>BMAU01003352.1:0-144014 GCA_019973935.1 Trichonephila clavipes | reverse complement strand
CTGTGTACTTCTTTTGAACTCCGTGACAAGTTTGGTGGAGGCGCGGGGTACAATTACGTCAAACGTGGATAATAGCGACAACCTTCGCAGGAGCATCCGGTTAAGAGGATTATCCCCCGAATTCGACTGTTAAAAGAAAATAGTAGGAAGAGGACAAAAATGCCGACCGAGCAAGAAGCCAAGCCCGCTGTAGTAACACCTTCGTTACAGCAATGGAGGAGCCCATCGACCTTCCGAGGAGCGCCTGGGGAAGACCCTCTCAAATGGCTTAAAGAGTACGATCGAGTAGCCAACTTTAACAAGTGGGATGACATGATGTGCCTGGCTAACGTTTATTTCTTTCTTGACGGTACTGCGAGACAGTGGTATGTCAACAACGAAGACGCCTTAGATTCCTGGGAAGCGTTTAAAAATGGACTAAGTGGACTTTTCGGTGACCGTCAAAAATATACCAGAAGGGCAGAAGAACAACTAAAAATGCCGAGCCCAGCGTTCAGGCGAGAGTACACAGTCCTACATACAAAGTGTATTAGGACTTTGCCAAGAGGTAAATCCTCTGATGAGAGAAGACGAAAAAGTGTCACACCTAATGAAAGGTGTTGCTGAGGATATTTATCAGGCCCTGTTGACAAGAGAAATCAACGACACAGCAAGTTTTATCAAATGGTGCAACTATATCGAAGATATGAAGCAGAAGAGAGTTGGTCGACCGAGATTTGAAAGGCTTCCAAACGTCGTACCGGTTGCATCCCTGTCGGATGAGACTGATTTGGTCTCTCTATTCGCACAATCGTACGAGAAGAAGTCCATCGACTAGTTAACCAGACGCAAGAATCTTTGACTCGATCCCCAATCCTTAGAAGAGATCGTTCAAGACGAAGTTGAAAGGGTTTTGGCCCCAGTGTCAACAAAACCTACAGAAACTAGACCACGACCAACATACGCCGCTGTAACCAAGAAATACAGAGCTCCTGTTCAGAAATTCCCACCTGAACCAAGAAAAACAGATGTGTGGAGAACGGCTGACAACAGACCTATTTGTTTCCACTGCGGACGTCCTGGACATGTAATGCGCTACTGCCGAGAGAGAAAGGCTGTCTTTGACAATCTCGAAACCGCCGACGGAACTTCGACGACGTTGGCACTGAAGAAGAAATACGCCGACCAAACTCTTCTCGCCGTTTTACGCCAAGTCCCACGAGAGGCCGATTCCCAATACGTCGTTACAGATCCCCGTCGCCATATCGCCGATCCAGTCAGTCGCCAGGCCGTAGGAGCGAGGAAAATCTAAAGAGAGCGACCTTCCAAGGAGGTGAGGCCGCGTGTACTGGAAATCCTCCGTCGACCGCCAAGATGACTGGTAACCAACTAGACGTAATAATAGATAAGAAGCCGATACGTGCTCTAGTAGATTCTGGGGCATCGTTTTCTGTCATATCCGATAATTATCCCCGATTTTTAAAGAAAGTTCTGTTTGCTGATGCCAAGAGCGTTATGCTGAAAGTTGCGGATGGAAATTTTGTTCGGCCGATAGGGAAATGTGTTTTACGTGTCCGTATAAACAATCGAGAACTGCCTTTTGAATTTATTGTTTTATCACATTGTAGCCATGACGTCATCCTAGGATGGGACTTTTTAGAGGCGTCTCAAGCCGTTATAGACTGTGGACAAAATGAACTTGTTCTAGAAGACATCTGTCGAGACTCCACAGCGCCTGACGCCTGGAATTTGTATGCCACCAGAGACTATACACTTAAGCCGCATTCTTTAACTAGAATAACAGTATCAGGATATCAAACCCGAGGAGACATAAATGTAGTTCTAGACGGCAGCAAACATTTGCTCTTCGAGAAAATATTGCTACACCGTCCATGGTATCCACATATCGTAACGGAAAAGTGATGTCTGGGTTACCAACCTGCAGTTCCGAAACCAAATCATCCCTAGAGGAATGTGCATAGGCCAAGCTGAACCACTAAATGAAGGGCATCTATGTGTTATTTCCGACACATCGGGTTGCTTGGATGACCAGCAAGAAACTTCGGAGTCACAGATGAATTGTTCGTTGATGATGTCACCCGAGTTAAGTGACGAACAGAGAAACAAGCTATCCGAACTACTCCGGAAATTTTCTGGGCTTTTCACGAAGACCGACAAGTCGACAGCCGCGAAGACGAATGTGAAACACAGGATTTTTACTGGTGATCATGCTCCAATCAACCAACGAGCCTACAGAGTCTCGCCGACTGAAAGACGCATCATTCATGAAGAGGTTCAGAAAATGCTTGATGAAGGTATCGTCCAACCCTCTGAAAGTCCTTGGTCATCACCCGTTGTGCTCGTAAGAAAAAAAAGACGGTAGTTGGCGTTTTTGCGTCGATTATCGCAAGCTGAATAGCGTCACGAAAAAAGACGTTTATCCTCTGCCTCGTATTGACGATACGCTCGACTGTATGAAAGGTGCCAAGTTCTTTTCTTCCATGGATCTCCGATCTGGTTATTGGCAAATAGAAATAGACGAAGCGGATCATGAAAAGACGGCATTTATTACCCCTGAAGGCTTATACGAGTTTAAAGTCATGCCGTTTGGTCTCTGTAATGCACCTGCGACCTTCGAGAGAATGATGGACAATTTGCTACGCCATTTTAAATGGACTATGTGTCTTTGTTACCTAGATGACATAATAGTGTTCTCAGAAACTTTTGAAGACCATCTTATACGATTAAGACTTGTTCTAAAATGTCTTCAGGAAGCTGGTCTTAAATTAAATTCAAAGAAGTGTCTTTTGCTGCCCAAGAAGTAAAGATTCTAGGCCATCTTGTATCTAGTAATGGCGTTCGTCCCGATCCCGACAAAATAAAAGCCGTAAGAAATTTTCCCACTCCAAAGAATATACGTAACATACGAAGTTTTCTTGGCCTTTGTTCATACTTTAGAAGATTTATTAAAGGTTTCTGTTATCTCGCCGAACCTTTGCAGTCGTTGCTGAAAAGTGGCGTGGAGTTTCATTGGGGTCCTGAAGAGGTGGAAGCATTTAACAGTCTTAAGAAAGCACTTACTTCAGATCCAGTATTGGGGATGTACGACGAAAGAGCTTCTACAGAAATCCATACTGATGCAAGCGGGTACGGTATCGGAGCTGTCCTAGTACAAATTCAGAATAATGTCGAGAAAGTTATAGCATACGCTTCTAGAACTCTGACAAAAGCCGAAAAGAATTATTCCACCACAGAAAGGGAATGTCTTGCCATCGTATGGGCTACCAACAAATTCCGGCCGTACATATTCGGAAAACACTTTACTGTTGTAACTGACCATCATTCCTTGTGCTGGCTCATGAATTTAAAGGATCCTTCAGGAAGGCTTGCCAGATGGGCCCTCCGACTTCAAGAGCATGATTTTGACGTAAAATATAAAACCGGTAAGAAACATAGTGACGCCGACGCTCTTTCGAGAAATCCAGTGGAAGAGGAAACGGAAACACCAGACAAATTTTTAGCAGTCACGACGAGTATGAACCTTGCGATGGAACAGAAAAAAGATCAAGACCTTGCGAAATTAAAACTTTTGAGCAACTCATCCAAAACGAAGAATTCAGATTCATCGACGGTATCCTTTGCAGGAAGAATTTTGATCCAGATGGAAAGTTGTGGTTACCAGTCATTCCTAAACATCTACGAGCAGACATACTAAGGCACTTTCATGACGCCCCCACCGCAGGACACCTTGGTTTCGCGAAAACTTATGACAGGATTCGCAAGAGATTTTACTGGCCGGGAATGTACCGAAATGTCGTTCGGTATGTCATGCATTGTCGGGAGTGCCAAAGGAGAAAATCCGTTCCTCAACGACCACCTGGACGTTTAGTTCCCATCCCTCCAGCTATAGCTCCTTTCCATCGCATTGGAATTGATCTCCTTGGGAGATTTCCAAAGTCTGCTCATGGAAACAAATGGATAAAGTCTGCACGGATTACACAACGCGATATGCAATAACAAAAGCCTTGCCGACAGCCGAAGTCGACGAAATAGCGAAGTTCTTACTTGAAGAAATTGTCCTCAGGCATGGAGCTCCTCGAGTAATTATCACAGATCGAGGAGCCGTCTTTCGATCCAGACTTGTTTCCTCTCTCGTCGACTTGTGTAACATTGATCATCGTTTCACAACGGCGTATCATCCCCAAACAAATGGACTGACGGAACGCTTCAATAAGACATTGGCCGACATGTTGTCAATGTATGTGGATGTAGAGCAGAAAAATTGGGATGAAATTCTACCATTTGTAACCTTCCCTTATAATACCGCTAAACAAGAGACCACAGGTTTTACGCCGTTCTATTTACTTCATGGTCGTGAAGCGGAAACGACACTAGATACAATGCTACCATTCTGTCCTAACGATTTTGATGACAATAACATCACCAAGATAGCAGCCAGAGCCGAAGAATCACGACAGCTAGCCCGAGTGCACACTCTGAGAGCTCAAGACAAAGATCGTCGACGTTACGATTCCAAACACCAAATGGTATCCTACGCTCCCGGAGATCTCGTATGGATTTATACCAGTGAGAAAAGTCGGTCTCTCCGAAAAACTCTTAAGAAGGTATTTCGGACCATATCAGGTGCTACGCCGTTTATCAGCCGTGACTTACGCAGTACAAGATTTTGATCCTGCTTCACGAAAAAGAAAACTAAGAGAAGTTGTCCATGTACTGCGTATGAAACCGTACCATGATCCCGCCGAGCAAATCGAAACCGAGGATATTCCTCCCAAAGAATCATACAAAGGACCCCCCACCCCCCCATCACTCGTTCCAGAATAAAGACCCTTGAACAAAATGACAGCGGGGCACTGTCTTCTTTTTCGAGGGGAGCAATGCCGCACGCATAATTTGCTACAGGTCCCGATAGCCGAGTTGGCAGAGCGTTGGACTGAACTTCCTCAGGTCTTGGGTTCGAATTCCGGCCCCGGCAGATTTATCCAAAGACTGGAATTTTGTTCTCGTTTTTAATGTATTGTTTCTCTAGGTTCTAGATGAATCCAGATCATTCTTTAGAGTGCATACTGGGTATTTCTCGAATATTCCGAAGTGTATAAAAGCAGAGTTCATCGCCAGTTGGGCATGTTCTCAGTCCAGTGTTGTATCGAGCTCCCAGCGTTAGAATAAATCTAATTGTTTGTTTAATTGAACTGTGTACTTCTTTTGAACTCCGTGACAATATATAGAGAGGTTACTCCTCAAAGTCAATAACCATTTACATATGATATTTTAAGTTACTTAGCAATCTTTTTATAATTTAAAACACGTTAAAAATTTTTTTGCAAATTTAGTATTTACGTAATGATAACGACATTTTTTGAAAATGTGGATAGACACACTAAGTAGTTTAATAGTAAAACATATAGGACCAATATAATTATCTCCCTGTCTTGAATATTATATCTTAGAAGAATTTTCTTTTGTTACCTATAATGTATTAAATAAAGGTATTGAACGAGTTATGTAAAATATACTATTTCCAATTTCGTGACGTTAATTAAGTAAATGAATTTTCATTTACTAAAAATAGAATGATTTCTTTATAAATTTTTTGAGGTAGAAAAGATTTAAAAAAAGATATATAAGGGATATTTTTAATTCGAACAAAAATGTAATGAAAATCTTTAAACTAGAAATTCGCAGAAACTTGTCAGATTTGTTTTCAACGATATTTTTCCATTAAACGGACTTTTTTCTCATTAAAGCTATTTTTCTTGGGAAACTGAGAACCATAAAAAAAGAAAACATACCGTAACGAAATGTACCAAATACTTTATCATCATTATCGTCATTGTTAGAAAGTTCTGATTGAAAGATGGTTTTCTTTTGAAAAATTCTGACAGAGAGAATCTTCTTGGCTATAACAGTTTGCCAATTCTTTGATTACAAAATTGGAAGGCTTTATCCATTGCGTCTTGTCACCCATAATTTAATTTTCTGTCTCTTTCAGTCAACAGTGATCTTTTGAGTCAGATATGTTGATAAGCTGAAGCAATTTAATTCAATGGACTTAATAGCATCTGGGTTTTTTTGAAGAATTTATAACTCTTTTTCTATACATTTTCTTACTAAACTGATAGTTTTTTTGTTTGTTTTTTTTACCATAAGAAAAATATTTTTCAAGTATTTTTTAACAATAAAAGTAAGTCACAACAGATTAAAAAAAATGTAACCTACAAACATATTTATAAAGATCTATTAACAGATTTATTTTTTAAAAAAATGCAATGAACGGGTTCAGTTTGCTGCAAAATTACGTCATGCCGAAACTGCAGTAGCGAATGACGTCCTTTTTATGCAAAATGGAGAACCTCCACATATAACAATATCCATTCGCAGTTTCCTGGAACAGCATTTTGATAATCCTTTTATCTCATGCCATTTTACACTTCCGTAGCCTCTGCGATCGTTAAACCCCATTTCTATGGAACTCTGGTTCTGGGGATATCTCAGATGTAGAAAATGCAGTCTACAAAATTTGGCGAATTTAAAAGACTATCAAACATGAAATTGCAAACAACTCCCATGCCATGTTACGTTCGGTATCATTGCCCACATTTTCCTGTATGTAATATGTAAATGCCTGTTAAGACATTTGTGTGGAAAATGTGTAATCAATGAGGAAAAGTCTCTCTCTCTCTCTAACTCTAACTCCCTCCCTCTCTCTCTAACTCTACCTCTCTTTCTAACTCCCTCCCTCTCTCTCTCTCTCTCTCTCTCTCTCTCTAACTCCTCCTTTCTCTATATCTCTGACTCTATACGTCTAACTCTAACTCCCCCTTTCTTTATACGTCTAACTCTATGTCTATAACTTTAACTCCTCCTTTCTCTATATCTCTAACTCTATCTCTGTCTCTCTCTAACTCTAACTCTCTCCCTCTCTCTTTAATTCTTTCTCTGTCTCTCTCTAACTCTATCTCTAACTCCCTCTCTCTCTAACTCTGACTTCCACACTAACTCTCTCATTCTCACACACACCAAACTCTCACTCTCTCTCTCTAACTCTGACTTCCACACTAACTCTCTCATTCTCACACACACCAAACTCTCACTCTCTCTCTCTCTGAGCGCCACCTCACAGGAACCCAAGCTCACACTTTTAAACAATATTTGAAATCTCATCCCGATCTACTACAACGGATGGAACGGCCCCTAAGAGTCCAAATGTTAACCAGGGGGGAGGGGGTTCGGTCATTCTGTAGACATATAAAGTGCAAGATAAACACTTAGATCTACACAACACCTACAATTATGTACTACCCAAATATTCGTTACTAGTAAGTCATTTAATAGAATGTCTGACCGATCACGTATGCTTCGCCATTGTATATTGCTCTGCTTTTATTTTGTAGAACGAACATTACATTTGAATTATTAGTAGCATCATTTTAAATAACGGACCGATCAGGTACGTTTCGCCGTTACTGGTCAATAGTTATTTTGTAGAATGATCATTACAATAAAATTATCAGCGACATCATTTTAAACAACAGAACGATGACATGGGAGATCTAAGAGAACTGGTATCTCCCTATTCAAACTCCCAATTAAAAAAATGGATAAATCAATTGTGTGTGTGATTTACAGCACAATAATCTCAGATAATTTCTCACGATTACTTTTAATAAAATACAGGTTTCAACTGAGGAATCATTTTAATGAAGCTGCTTGAATAAGTCTAGACTATGGGACGGCAACCTCTTAGCTGTGGTGTGTCAAACCAATCTACCAATATGTTTCAGCTTGCCACACAGTAAGACATGTTTGAAACAATTCTATTCCCGTGAGAATGCATGCCGAGTTAGTTTATAAAGGTCAATAATATAGATTTATAAATATAGTTTTATTATATATTATTTTTTCATCATTTAAAGATATTTCTTAACATAAAAATAAACAGCATAAAAAAGAACTATTTCTCGTACAAAAATTTCAAAAACAATTTTAAATTGTATACATATTATGTATTTTTAAAGATATTTACTAAATAAAATAGAAGTGTTTCCCTTCATTATAGTTAGATAAATAAATATAAAACAAATTTTTAATGCGAACTTAGTGCTTCCACCGCTCTACTTCCAAATCGCCAAATCAAGGGTATAATTTTTGACTTTCAGTTTGACACGTTTCTGAGAATTCAGTTGTTAATTTCTTTGCGGACTCGAAACATTTTTCGTACGAGGGAAGACTTTTTACTTACAAGGGGAGGGCACGACTAAGGAAATTCATTTGGGGGCGAGACTTTGTGTAATAGTAGTACTCCTTTAGGGTGCTCAACCCTCAATGTAATTCCACCGAGTGGCCAGTCAATTCGGAGAAAATAGCCTTTGAAATTCATGCTTAGCTTTAATACAATTAAATTTTAATTGACTCCCGCGATGCAATGGCGTGGTTGGTAAAATACCTGTTTATCACGTGACCGACCAAAATTCAAGTCGCGAACGATTTAATTTTTTTTTGTTGTAATTTTTTAAATACACATTTAAATATTTTTACAATTACATAAATTTATTTAAAAGACTTAAATATTTTACATAATTATAAAACAATTAAATTAATAATATATAAGATATATATATATATATATATATATATATATATATATATATATATATATATATATATATACATATACTATATATTATTTTTATTATATTAATTATACAATAGTTTTTTTATAAATTATTGTTATATTTTATATATATTACAATTTTTTATAATATTTTATTTATAATATATTGCATTTCATATTATGAAACTATTTGTAATTAATTGTTATATAAAATGTGATTTAATATTCATTATAAAATATTTTTATAATAAATTGTATTTAATAAAACTTATATTTATAAAATATAATATAAATATTTATATAATTACAGTAATTAATTTACTTTTTAAAATACAAAATAATTATCTAAAATATCATTTACTATTTAATAAACCTTTTTTATATAAATTTATTTAGTCTTAAAAATAATTAAATGAATTTTAAAAAAAAACCAAAAAGTCGGTCGCGTAATAAACAGGTACTCTACCAACCACGCCATTGCATCGTAGGAGGCAGTTAAAATTTAATTGTATGAAAGCTAAGCATGAATTTCGAAGGCTATTTTCTCCAAATTCACTGGCCTTTCGACGGAATTACATTGAGAGTTTAACATCCTAAAGGAGTACTACTAATACACAAAGTCTCGCCCCAAATGAATTTCGTTAGTTATGAAATACATATCCTTGTTGGATATGTAGTACCAAAGCGAAAAGCAGAGAACACATATGCAATTTTCTCTCTTCAAACAATTAAAACTCCCTAGTTATCTTTCAGATTTTTTCGTAATTCCGTAAATGTCCATAATTCTGAAGATATTTGCAAAATAGAGTCCATTACAAATTAATCAACATCCATCCATTTAAAAATTGACAAACTTGTAAAGCAGTGCCTTGTGCCACCGAGAATAGTACCACGTGCCATAGGTTAACGAACCCTGATCTAGACTAATATTGTCTTCATGAACAGTTCTAGCATAATAAAAACACCAACCAACTATGATTCCGAAAACAGCAAGTACGAGGTGAGTAAGCGCTTCCTTTTATATGTAAAAAATTAAAATATTCTCATCTTTATTTAATATATATTTGCCTTGAATTTTTAAATGTTATTAAACAACTTATAACGCGATAGGACTTCTCAATTTTCAACACACAACAATTAATTCAGCAGATACGTATAGGAGTGGGTCATACCCTTGGAAAGAGTGAACCGTACTGCCACCGGAATCATTTCCGCCAACGGATGATATACGGCTCAGGAGCAGGAATATTAATATCCGCACGCCGTCTGAGTTATTAAGTCCTAATGACGCTGCGCCGTCTAGCGCCATGGGAACTGTGCGAAAAAGTCAACACTCGAATGCCAAGAGAACGGGAAACAGTTCCGGATGGGGAACATACGAGGGGAAAAAAACCATTTGCGAGTCCCATTTGGGTAAAAATGCTTGGGGTGGACAGAAGAAAGGGCGAGTAGAATTCATTTAAGTTATTGGTTTAGTTTAAAAATTCATAAGGGGATTTATTCTGACCTTAAAGGGTCATTTGATCTGATTTTACTCAGCTAATTTCACACTAGATGGGTTTTTATAACATACTCAAAAATAATGAACAAATGTTAAGTGGTAAAAATCATCTCAGCTGACACTTTACTTGTCTAATTTTTCACAACAGCATATGACTTAGAAGTGAGGAACATTTTTACCATTAGAGGCCACATGTAAATTAGGTAATAATAAAGGAGGCCGCACAAGTTAACGCACCTATAAATTCAACTTTTATGAAATTATTATAGTTTTTGTACAATTTTAACAATTTGGTCCATAGTATAAAAATATTACAAAAAAAATTGAATTTTTATTTAACCTTACTAATATTATAAACGCGAAAGTTTGTATAGATGTTTGTTACTCTTTCACGCAAAAACAACTGAGAGAGAATGGATTTTAATAAAACTTTACAATAATATAGCTTATACATCAAAATAACACATAGGATATAATTTATAAAGATATTGTGTGAAGTGTCCAAAATATAATGATAATTGTCAAGTAAGTAGAAAAAATTCTGTCATCTGCAAAAAAGCCCGCGACAGCATCTATCTTTTAGGTGTGAAGCAAAACTTTGCCCGCGAGGTTATAGTGTTTTTCCGAAGTGTCCCGCAAGGTCAATTGGGTTGGACACCCCTGATATAACATATCTGGTAGTGTTGCCGTGTTGCACTAGATGGCGTTCTAAAATTTGAAATGTACAATTGGCCATCCCCACGAGTAGTCATTGAAACATGCATACATACATTCATGCCGTTCTTTATTTAATTCCATTTATTTGAAAATTGTTGTAATCGATAAAATTAACTATTAATTAGTACAAGTACTAGCTTTTATGAAGGCCGCAGAAGAAACTCACGGAGGCCACGCGGTTTCTCCACCTCTTGCATGAGATCATAGGGATTTCCTTTAATTTAACGTAAACTTCATTTTTGATCAGAGGTGTACAACCCAAATGGCCTTGAAATTTGACAGCGCTGTCATTCGCAAATGATTAAGTATATATTGTCCTTTACCTTAACCGTCCTGAAATTTTTTTTTTTAAACTTTAAAAAACATCTGTGACTGCCTCTTGCTTTTTGGGCACTCCAAACAAAAAAGGAGGAGGAGAAACGAAAGTCGCACACACAGAGAATCATGTACCGTCCATTGTAAAGGATATGCATAATGCAATTCAAAATTTATTAAAAAAGTAATTTACTATAGTAAAATAAAATGCAACTGTGTGATAAAATATAAATCTATTTTAAACTAAAGGACATTTCTATTATCAAAAAGGATTTATTTTAAAACAAGAACAGGTAACAGGCAAATACATTGTACACATATATATATAAATTTCCCCTCAAATAAATTTCAAAATAAAAAAACTTTAAAAATTTGATATTAAAAAAATTTTTAAAAAGAGTCGGCGGACCGCATGTTGGACATCGCTGTTCTAGATGACATTTTTCGATGAAATTCAAATTGGTCACTTCTGCATCCAGTCAATCTTACAAGAAAGAATTCTTTTGAGTTGCAAGACGAAGTAATCATCATTATTCTACGCCAGGGGTAGGGAATTGGGGATAGTGCCTTTATTGCATTCACTTTGCGTCTCCAAAAAGGTATAAAGTGTACCACAAAAATCAGTAAATGTAAATTAAATAAAACAGAGCAGTTTGATTGTGCTGATTCCATGTCTACAGGTGCAAACCCATTTAATTTTTCAATTTCATTAATGAGGCAAAAAAAAACGCATACCCCTATCCAACCTTTCAAAAAAAAATTCTTTTTAATCAGGAGCGAGATTGCTTGTTGAAATTCTCAACACTCCCTGAAGGACGACACCTGAGCTGGCAACCCCCTCCTCTTCTAACTTCCACACCAAAAGGAAGACTTTTGAGCCTCGACAGGTTTAATGTTCATCAGCTTCCTCTACACGGCAGGTCTTCAACAGCACAAGATTCGAGCTCATGACACGCCAGTCACGAGTACGCGACCTTGTCTACTAGACTACCAAGGCCACACACGTGATGTGGAGTGAGTGAGTAAGTGAATATTAACGTCGCCCTATCCAGCTACTCGAAGGCTTTTGGCGACGGACCTCGGCATTTTGAACCATGGTCTAATGACGAGGATGACACCTCAGCTGGTACCTCTGTCTTCAAACTTCCCCACCACGGGAGGACTTTTGAACCACGACATATTTAATGTACATTGGCCCTCTCTGCACGAGGGATCTTCAGCGGTACTAGGCTCGAACTCGTGACACGCCAGCCACGAGTCCATTACCTAGACCACTAAGCTACCACGACCATATTTCCTTTCGGGGCATGGAACAAAAGTCAAGGATCACGTGCCTTATACAAATTTCACTTCCCACTAATTTTCCAGGGAGAAAAAATGGTGTAGAGAGTAAAATTAGCATACGTCTCTAAGCATGTGTCAAAATATATTTGGCAATCTTGGCGAGAAAATAAGCACTTGGTAAGTGAACGATTGAATATTAACGTCACGCTGTTCAGCTACAAGAGGGCTTTTGGCGATGGACCTCGTAATTTTGAACCATGGTCAAGTGACGAGTACAGCACCTGAGCTGCACACCTTCTCCTAACTTCCACACCAACGGGAGAACCTTTGAGCACACGGCCCCTACACGGCAGGTCTTCAGCGACACAAGGCTCGAACTCATGACACGCCAGCCACGAGTCCACGATCATGACCACTAGGCTACTGCGGCCACATACCAGACGTGGAAGTCAGGAGATAAAAAGGTACTTCAGAGTCATCCATGTTACATTATCTGCTTCGAGACTACGAAGCTCGTAAGACTACGAAGACTCGTAATCATTAATCTTACAATAAAGGCCCCCAGAAAGTGACTAATTCGAAACCAATCAATACCTCGTACAAAATCGGAATTATTCATTACTGGGAACAGACTATTCACCCGAGAAGTTGAACAGAGGCTAGTTAGTCAACTGGGAGATGTATAATCCATGTGTAGCAGAGACTTTTCGACAAGTTCGGAATCTTCCCGTAATGAGTCTAATTAAAGAGATTCCGTCGGACAAAGGGAAATTGATTTCTCTGTTCGACAGCTCTCGCTACCATGCACATACTGTTAATGGGGAAATAGTTTCCCACGTGAAAGTACTTGACATCAGTCTGTTACTACCCCCCTATCTTCTCTGGAAAGATTTTACGAAAATAATTCGATTGTGAATATTTTGGTTTAAAAAAAGGAATTCTTATTCTTATCATACCCACAAGAGATGGGCTCAAAAATTTTTTAAAAAAACCCTTTTTTTTTCAAAAATAGCTTTCTTAACATGTCTAAAATACGGTAGCAAAGTGATTTTTTTAAAATTCGGAGTCGTTATAAAGAAGTAGGCGTTAGAGTAAGTTAAGATTTTCATTGTTTTAATCGGACTTGAAACTTTAACCCTTTATCTACCGCATTATGATTTACAACAGTTTTTTTTCCAAGAAATATTTTTTTTTGAATCCCTACATTGAAAATTAAGGGATATACATAAAAAAAAATACTCAACTTCGGAAAATTTAATCTATTAGAGCTAATTAATTCATTAAAAATATTCAACTGTAAAATTAATTATACACACTATTCACTTACAATAAATATTCAAATTGTTTTTTAAGGCTCTCGTTAACATATAAAAAAAAATAAGACACTTACCTTTTGACATTAACTACTTTTTCGGAACAAAAATGGCAATCTTCACAATCACTGAAAAGGCCTTTAGCTGAAAACGCAATTTCTGCTATAAAACTATTCGCTTTCCCCGTTAAAATACTCATCATAGAACCCGCGCGTGCTGCCATACATCTTTAAAGAGTGGATTTAAAAGAATATTCCTGCTAAGTATCATTAGGGTATTCGTAAGAATGGTTTTATTCTATGTAATTTTAAAGTAAGTGGTACTTATAAGTACCGTTGGTAGATAAAGGGTTAAGGCGAGTTGGAAACCTCTCTCTTTCTCTATACTGACAATGTTAAATTGGCAGTTTTCGATGTACCTTTTCTTAAAATCTACTTTATGTACATACTTGAAATTTTTCATACTATAAAAGTACACCTCTCTCATTATACTAAAATGAGCTTTTAGCTAATTTTGAAATTTTTAATAAATTAGGAAATATTTTATCAAACATTGCGAAATTTGACCCATTTTTTACTTAAAAAATTTGTAAAAATTAAATTTTTGAGCTTTTTACAAAAAGCTCATTTTAGTATATATTAGACATCATTATAAATAATTCATCAAAAATTTACATACCTGTGTACAGTAGTTTCTGAGAAAAGGTATATCGCACATTAAAATTTACATTTTGAGATAAATTGATTTTAATGTATACAGTGAGACTTCTAATCGAGTAGGAAATAAAAAAATAAAAGGCTCAATTTAAAATAAAAGATACATGTTTTGGTTTATATTAGTCGTTACACTTTTAAGCAAAAACGAAGTAATTTGTTTACAATTTTCGCCATTAAAATGGGCGTGGCCCAAATTCAATGATTATTTAGAAATACGTTTTTTAAGGGCTTCTAAATACCTTAGAGGTTAAAGTAAGGTATTTTTAGAAAGGTTAAAATCTATACAATTTGAAAATGTAAAAATCTCAAATTGTCAAAAAAAAAAATAAGATTTTAGCTTTCCAACACCCCTTAAGGGTTTCTCAGAACTCTGTTTTTCAAACTTTCCTTCATCATATCTCTAAGAACGGTTTGACCGACTTCAGTTTCATAAGGTAGACTCAATATATATAAGACAGACCAAATGGACTACGATCACTCCAAAATTCAAAATGTTTCTATTTTTCATAACAAAAAAAACCCTAAAATTCGAAACTTTTTCGTCAGAGGTCTGTCAAAAATCCAATTTTTGGTATTTTCAATTGAATATATATTCCATTCTGTGCATTTAAGGCTGTTTTCACCCAATGTACGAGAGCGTGAACAGAAAATAACTCAGACAGAAAAAAATGCCTCAATTTTTATAAAAATTTGTGACATTGTAACTCATGCATGTATTTATAATATAGTGTTTTTAAAATTTCAAATAATTTCATAACTAATTAGTTTTTCCTTGTAACATATAAAGGGATAGCTCATTTAGCATTACGATATAGGAGAAAAATTGAGAAACACATTTTATAAAATAAAAACTGGGTCAACTCGGATAAAAATGAGTAGTATGATAAAATAAGTGGTTATCTACAGGATAGTGAAGCAAAAATATGGTATTTAATGTTGGAGTACTTCAATATCTTGAAAAATATTCCGAATTTGGTCCCTATTCTTTAACATTAGCCGAAGACAGCCTTAAGATATCCGACTACCCTAAAATCTTGATTTTTTTTAAAAATTGACACATTTTTTTCTCATGATTTTATTTTATAGGCTATCTTGTTAGCTTATATTAAAAATGCCAAGCTTTTCACTTTCCATTCACTAGTACAAAAACTGCAAATGTTTTAGTAAAAGTAGATGCCATAACTTTACACAAGATGTCAAACTTTAAAATGCGTTTTACTCGAAATGTGTTTTTTGCCAAATTAGCTGAAAATAATTGGCTGAAATTTTTTGCGAACGTTTTTTATATCAGTAGAAGTATATGTTGACCTTCAGATTTATCAATCACTGTTTTATTTCAAAATTTACACTTTCTTATGTGAAAATAATCACTGTTTTTGCAAGCAATTTGATATAGTCACTAAGATGGAGTGCTCTAGTTTTTGTACAAATTAAAATATCTATTATCCTGAAGGTCATTTCAAACTTGAATAACAAAGTAACACATTAAAATTGAAAAATTGAGAATTTGTTCAAAAACATTTTGTACAGAGCGGGCTCCGTTTATGTAATTTTTTGTACATTTTCACCAGTTTTTTCCCCTTTAAATAATAATACATTTTTTTCTGTTTTCAATTTTACGCTTTTTTTCTTAAAATATACTAAATAAATCTAAAAATCGCAAAAAACCCCATATCTCCATTTTTTTTAAAAAAAAGTTGTCGCAAGTAGTCGGAGACCTTAAGCTTACATAAATTAAAACGCCGTCATTTTTTTTTTTCATTTCAGATAAAGCAATCAGCTGGAATCGTGGAGGAAGTGAGTGTCCATTTTTTTAACGCGGGTGTGTTCAGAGAGCTATAACACACGTGTTCCATCGGATACTTTTGGCTGAAAATTTATGTACATACTCTTAAAGTACATTTAAATTAACGATAAAAAACGTAAAGTTCAATCTTTTTACTGGTCGTCTAAAAATTTTCCTAAAAATGCTTGAAAAACAGGACGTCACATGGACAGTCACAGGACGTATTTCCTTAAAAGCATATTCATAAATAATATTAAATGTATCATAAGAACTGAACAAGAAATAAGAACAGTAAAAGACGTTTAACGCGAAATCGCTTAAGACGAAAGATCGGTTAACACGAAATAATGCAACGGACCCGACGAACTATGTATATTCATGCATTATTTTTCTCTTAATACGAAACTAAAATCGCTTAACACGAAAAGATTTCCCATGTGGGAATGAACAAAATACGGAAAACATCAACCGGATTGGACTGTCCTATTGCATTATCAGAAGAATTCATTGCAGTAGATGATGTCTAGAGAGACATTACCTACTGTGTCTGTGTAGACTGTGTCTTCAAGAGGCTTTGCATTTATTACAGAATCTACTATCTGAAATCAAGGATGTACTAACAGATGATTTTTTTCCGATGAAGAAGTCCCAGCAAATTATCTGCTGGAATTTTCGTTAGATTCTTTGGATGACGATCAAGGAGCAGTAATCATGTTAAACAAATACGGTATTTCTTACTCCAGGATACAAGGCTTTAAAAAACATTCAGTCGAAACCTCAATCAAAATGCTCAACGTGCAATTCATTTCTGTGTATTAATGAAAAAAACTGTTCCTTTTTGAATATCGTCAAATTATGTTTATGTGCAAAGGCTGTTTTTATGTGTACAAAAAGTAAATAAATTTTTAAAATTTAATAATCATTAAAAATAAATATTTTATGCACCAAATTTTTAGTGTTCGCTGATTATTTAGCAATTTTAAGAGTTAAAACTGCGTTAAAAACGGCATATGTTTGTTTTTCGGTGTTATGAGAATATTTGAGACCTTTTTGGGGACTGACGGTACTTTAAAGTACCAATTTAATTAATTAGCTCTGATGAATTAAATTTCTCAAAGTTGAATATTTTTTTATGTACATCCCTTCATTTTCAATATAGTGTTTCAAAAAAAATATTGTATGAAAAAATTTGCAGTAAATCATAATACGGTAGATAAAGGATTAAAGAGGAACGGAATCTCTCCGTAACGTGCAATAGCTTGTCTAAAATACGCGGCAGCATAAAAGAGTCGTACATCTATCTATTAGTTTTGTTTTGTGCATGATCCCGATTTGTGAAATGAATAAATACTACAAGTTGTTAGTTTTGAACATACAGCCAGTGGCGTAACGTACACCCCCGCACTGCGGGGGCCCAAAGCTAAACTGACGCCATTAACGTAGAATTTCACAAAATTAGCATTACATTTTTTTTAATCCAATTTTTAAGCGATTTTCAAATTGGCGATCTAACATCACTCAAAATCAAAACTTTGATCGCTTATTAGATATCTTAGATCCAATAACCAAATAAAAAAAACATTTTTATTTGCTGTAATCCCCGCGACGAAAGAGATACTTTTCTTTAGTGGGTTTTATTTCCAAACATAAATTACAAACAGATAAAAAGAAAGAAGGGGAAAATAGGATAAAATGCTAGAAAGATAAAAGAAATTCATCACTGTTTTTTTAGTATACTTCATGTTAGCGGTAGGAAGAAAAAAAGACATGTTACTTTTTACTGAAGTAGCAAAGTAACTTATTGGCGTCTTTAGCTCCCCCCACATGTATTTCATTTTCATTTAGCAAACTCGTTAATAACGTACATCTGTTCATGAAAACTAGTATTGCGATACTTGAAAACGCACAGAGAATTTTAAATGATTACATGGTCTAGATTTATGATTTAGAAACCCATATGCCCACAGAAATTTCCGTAGATTTATGAATATTCAATCAAATAAAGCATAAAGAGAAATGCTTCAGAAAATTGTTTTTAGAACATATACATACATTTTTATATTCAATGCACTTCAATATAGGAAGTGTTCCTTCGCTGTTAAAACATTTTGATCTCACTTTTCTCTCTTGTAATATTAGAACTGTTTTTTGTAAACGGAATTAATTATTCTGGTTCTTATGTTATTTTGTTAATAAGACAAGAAGAAACGCGGCCCTAAAATGAGTGGAGTTAAAAAAAACTCGGTGATTCTCAAAAACGAAAAATTCGAAAGGAAAAGGAGTATAATATTAATAGCAAATATGCAAAAATTGGATAACTTTTTAATATCCGCGAGTTCATCATCTTGTGCAAGTGCTAGTAGTAGTAATGCCAGGGAACTTGATGAACAAGGTCAAGCTCATCCCGGGATTCATAAATGAAGAATTTGGTAAGTGATACTTTTTTTCTATCATAAGGATCTGAAATCGAAAATATTATTTTTCAGTGTTTGTGTTTTTCTTAGTGTATCGTTTTATTTAAATTACCAGGTTATCAGTCAGATTTTCCATTTTTTAAATACTCTCTAATGTTAAACGTTATTTATTTTGTTTACTCAGACACAGGCTGATTTTATATTCAGTTATATTTAAATATTTTTACGTGAAGTGTAAAGGTACATTATGTTATGGTTTTGCAATTCTTTGTGTTTATATATATATATATATATATATCCGGCTTGGGGCCCAAGATCTGACCTTGAGGGGGGCCCAATTATTTTCGTTACGCCACTGCATACAGCCGTATTATTCTTTGTGTTGTTACGAAGATAACCATATCTTATTGATTCCCCATAACATTGGGGGGATGTTATAATTTGAATAAATACTACTTCAAGTATCACAATGTTTTACTTATACTTTATTTTTACGTCCACCTTTGCCAATTAGTACATCAAAGTCAACTTTACAATGCTTGTACTATGCATTGAAATAGAGTTAGTTCACTTGAGAGTTCATGGCCAAATTTTTAGTATGGGTTCATGGGCACAGTAAGTTTGGGAATCACTGTTGTAAGAATTCCCATCGAATATTTACAGGTTGATAGAATTCACAATGCGCTATTAAATCGAACACAGTTTTAGGTCCTCACATATACCAACTTAAAAAAAAAGATTTTTAACAATTTTTATACATTTACGGTACTTATTCGAATCTAAGGCGCACTTTTGTACAATGTCAATGCTACTGAAAATTGGGTGCGGCTTAGAATTGAAAGCGGAAAAATTCATTGGATGGGCGTGGACGTCTTGAGACATGGGCCAACAGGCTCATCTCGTTCTTGACTCAGCCTTAAGATCATAATTCGAACAATTTCAAAGGTAAACTGTTATTTCCGGTTGTATTCTCCAAAAAACTGGGAATTTCGGACAATATGTCGACTGGCTACATGTGATGACCGTCATCCAAGAACAGGCCTAGGCATACCACCATAAACCCTCATTACTCATTCAGTCAAAAGGCCGCAGGCGGTCGAGCTGGTATGTGCGAAACAGATTATTGTTTGTAGGAGTATTTGACAACGTATGCTATGTAATGTTTAATTTAAGGGTCATACGTGGGACCTAAAGTTGTGTAGGGACCCAGGGCCTGGGAAATTGAATATGATACTCTGACAGAGTAATTATGGTTCATGTACGTTTTTGAAAGTTTTTATTGCTGATAAAATTAATTAATATTCACGTCTTGTTAGTACTTATTTTAAATTTCGTACAATTTTTTTTACTTCTAGCAGCAGCACTTGATGACAAACAGAAATCTGCTCTCTGACCCTTCAGTAACCATCATAGATGTTACCAGAGACAGCAGGGCAGATCTCCAGGTGCTCAGCACAAATTCATTAGGGAATTCTTCCTTCACAAAAAATACATTGGAGAGGGAAGGACCTTTCAGGCCGTCTCACTCGTATATTTTTCATGCAAATTTTGTCCAATTTTTAGCCGAATCTGAGGGGGAAGGGTTACCGTAAACAAAACGACATGCTCTGACGTCAGCCGGGCTCTATCTCCACATTGAAAAATTACTCGCCGATTTTTCTGCATCGGAAAACGAACATCCAAAATTATTTCTTTCATTTCGCTGGCGCTTTTGTTGATGGGTGTAAACAGAAATAGAGCACCTTTCTATTTAAAACATTATATGCCGTTAAAATATTATACACCATTAAAATATTATACGGCATATCTGAAGTGTTAGACGAAACCGAAGCCACCATCTTGTTTATGACGTAGGGCGCCGAAGAACCCCATTGGCTGGAATTTCAAGCAATTTTTATTTGGAACAACTTTTTGAGCTCGCTAGCAAAAAAAAAAATTTCTAAAGCGGTTGCTATGGCAACTGAGTTAAAATTGCACGAATTGGACGAAAAATTGCTTGAAACGTGTACGTGTGATACGGCCTTTAGTCTATGCAAGTAATACGATACAATCTTGCCAACACCTCCTAAATCAGGGGTGGATGGACTTTGCTAGGATACAGGCTATTCCTAATGCATTTAAGGTATTGAAGTCAATCCAGTGACGTAGGTGGAGCCCTTCTGTATTAAAATTATAGGTTTTATTTTCTTAATTTTTGTTTTCGACACTGTACCCACTCTTTAAAAGTAGGACAAGATTACTATCTTTACTGCAAAAACACAAGCAACGCAAAATTGTCAAGTTGAATGCTTGAATAACTATTAGCGACTGCTAGACCGTGGACGAATTCAGCCAGAAGAGAACATACATGAACATGTCAATCTGAAACCTACGTATGTGCTTAATTTGTTCGCTGCCTTGTTCCGCGCCATCGCGGGACATAACATCCACACGAGAAGCCAATTCCGTGGAAGCGTGGGATGTGGGATGATGTCTCGATAGCCAATCCAGTTCTATCACGTGAGGAGCTTGATCATGAACATTTATTTCCCCTTTCAGTAAGCATGTGGAGAAAAATTCATTTGGTTGGCTGGCAACGCAGAGGTCAATTTTTTCTTTTTCACCTGTAGTGAACGTGTTAAGCGTCACCGTGAGCTTCCAACTAAGGTACATATATCGTCTACACATTTATTGAATTATTTGCACAGTCGCATCAATTGTGAAAAACTAATTCTCCAATCTAGCTAGAGTCAGTGTTCAAAAAAATGCTTCTTTTAGTATGCGCGTCTTGGGTCTTAGTAAAGGCGGTCACCCCAAAATGTCTTGGTGGTCTATCAGTCGATCGCGATCCCATCCCAGTCCTAAATAGTAGGTGTAGGTCGTGCACGGTTTTCAACCTGAAGGCAGGAACCGCATAACGTCTCGGGAAATCTGGGATCTCATTCAGCAACTGCCTCCAAGAATTGTCACAAATTTCATAAATATTGGAACTAGATAAACCATTTTAAACTAATTTTTTACTTTTCTACAAAAACGTGTTGAGAATTCGGGGCTCGGCTAAGACTCAAATAAATATGGTATTTCGACTCCATTATTTTATTTTCTCAGCATAGAATCAAAGATTTTGAAAGAAATTGACTGATTTTCTGAAAAAAAGTGTAGTACTATAAAATTACTTTTCGCGACATCATAACGACTCAGAAATTGCATTTTAGCACCCACATCACGAAATACAAAAAAAAAGTCTACCATCACACTATTTTTCCCCAAATGTTTATTCCAGACAACCACCATATTGTAATTACAAACTCGGTAATATTGATCGCAAAGCAAAAAAAAAACTACCGTTCAGGAATAAAAAAAAAACATGACTATATAAAAAATAAATAACACACTCCTCGCCCTAGCGTGAAAACGATTTTCTCCCTAGAGCCAAACGATGCATGGTAAGATCAACATTTAAATAATACCAAACAAAAATACGTTCCGTTTCGATAAGTAACGTATAACGTTAGGCGTGATAAAAAAAATTTCACTTTTTTTTTATTTGCTTAGTACGTGCAAACGATACGAAATTCGAAAACCCGCAAACGATTCATTTCCAAAAAAAAAGTTATTTTTTCCCTCACCCCTTCCCCTGGCGTCACAATTTTCATTAGTGCTGAAACTAAAAGAAAGAGAGGGAGAAAGTTCTATCAACAAAAAAAAAAGTATTCGAAACGTGAACAAGCAGTAATGAGAACTACTCAACGCAGCAAGAGGGAAAAGGGGGAGGGGGTCATATATTGCAAGACGACCACCAACTAATGTATTGCTAAAGGGTATGGTAGCGAGGTGTGTACAAAAAAGAAAAATTTAGAAGGATCCGGAATAATTAATTATCACAGTAATTTGTGTTTGTTTAGATAACACTAATGTTGAATAATTAACATAAGTGATGGGGGAAAAGCGTCATTTATTATAAGACAAATGATTTAATAATATTCACAGGAGATAATAAATAACGGCACTCTTCTACTATTATTTCTATATCCCAAATATCATCATTAATTGGTTTTAAACGAATTATTTCGGTTTCATTGCTTGCTCGACAGAACACGTTCATAGTCAGTGTTAATGCCCATGTAAACTTTGGCATGTTGGCGCCACATCTTGGCGAATTTTAGATATGTAAACAAATAATGGCAATGCATAGGGTCGCCGCTGCAATGTGTTTTGTATCAACTCTAATGCTTGTGTAAAAATATTTCAGATCGTTCGAAAGACTTCTCATATCGGAAGTCGCATTAATAAAATTTGGATTTAAATAATAATTTCAAGTACAGTCCAATCTATATTAATAAAAGAGACATTAAGCGTATGTGTTTCACCTCTACAGCCCAAACTAAGCAACCCAGAAGTATGAAACTTGGCACATAATTATTCTAGGTCCTGATGATGTGCACTACGAAGAGTTTTTTTTTTCGAAATTTGCTTTAGATTTTTTTAAATTAAATTTTTAAACGATTTTTCAAATTTTTTTTCAACAACTGGGTTTTTAGTTAGTTGTTTTGGCAACACAGTGTATTTTCTTGAAAAAATTTTACGCTCGAAAATTTCAATTATCAGCTTTTAGTGGTAACATTTTTTTTCCAGCGTTATAATCTGCTACATCATATGCTGAGTTAAAAAAAAAAAATTATTTATGTATTTTAAGTACTTGTTTGTTTATGTATTATATTTGTTTATGTATTTTAAGTACTTGTTTGTTTATGTATTATATTTGTATATGTATTTTAAGTACTTATTTTGAAACAGTCATACTACTTTAGTCATATAATAAATAAATGGTCTGATAACCAACTGAAACCTTTTAATATCATTCACACCAAAGCACTTCGAATTGCACTGGGACTTCCACAATGGACCCCAAACACATCGTACTTTTAAAATTGGCTGGACAAGAAATTTTGTCGGACAAAATACGAAGATTGGCAAATAAGTTTTTCCTTTCTCAAATTTCTAGCCAAACCTTTTCTCCATTATATAGCAATAACCCTGAGTTTCTGAATCTCAATATTATGGAAGATAAAAATTCTATTATAAATATACTAAACCCTTTGAATGCCGTTAGTAGTCACATTATCTCAATCCCCAGAATAACATCGTTTTCAATTCTCCCATGCAATATATATATCAATAATTTCGCATTTCAGGATAAAAGCTTATCAGTTCAAATTATAAGGGGCTTATTTGATGAAACGGTAAACCGTAACTTCCAGGGGACTTTTTATATAATAGCTACTGATGCCTCAAAAAAAATGAGCAAATTACATCTATTGCAGGTATTACGGCAAATTCCCATTTTGCTTATAGAATAAATCACAATAATTCTATTTTTACAGCTGAAGCTCTGGCTATTTGCCAAGCTCTAGATGATCTATCTATTATAAACAAGAATTTGTTAATTTTGTCTGATAGTCTCTCTGTTCTCTCTGCTCTTCAAAATTACTCAATTAAATCCCATAGTGTCATCCATAAATTAGCTAGCAAGATATTTACATTCTATCACTTTTTAATAACCAGTTGATTTTACTTTGGACTCCGGGACACTCAAATATATTGTGGAATGAACAGGCGGATAATCTCGCAAGAACTGTCACAGAGTCTAATGTTTACATCGACTGGATTTCCTCAGAAGACATCAATAAAAAAATATATCAAGAGAGTTTTAAAAAAGCCAATGATAATTTCTATTCAAGCAAATATTTTGTAGACTTGGGAAATATTCCTAACATAAGCACCATCTCTAAATGGACAAGAAACAGAAGAGAAGAAATCCTATGTACTCGAATCTTCAGCAAAATGATCATCACTCCAGGACTTCTGCATAAATTCAATTTATCGGATAACGCAAATTGTAGATCTTGTAATTGCTTAAACGATTTGGACCACATCTTGTTAAACTGCAATAGATATATTCATCCTCTCTCGAAATCATCTAAAACATTTTCTCAAAATCGATCCACATCACAACCTGACTTTCAAAGAATTATTGGAGAAAGCTATGTCTAACACATTAACATTCAGATTTTTTATCCAGAAACTGAAATATTTTGACATCTACTAATTTTTAAGAAACATCTGTCTTTTAGGGGATCATAGCCTTTGTTGCTCCATATCCCACAAAACCTGAACTGAACTGAACTGAAACAGTATTACAATTGCAAGATGCATCACTCTTCAAGCTAAGCCTACTTTTTATTTTTTAATAACAATCAGATTAGTTTCATACACATTTTTGTTTCACGTATTGATCTAATTTGTCATTTTCTTTTTCAGCTTAAAAATTTCTTACTTATTTTTTGTGTAGTCACAGTGGTATTCATTTTGTAATTTCTATTTTGGTTTAAGGCAGCTTAACATTTATTCTTTTTTCATGTTTACAGTTGATTTTTGTGTATTGTTTCTGGTTTTAGATTTAATTAGGTCATCATTTTTAAAATAAAGAATATGAAATTTTTGAAAGCAACATTAAAGTTATCAGAAATTCTTAACCTGGAAAAGAAATGAGACGACTTTAAATCTAAAACTCGAAACAGTACGGAAGTATCATCAAATGTATACATATAAAGGTTTAAAATGAAAAAAAGAATAATAAATGTGACACACATGGCTTAAACCTAAATCAGATATTTTTAAACTGAATAAGGAGCCACAGAATTGAATCTAAACCAAGAAATGGTTCGGAATAGTCAAATAAATATAAGCAAAACAGACATGTATATTAAACTAATTTAATTCAGTTAGTGAAAAAAATATAAAATACACTTAGGTGGAAGACCAGTGCTTCTTCCTACCAGAAAAATACATAAATCAAAAAGCTTATAACGAAAAATGTTATATCAGATTATTGCTGAAATAAAATTGCTTTTACAAGAATTCATTTTCGCAGTAAAAAAGATATTACTGTTTGTTTTCAATGAGGGAAATTTTCACTTAAAAATTAAGCCCTCAAAAAAAAATTAAAACTTGAAGGCAAACAAACGTAAGTGAATGGCTTGGCGTCAAAAACAGATTTTCGAGCCAAACAACTTTTTCGAGTAATGACTTATACTCCGTTCCACATTGAAGAACAGGTTAACGAAAACGAATGAAAATCGCCAAATTGGCTGAGTATAAAAAATGTGTGTGAAAAATTTATTTTTGTTTCATAAGTACATATCTTTAATTCTATGAGTTCATTTATTACATCCGTTAATAAAACACACATTTCCTTAATATTTGTGAAAAACTTAATTGCTCTTACTCTGTTAGCATTATTTTAAGTAAGCTTATAATATAAATTAATTGCAATACATTTAAATGTCATTTTTGTATGTTATCTTAAGATATAATGCATAAAATAGAATTTTGAAACTCATTGAAAAGTTTGTCTCTTAAAATTTGCTATCCTTCGTAAAACTTTTAGTTTTCTTAAAAAATATCTCGATGTGCACATTTGAAAAATTACGTTACTGACGAATGCAAAATTTTTAAACACGTATGTTTGTGTGTATGTTTCACCTATTTCCCACCAAACTAAGCAATCCAGAAGTATAAAACTTGGTTCTCTTTTGACCAGCCGCTGCTGTACCTAGGGCCTTTCCCTGGAAGTTAGTTTTCACTGTGTAATCAATTGAAAACAAAAACGCGTACATACATTAATTTATCATGTAACTATTTAAATTGTGATGCACCAAATTATTAATGAATTACACGTATTCTTATTCAACATCGTCTATATATGTATACTAATAAAACAAACAGTTTGTGTGTTTCAGCTGTACCGGCATAACTAAGAAACCCAGAAGTCTGAAACTTGGCATGTAGAAGCTGTAGGTCATTATCCTGAACACCTCAGAGTTTTTTTTTTTCCGAGATTCGACTTCGTTTTTTTTTTTTTAAATTCAATTTTTAAGCGATTTTTCAGCTAAATGGAGATATGTCATCAGACGTATCAAGTCCACTTTGCGAAAATTAATTTTAAGAGAGCAGTTTTTTTAGGTTATTTTAGCATATTTTATTGTGAATATTTTTATTTATAGTTTTTTTAACTCTTTATGGTGGAATTACATTCGTTTTTCGAAAAAGCTGTATTAAAAAAATGTTCTTTCTAAATTTCATTTTTTGGATTTGCATCACAAATATGATAACATTAGATTTCCCATGTCTTAGGATATGAATTGTTTTGTATTAAATTAATACTATAATTTCTATTTTAGTGTCACACAGTTTTATGTTTGTTTATTTTCTAAACTAATTTTTTCTTGCTTATTGTAGTTTAAATTATATGATACCATGACTCAAGTTTTTATGTCAAAAAATGATTTGTGAAGCTTTTTGTAAACAGAAACTTAGATAATGTTGTACTTATGTATTAGCGTCACCACAGGAAAATTGGTGCCATGCGAATCACACCTTGATACCATTTGGCTGCGGTGACGATTATACGTAAGTACTGATAATAATTACTTATTTTTTAACACAAATATCAGTGGATTATTTTAGACAATGAAATTCACTTCTTACTTGCTTTTATTCTTATGTTCAAAAATAATAATCTGTTACAAAAAACTTTATTGCTTTTCTTTGTTCAACGACAAATTCTAAGTCTTGCTTAGTGTAACAATAAAGTTGAAAATCCTAGCTAGCAGTATAACAAAAAGAGAATATAGTGATAAATTAAACTAATGGAAAAACAGATTCCTGAAATAAAACCCTTTTTTTAAGAATTCATTAACGCAGTACTTTTTTTTAAAAAAAAAGTTACCGATGAGTGAAATTTGGAAATTTTAACTTAAAAATTAATCCCTTAAAAAAATTTAAACTTTAATAAAAACATTTGCAAACACAAGTTTATTCTAAGCGAAGATCAAAGCTGCTAACTTGGAGAGTTATTTTGAATGTTTACATTGGGGCGATAAAATGCAAGTACCAACATTTCCTTCAATTCCATCCGATTTTTATCACCGCAGCCAAAGTGGCACTTTTTTTCACAAAAATTTGATTTTTTTTTCTTTTCCATATAAAACACATAAGAATCTATTGTTTTGATATCGCAAATTTTGCTGAGGTGACGCCGATACGTAAGTACCCTTTTCCTCTATTGTCAAATTCCATTGTAACAAAAAAGTAGAAAAATGTAACTGAAAGAAATGACAGTTAAAACTTATTGGGATTAACAGATGGCCAATATTGTGTGATTTAAGTTAAAAAAAAATTTTATGTACAAGATTTTTTTTTTACATGTTTTTTGTATTATCAATCTAGGGTTGTGCTTGGGCTACAATTTATCTGATTTTGATATCAAGGTAGTAAGCTCCAAAGTAAGTAAAGCTTGAAATTAAATCATTGCCTGAATATCGGTACACTTTCGAATTACATATCTTACCTACTTCCAACCTAATAGCGTGACAATTTGGTCTGGATAAGCTTATTGATCTTCTTTTATTGGCTAATTCCATGTTTCATCAGTTGCAAAATAGTACGAAATTATAGCTGACTAGTCATTATCCACCCACTTTATTGTGTATTTCACGATGTTGTATAAATAAATACTGTTTACATATTCATAAATTTTTGATATCTAGCATTAAGAATTTGATTGTATTGAAAAATATATTTATAGCTGTAACTCTCGCCTCTTGATATAAAAAGGTCAGAATTAAGAATTTCTAATAATATCTAAAGTAGAAGTAGAGAAAGATATTTTTGCACTCGCTTAACCCAATAATCAAGTGAATTTCCACAAAAGCAACTTTAAATGGATCTCTATTTCGTAAAATAAACATGTGTGCTAAATTTCAAGTCTAAATCTAATAGAGCCCAAACGAAATTTTTAACATCAATTCCTCCGAAGCATTCTTGGCAGATTTCAATTCAACAAAAGAAACATGCGAACTAAATTTTATTATGATGATCCAGAAGTGATAAAAGTATTTATTTTGATATAAGGATCAATTTGTTACTTCCAGACGTGCAAAATAAAAACATTAAAAAAAATGTGCGTAGAAAAATTTATTTATTGCTATAATCTCTTTTTGTTATATTGCTAGCTAGGATTTTCAACTTTATTGTTACACTAAGCAAGACTTAGAATTTGTCGTTGAACAAAGAAAAGCAATAAAGTTTTTTGTAACAGATTATTATTATTTTTGAACATAAGAATAAAAGCAAGTAAGAAGTGAATTTCACTGTCTAAAATAATCCAATGATATTTGTGTTAAAAAATAAGTAATTATTATCAGTACTTACATATAATCGTCACCGCAGCCAAATTAACGCCTCATGAATAAATTCTGACCGATTTTATATAAAATATGTTAGAATCGTTGTTGCTTTTGTATCAAGGTGTGATTCGCATGACACCAATTTTCCTGTGTGGTGACGCTAATACTTAAGTACCACATTATCTAAGCTTCAGTTTACAAAAAACTTCACAAATCATTTTTTGACTTAAAAACTTGAGTCACGGTATCATATAATTAAAACTACAATAAGCAAGAAAAAATTATATTATTGTATAAGCTATATTATTGTAAAGTTTTATTAAAATCCGTTCAGTTTTTGCATGAAATAGTAACAAACATCCATACATACAAACTTTTGCAATTATAATATTAGGATAACAAAAAGAAAATGGAACTTAATGCAAAACTTATTGGGATTATAAGATTGTAGATATCGTGATTTAATTTAGATTTTTAGGTATTAACCTATTAGTGTCACCATAACCAAATTGGAGCCACGCGAATCCTTCCTTGATATCAAAACAACAAAGATTTTTATATGAAACAAAAAAGATTTGTAAGATTTTGGTGGGAAATAGCACAGTTCGCCTGGTGCCAATTTAAATGCAGTGATGCTAATAGGTAAGAATACAAATAGTAATGCAAATTTTTATTTGTGTCTTAAGATTTTCTGAGCTGTTTATGGTAATTTCATCAAAATCTGACTATGGATGGGTTTGAATACTCAAAAAAGTAATTCTTTTTGCACTTTAAAATTCAGAGTTAATGCATTTTTTTTCGTGTTGCATTATGAGTTAACTTTCCTTCACAATATGTGTGTTCTTCATATATATTTTTAAAACTTTTATGCATGTACATTTCTATGACATTTTCTTTGGTTGAAAAAAAAGATAATTGTTTTTCTTCCTTCATCAGCAGATGCTGATCAATGTTGAATATCATGAAAGATATGCATAGTTAGTTAGACTCGCATTCAATGAATGGTGAAATGAATAAAAAAGGGACAATATCAACAATTTGACGCTAAAAAAACAATGCAAAGAAAAATATCAGATTACGATAAAATAGGGCGTATAATGCTCACCTATACTTTTGAGCTGCATTTTTTATAATGTTTGTTATGCTCCCCATATAATGCACACCCTCTTTTGTACGAAGAGACCTGAAATGTACATGTGCAATGCTCTCATGTTTCGAAGTAATTTATTTGAGGTATTATTCCAAGGTATAGAAAAAAATAGTATACATTTTTATAGAATTACAACTTTTTTAAGTTCATAAGGAGTGTCATTTCTTTTAAATAAACAGTATTTCGATATTTCTAGAAGTCAAAATTGTTTTCTATACTCATCTTTTTTTGTTTTTAAAGCTCTTGAACCTCTAAATTTCAATTTAATTTTTTATGCTGAAAGTGGCCGTTATACGCCGGATTTTACGGTATGTAAGATTTTCTGTTAGTTTGTTGTTAAAAACTGTTTGTGGCATCATTGCTTAATGTTCCTTCTGACAATCCGTTCTTCATGTAGTTTTTAGCTAATTGTACATATGCATTGTATACCTTTTTTACATATCAATACATTGCTATAATATTTTCTGTCGTTGAAAATAAAGATTTTTGCTATTCTTCCTTCATCAGCTAATTCAACGTTTTCATTTTTGTAGAAAAATATTGCTTGAAGTATATCAAGGAGAAAATTACACTTAATTCAAACTAATTGCTATCGACAAATTGGTAATATTGTGAACCATGTTTTTTTGTATGTCATTGTTTATGGCCTTGTGATCTCTATGACCGATAAGATCTCATCTTTCTTTTAAATGGAAAAAAAATCAGAAATTTTTTTTTAACAAAAAGCTATTTGCTGATCTAGGATACAACTATGATATATTTGCTGACCTTGAAACAATATTTCTCATATTTCCTTCTGGATTTCTTTAAGTTCAATGTTGACCTGATTTTTTTGTCTCGACTTACTTTTGCCTCTGACAATCTTGCAATATATAAATCTATTATTTGTGATCAAAAAGGTGTTAGCTGAAAAAATATGCACCTTGAAAAGTTTCCTCACATCTCCTTTTGGATTTCTTTAAAATTCAGTAATGATGTGATTTTACATCTGATTGTTTAATGTTGCTTCTGATAATTTTATCCTCATGTAGTTTTTTGGGGATCGTATACATATTTTATATATTATCATACTGCTCATATACGATATATATATTTCAGTTATCACTAGAGTTATTTATGATTGTATGTACTCATTTGTTTGTGCTCTTTATAATAGAATTACAATTGCTAATAGAAATATTGCAAAAAAGTATTGTTTGAATAATTTTTTAGCAACATGTTTTATTGTTTGTATCATTCAGTACTGTTGTTGATCTTAGATTATTTCAACAGGGACCTATTTTAGATAGATTTTTTATTTTAGTTCATACTAACTTAATTTTTTTAGTATTGAATAAACTAATACTTTAATTAGGTGTATTACAGAGATGTTAGATAGCACATTACACCATTCCTCATGTAATACTAATTTAAATTTTTTCCTGTGTTAATGGCTTCCTAATATTTCTTATTTATGATATTTTGTTAATGTTTATTATCATTAATTTTTCTTTCGGTTTATCTATTTCAGGTTATTTCACCCATACTTCAATAGCAGAAACTTACTACTGCTATTACTCTTTTCTGATATAATTTTTATTTCTTTTTACATTCATTCATTTCTGTTTACTTTATAGCTTGCTAATTTTCTCACATTGAAATATTTGATTTTGTTAAATTATTATTTAATTTGAGACCAAATATAGAAAAAATATTTTATAATTAATATAATAAAAGTAGTATATATCTTATATATTGATTAATTATTTTACAATCTTTTTAAATATTAAATAAGTCTTTATCAATAAACAAGATTTTTCTTTTACAGTTATTTTTTAATATAACAATATGTCACAACTAATTGATCAATGAACATTTTTAATCAGTTTTTTTTTTATTTCAAAACCTTAAAAGAAAATTATTGTTGTATAACGATTGATTGAGTAAATGAAAATACCAGACCCCTTTTATTTTTTTAAGTTCTAAGAAAATAATTGTCAAAATAATGAATATGTTAGTTTCGTATTATATTTTTTTTCGTATAAGATACATGTTTAAATGATTTACTAAACACAGTGGAATGAAAAACTACGAAATTGTTATAAAATACTAAAATATTTTTATAAGACAGTATTCTTTTGTTTTTGAATGTTTTTTTAGTGAATGTAAACTAGGAATATAGGCTTTTCACCATATAGATATATAAGTATAATGTTTTTTTTTATGCTTACATATGTTTATTCAAACATTCAAACGATCAGAAAAAAATCATTTCAATAGCAATCTGTAAGACTTTTTAATTCATCATTTATAAATAATGGGGAGGGGGAATAGTTCTACACTAAAAAAAGCCACTGTAATGCAGGGCTCTAGAGAGATAAAAGAAACGTGTCTGACAATGGAAAGCTATTGAAAAAATTTCGAAAAAGGGAATTGTAATGACGTTAATATAGAAATCATGCACACACAAGAGGAAGTGCTAACAGTTAGAGAAGGGGAATTTCCATGACAATATGTTATACATTCAAAAATGTTCGTGCAACGCAGGGGGTAACTGAAGAGGAAAGAAGTTAAAAAAATTTCGAAAAAGGGAATTTTAATGACATTATAGCAATCACTCACATCGTGCACTCGCACAATAGTGCTGGCGTCAGGAAGGAAAGAGGAAAGTAAGTTACACACTCGGTAAAAGTCCAGGCTTAAGTAGTTTCGAAAAATAATAATGGAAGTGATGATTTTGTGAAGGGAAGGAAAAATTTATAAAAGTAGAGAAAGCCCGTGCAACGCCGGGCCATGTAGGTAGTAAATTAATAACCCAACAGTCCGTAACGAAGTCGACACCTAAGTCAACACTTCACTTTCTACTCCTGCCCACGTTAAATAAACGGGTCTTAGATAAAAAATAACATGAGAAATTTGCATTGTCCCACACGATAATCTCTAATAATTGAAATGAATAAACTATAGAATAAAACTATATTTGGCCAAGATGTTCCAAACAATCATTTATTTCAGGGGAGGAGAAGGGAGTATGCGTTTTCTGTTCTAGATAACCTCTGTAAATCCAGCAAAAGGAAGGAGGGAAGACAAGAAGGAATCGAAGAAGCACCCCAGGAGTGCATCAACAAAAGATCAAACTCAAAGCGAGTGATGAAGAATAACTCAGGACATAAATCCTGAGAGTCATATTAACGTCATACTACAAAGCTACACGAGGGCTATTGGAGACGGACCTCGTAATTTGATCCATGGTCAAGTGACGAGGACGACACCTGAGCTGGAATCCCCTCTCCGAACTATCACATCAACGGGAGGACGTTCAAGCCTCGACAGATTTAACATACAGCGGCCTCCTTTACAAGGCGGGTCTTCAGCGGCATTGAAGAACTTCTGACACGAGTCCATGACCTTGACCATTATGCAACAATAATTAAATTTCGGGAGAGGAGGGAGCAGTGTGAGTCTCTGCTCTAAATAATTTCTATAAATCCAGGAAAAGGAAGGGTGAGTGAGTGAGTGAGTGAATGAATGAATATTAACGTCCCAATATTCAGCTAGCTACACGAGGGCTTTCGGCGACGGACCACGAAATTTTGAACCATGGTCAAGTGACGTGGACGACATCTGAGCTGGCACCCTCTCTCCTAACTACCACATCACAACAACGGGAGGACGTTTCAGCTCTCGACAGATTTAAAGTGCATCGCTGCCCTACACGGCGGGTCTTTAGTGGTACTGGGCTCGAACCCGTGACAAAGCAAGCCACGGTCCGATACCTATACCACTCGGCTACCGTGGATGAAAAGGAAGAGTGAATGAGAGTTATATAAACGTCGCACTATAAAACAACCCGAGGGCTGTTGCTAACAGACTTCTCAATTTTGAGCTTCGGTCAAGAGATGAGGACGACACCTGAGCTGGAACCTCTCTCTCCTTATTTCTAACACCACGCCAACAGGAGGGCTTTGAGCCCCGACAGGTTTAACGTGCATCAGCCCTGTTATTCGACGTGTCTTCATTGGCACCAGGACCGAACCCACGATCCTCTGGCCGCGAGTTCGTGATTGATTGATTGATTTATTTATTATTAACGTCGCACTGTTTTAGCTACACGAGGGCTTTTGGCGACGGACCACGTAATTTTGAACCATGGTCAAGTGACGTGGACGACACCTGAGCTGGCACCCCCCTCTCCTAACTACCACACCACACCAACGGGAGGACGTTTCAGCTCTCGACAGATTTATCGTGCATCGCTGCCCTACACGGCGGGTCTTTAGTGGTACGGGGCTCGAACTCGTGACAAGGCAAGCCACGGTCCGATACCTATACCACTCGGCTACCGCGGCCACCCGCGAGTTCGTGACTATAATCACTAAGTTACCGTGACCACGGGAAAAGGAAGGGAATAGAATGACAAAAGGGATTGAAGAAGCATCCCAGCTTCAACCATTCTTACCAAAGATAATAAATGCAATGAGAATGATGTAGAATCATTAGGGACCGTAAATTCAGAACTTATGTATCTAAACGTGATAAACCAGGGAGGGACAAACTTCGAATCGGATCTCGTAATTTTGAACCACAGTCCGAACTAGTTTGATATTACGGGGCATGGTGCCAAGCGCTGCTTGGCGTGATTCCTTTATCGCGCCAAGTAGCGCTTGCTGTTGCTGGAATGGAATCCAAGATGGCGGCCTAGTATTACAAATGAAGGATATAGGAAGAGAATGAGAATAACCAAGATCACACACAATCAATAAATATCAATATAATATAATAAAAAGTAACATGTACTAATAACAGTATTATATGCAGTATATAATAATCTTATAATATAATTTAATAGTAATTATATATAATATTCATATTGTATGATTTAATAATAATTATTATACATAATAATCATATAATATAATTTAATAGTAATTATAAAAAAGAATAATCGTACTGTAAAAAAAATAAAAATAATGCATAAGAATACTCGTATTACATAATAATTATAAATAAATAACATAATAATTATAAGTAAATAACATAATATGTAATATTACTTAAAATAAATATAAAAACGTAAAATAAAGCCAAAATAAAAAAAATTATAGCGATAATTAAAAGTACAACACTCACTCTTTTTAAAAAAATATCCTATTACTAGCCCATATTAGAAATATCCATATTCGAAAATAGCACAAAATAAAACAGAAGACGGAAAATAATAGAACAATTACACTGAAAACTGTTAAATTTTTAAGGAAATCTAATTAAAATCATCTGAAATTAATAGGGTTACTGCGGGAAAAAAACCCAATAAAAGTTATTTCTAATATATGTTATCCCCATGGCAACCACATATCCAGACGGTAAAAATATCAAGGTAACCATATTGTAATGTTATCGCCTATCTTGGCGAACATAAACAACAACTTGGCACTTGCCCCGTGATATCAAACTAGCACCCACAGTCAAGTGAATAGGAAGACCCCTGAACTGGAATTACACTCCCCTAAGTTCAACATCAAGCCAGCATGAGGACTTTGTTTCTTGACAAATTTAAACTACATCAACCCCTCTACGCAATGGTATTTTAATAGTACTGGACTCAAACTTACGACTCTATCAAAATAATGCCAGCCACACAGTCGCGAACAGGACTACTCTGTTACCGCTCAGCAACTTGTAATAGAAACAGGGGGGAATCAAACTAATAACCCACTTATAACCTGATATCTCTGCCGCCTAATGGCTTGATGAAAACGCGTAAATTCGAATGGATTGAGAACGCACACATTGCAATTAGCTGTTTGCGACAGATCTTTAGAAACCTGAACAACTATTGTATAACAATACTTACAAATGTTACTGATTGAATGTTTTTTAACGTCCTTCTACAGTGGTGGACATAAGGGGGAAGGTCCTCGAGCACGGACACCCCACCCGTAGCCCTTGGTTGTTTTTCGATGGATTATAATCCTAAATGTATAGAACGTAAAATTTAATTATCTGCTTTTAATAATTAATTTTACTAATCAATGCTAATTATTTATTCAATAATTAACTTTTTTACTGTTTTTTGTTCCCGAGAATCGACAAAATCAAAAGAATGTTTGGCGGCGTATTGGGGTTATGATACAAGAATTGTGTACTTTCGACCTTGCCCCCTCGCCTTGAAAAATAGCTGTGTATGCCACTGTCGGAATATAAGGTTATAGAAGACAGACCTCGTAATTTTCAACCATCGTCAAATGATGAAGGTGACACCTGAATGGGCATCCCCCTCCTCTTCGGACTTCACCTCAACGCGAACGGTAGGACTTTGAGCAGCTACAGATTTAACGTGCATCCGCTCCTTTACAGGGTGTGTTACAAATATGAAATGAAAATCGTTCTCCAAATTTTCAGGAGTTTTATGAGTGACTATCGAAAGAGTTTTATGAATGAGTTTTCGATTATTATATAAATACGTTTAAGTATTTCAACTTACAAAAAAAAGTTTATTCCCGGAAGAAACCTACATTGTGGAAACCTTCTTCTCATTTAATTAAGAATGTTTTCGAGGGGGAATCGAAAAGTAAGTTTCCCCCTATCGACATAAGTACCAAATGCATTGAGACATTTGTCATACCGTTTGATAAGCTTCAAAAAACACTCAAGGAAAAATTCAGGGCTTTGCATACGGAAGAAGCGTTTAAAGGCTTGTTTTTGTTTGACTTCAGCATTGCTTCCAAAGCGACTTGAGGCGAGATTCTTTTTCAAAACCGGAAGCAGATGAAAGTCACTTGGTGCGAGATCAGAACTATATGGCGGGTGGTGTAGGCGCTCCCAACCAAGAGTTGCAATATGGTTTTGCGTTGCCGTCGCCGAGTATAATCTCGCATTGTCATCTAACAACAGAACGCCAGATTTTGTTCCCTTTAAAAAAATTTCACGAATGGACCAACTACACTCATGTCCATAAATTAAGGATAATGAAGTTCAGGCAAGGAAAGAGACAGAAGCAAAACAAATTCGACTTAATTGTAAAGTCTATTTATTAAAAAAAGGTAAAGAGCCCAAAAGATGCTGTATGTTTGACATAATTAATAAAAATTGCGATTTTTACTCCATGGAGCAAATTTCAAAAAAAGAACCTATTTACAAAAAACAGTATAACATGGTTAGTATGATGGTTAATACGGAGTATGTCTCCCGGACGATGCAATACAGGCCTTACAGCGCCTAGGCATGCTGAGTATCAAATTATCAATCTGATCTTGGGGAATATTACACCACTCATCAAGCAATGCCCTCCGAAGTTCCGGTAGACTGGTGAGAGGGGGTTGACGGGCTGCAATTCGTCGGCCAAGCATATCCCACACATGCTCTATTGGATTCAAGTCCGGTGAGTATGCTGGCCCATCCACACGGGTGATATCCTCCGATTGAAGGCATTCGTCTACAATGTTTGCACGGTGATGACGGGCGTTGTCATCCATAAACAGAAATTCAGCACCCATGGCACCCCGAAACAAACGTACATGTTGTTCCAGAATGACATCCCGATAGATGTGGCCTGTCATTGTTACACTTTGAACATGCAGGTCAGTTCTGGAACCAAGAATAATTCCTCCCCAAACGAGCCATCCTGCACCACCGTAACGGTGTCGTTCAATGGTGTTCTCTTGGTGGTAACGGGTACCTGGCGCTCTCCATATTAAAGTCCGGCGAGAATCAGACTGCAAACTAAACCTGGACTCGTCGGAAAACATCACACAAGACCAGGCCTACCATACTTCCCAAACCTAGCACCCTCCAATTATCACTTGTTTCGGTCCTTACAAAAATTTTACAGGGGAAAAATTCAAAATTGAAGACGGTATTAGATTAGCACAAGTTACCTTTTTAGCCTCTAGGATAAGGCCTTTTTTTAAAAAAATGGAATTTACAAATTGCCATCAAGCTGACAAGAAGTCATAAATAATGATGGCACGAGTAGATTATTCGCTGAATATCCAAGGTTCAAAAAATTTATTTTGTTGTATTCTAAAAATCAGACAGAACTTTCCGGTATGCTTGATAATTTAACAGACAGCCATTTTCATCAGATACTACTTAAATTTCATCTCTTTAATTAGACATAAAAACATCCCACGCAGTTTTTATATTGTTTTATGTGTTCCTTTCTTTATTATCGAAGTTCTCTCCATTCCATTTTAAACATCAGATTTAATATGGCATTACATGTGGGTAAGAAATGAGTGTTCAGCATTTATCTTTATTGAGAAATATTCTGTGTACTTATGTGTTAAGGGGGGAAATAATAGTAAAAGGGAAAAAAATCCCTTCCGCTGAAATCTCGCAGCATAAAATGCCCATTATAAGCCTCATTGCAGGGAATATGACTATCAACAGATTAGCAAGAAAATGCATTCCGAGGAGCGATAAAGAGCCCGAAATTCCTGTCGACAAACAGGTGATAAACGCGGACCCAGGTATTCATTTAGAGGAGACAACAAACACATTTATCTCTGCAGGAAAGAGGAAAGGTGGGGCCTAATCTCAGTTGTGACGAAACAAGAGGAGACCCTTAAGAAGTCTTTTATCGACGTCGAAAGGTAAATAGAAAAGTGGATAATACCTTCTACTTAGAGAGTCATCGTGAAGATGCTCTAAAATATTTTTTTACTTTTTTTTTTTAAAGAAAGAACCTTTTATATACTTTATTTTAGCAGTCGACAATTTAACATTGTTTGCATCAGATAAAAAAAGGAAATGTTTGAGATAAACGTATGGATTTTCCGTTAAGGAAGGTGTAGTTAGGCGTCGTCAACCTATGGCACGCGGTATAATTCTCATGGCACACTCTACACCAGTGTTCCCTAACCCAGTGCTTCTCAAAGTTTCAATATTTGCGACCCAATTATCCAATCATAATTTTCCTCGCCCCTCCTCCATACCATAACAATGTATTTAATTTAATAATACTATAATTTGACCTCTTAAGAGCTACCGGCGTATAAAACACCTCGCTCAGCCAAAGCATTAATTGTCCTGTGTGGACGTATATATACGTCTTTCTGAAGTATGAGCTTTTCTGTGCACTGCTATTCATAAAAATTATTCCGAAGGCTTTGGAATGCCTTCCAAAGGACCTTGACAATATTTGCGAAGGATTTGCTTATTTATCCCTCCCCCCGACAATCTAATATATATTATAAATGTGAAAGTTTGTGAAAAAATCTGTTAGTCTTTCACGCAAAAACTACTGAATGGATTTTAATGAAACTTTACAGTAATATAGCTTATACATCAGAATAGCACATAGGCTATAATTTATAGCATAGACTATAATTTATAAAGATATTGTATGAAGTGTCCAAAATTTAACGATATTTGTCAAGTAAGTAGGAAAAAATTCTGTCTTCTGCTAGCAATTCTGGCATGCGCTGCAAAAAAAAAAACCACGTCTGCATATATCTATCTTTTGTTTGTGAAAAACCTTTTTTGTTTTTTGGCTACGCAAGGTGCTCGCTTCTAATTAATTCCTCTGATATAATGCGCATTTTTTTTATTTCAGAATCAAACTAAGTTTTGAAGGGAGAGGTTGTTATAAATCTCTCTTTATTTTAATGTTTTTTTTAACATCTTATTATGCACATTTGGTAGTAAGAAATTGATCTTTTTTCCAAATAAATGCTTTTATCAGTTCTGATACTTAAAGTAAATAAGCTTTCTCTTTCACACTGCATCATTTGGACAAATTTTCAAAATTTATTTCTAGTTAGTAGTTAATTATAACGCTATAATTTTAATTGAATAGGCAGATATAATTATTTTTACTTAAAAATGCAATAACTATTGTTCTGTATTTCTTGGAGTGTGAGAGTGAGTGAATATTAATGTTGCACTGTTCAGCTACACGAGGGCTTTTGGCAACGGATCACGTAATTTTGAACCATAGTCAAGTAACGTGGACGACATCTGAGCTGGCACCCCTTTCTCCTAACTACCACACCACACCAACTTAGAAGGAATATTATACCAATAATTAGCAGGAATATTCTTTGAAATCCACTCTTCCCAAGATATATGGCAGCACGGGTTCCATGATGAGTATTTTAGCGGAAAAAATAGTTTGTCTAAATTTAAGTGTCTTATGTTTTTGTATGTTAATGAAGACCTTAGAAAAGGATTTGACTACTTATTTTAAGTGAACGATTTTAAATGTAGTGATCGAAAAAAAATATTGTATGAAAAATGCAGTAAATCATTATCCGGTGGATAAAGTATTAATGTGCATCGCTCCCCTACAGGGCGGGTCTTACAAAGCTCTAATAAAGCTCGAGTTATGAAAGTAGCTAGGCATTTGCCAACTTGACTCTATCGTTAACATTTCGCTATGTTTTTCATTGGATCGTCATTATAATTTAAGAAACGGCGTTGCTTGCGAATATTACAATTTTAACATAAAATAAATACTACAGAAAGTAATATTAATGTATTACACTTTCAGATAAAAATTATTTACACTATTTTAAGCGTTCATTACGCAAAACTTTTAACAATGTGTTACTTTTGCTAAGCAGAGATCAGCTTATATATATATATATATATATATAGGAAGGTATTTTGAAAATCAACCCTCAAGAGTGTTACGGGGAGTTAAAAACTTCTTTATCCTTCAATCTGTGTTGTTTAATTTTTCAGTTCACCCGTGCGAAGAACGGGTATACCAGCTAGTACATTATATACGCGAGCCTACGTTGAAAACGGTGGCACCGGGGAGCGAATCGCGTAATTTTTAATCGGCAGTTAAGGGATTAATTATAAAACGTACAAATTACCAAAGGTGTTCATTTTTGTATATAATTTTGGGTATGACAAGCCCATAGGATCATTGGTAAATATTAATATTCTTCACTCAGTATTGTTAAATTAATTACAAAATACATTGTGCAGTGCTAATACATTTATAAGTGTATTACATCAGTGCAAATGTGTATTTTATTTTTTATTATGCCAAAATGTAGTTTATTTATATTTTCAGTAAATTAATATTTTTTTTTAAACTTTTGTTTTCGACTTCCCCCCTCGTAGAGTTATCACGCCCCCGTAGGAATGCGCTCCCCACAGTTTGAGAATAACATTTTTATTGTAACGGACCGGTCAACGTTTGATAATTTTACCGTGGCCAGCTGAGGGTAGGACGTTGATTGTTTATATTTTAGATTAATTTGATTCAATAATTTTAATTAAATTGTATTTAAATATGCCATCGTAAAAAAGTACAATTACACCAAAAAACGAATATAAAGTGATTTACCAAGTCACATAAAGTGTTTTAACATGAAAAATCGTACAAACCTGAGCAAAAATCACCACAATAAATAAAATGGATATAATTTAATGTTCCTTGGGCGGCCCGAGGGTTGGGGAACACTGCTCTACATCACATTGCAAATTTTTTAAATTCCGAGGGGATGGTAATTACCATATTTACTCAAATATAAGCCGCACCCCAAATTCTCAACAAGTCTTTGTGGAAACAAAAAATAGTGTAAAACGGTTTAGAGCCTGTAATTGCCGCATCCAACGCATTTTTTCAATTCGACTCTATGCCGCAACTGATTTGCAGTAGCTTTAATATTGGGGGAAAAGTGTGGCTTAGATTCGAGAAAATACGGTAATAATTCTGAAATGGAGCTTATTAAATTAACATAATCAGAATTATGGAATTACAAAAAAATCTGATAGACAACTGAAGATAAATCAACAAATATTATAAATTGTTGGATGTCATTTTTAAGAAAATTGCATGCTCTGCTTTCCGCTTTTGATTCCACTCAACGGTGAACACAAGTGGAGGGGGTTCATCCCCCAGAGATTTTAACATATTTTTAATTTTTACCACAAAGACTACTTCTCGGCACTTTCATCCACATACTTAAGAATGTAAGGCTTCCATAAGATAGGTATGTGTGTGTATACTACTGGTTCTACATACCTTTTTTTTTATGAACAAGTCTTTTCTCATATGAAAATTACTTTGAGTCAGCAAAGAAGCTGTTTAACAACTGAGCGCTCAGAATCGAGTATAATTGAAAATCACAAATTATACCCCCTGATATTACGATATGAAATACCGCAGTACAAGAACACGGTTCCCGTTAAAATACTTATTTTTTTTATTTAAGTATATTGAAGGAATATTTATATTTTATGTTTATTTTTTATATTAATAAATATCTTTAAATGATGTAAAATTAATGTATAATAAAGCTGTATATATAAAGCTTTGTTCTTGACCTCTATTCCCTAAATCTGCATGAATTGTCGCGGGTAATTGTTTCGGATATTTTCTACTTTGCGGCACCTTGAATCCTATTGGTAGACTCGATTGGCATACCCAAGCTATAAAGTTGCCGAACCCTAGTGTAGTCAATGGAATGAAATGAGTATTGAATGGTTCCCATTTAATGGAATGAAATGGGTATGGCAAGGGATTTTGTTGAAAAAATTAATTTAAGTTATCTTTAATATATTTATGTAATAATTAAAAGCACAGGCTTTGATTAACATGCCTTTGTGACGTTTGACATAAATAAAGCAAGCGTAATATTGATTAATTTAAATATCTAGTTTATTACGTCACAGCTATTATTTACTGATTATACACTGAAGTTATTAAACTTATTAGATTATAACAGTCCACGTTCTGTTTGAGAGGGAGGATATTTTTGAGTTCACTCTCTTAACGAAGTTTTCAGACCATCTCCTGTTTTTTCTCTGCCCTCACTAGGGTCTCGCGGATGACCGCGGACAGCCCCCTTTATCCTCGGGTTGCATCCGGTACGTAGGCGGAATAGGAGGAGGTTCCTTATGATGTTTCCAGTGCGATCTAAGACAAGATTGCATAATAATTTAAGGTTGTAGGTGTTACTTCAATGTGTGGATCACATCCACAAAGAAGCCGATTCACAGCTGTGTGTCGGGAATCCCTTACACCTTCTTTCTATGGATAAAATGTAGACATTGCAGACTTACAGGAATGTTCATTTACTAGGCCTACTTTCTCAAGCGGATTTCTTTAAAACACCGGTAGTCCCGGAAGTATGGCTACACTCTTTCAAATTTTAATTACAAATAAACAAATATATTCATTTAAGATTTATTATGTTCCATAATGAAAACACTATAGTCTTTTTTACAATGTTTCATCGCACGATTTCAATGTACGCACCATTAGTCACGCGCAAAACATTGAGTCTCTACGCGCGATTAACGTCATCTCAGATTCTGCTAGAGCGGTCAGATTTTGTTTTTGACAATATGCTACTTTTCGTCATAAATCTTCCATACTTATATACTGTTGATCTTGAAGGTAGACTTCGTTTATAAGTAGATCGAAATTTACGCTGTAAAGGCGTTGTACATAGAAATTCGATAAACCACGCTACAACTTGCGCTTGTTCTTGTGGGGAAGCCAATTTTCAACAAGAATGTTGCAAAACGGGGATGTTGCACTGTCTAGTTTGGATTTCATTCAGCAGAAACTTTAATCTTTTTTTTACGAAACCTAAAAAAACCGTACGCGGAATTTTTTTATTATTATTATATTTTTGAGAGTGTAACTATACATTTCGGACACCCAGGCATTTTTCCCCACTATTTTATTTATTCTATTATTATTTTAGAGCTTTCGCAACAGTAATTCGTACAGCACGAACATTTGAATCAATTATGTTCTCATTCCAGAATGTTCGAGTAAACAATTTAATCACGCACAAGCGAGTCATTAAAGTGTGAATAACTGAATTTAGAAGTATTAATTTAAACGGTTGCCTACATTTAGTATTATATTTTTAATTTGCAAAGGCTTTTTAGGTCATTTTTTCCAGCTCTTTTTAAGAGTTTCGTGTCTCACGTCAACGGACATTTTTAGCAACTTTTTTAATTAGTAACTATTATTAATTCTGAAAGTGCCCTATTATCCAGGCATAATTAACCCTCAATCATGACTAAATATCGAATATATCTCCATTAACACTTCTCACACATGCCAGTTTTCGAAAATAATAATCAACTCAGTTTATATGCTATCTCTAAAGAGCAGAAATCAGTTAATATGGCTAAGTAATCTGCACATTAATATCCATTACATGATACTAAAATCGTCTCATTTCTTAAACTACCTAGGTAATCTGAAAATCACCTATATTAGCGGTAGCCAACCCACGGCACCTTGAGCAATTTTGCGGCCCGCGAAATTCTTTACAACTTTACAAAATACTATTATTTTGTGCAATATTTTTAGTATAGTGTTTTGTAACAAATAAATCCCATAATTGTTTCTTATTTATCACGTTGCTTTTGTTTTTATAGAGCAGGGATGGCGAACCAGTGATACGCGCGCGTGCCACTGATGGCACGCGACCGATCAAAACGGTTGTCATTTTACTTCAAAATAAAGAAGTATTACGAACAAACGTGAGTGATCCTTTGCAATTTTCATTGAGATTTTCTCTAAACGTTGAAGTTTATTATATACCTCAATGTGACTTTTTTTTATTAAACTGAACTTGTCCCAATTCGATTGGTTGAAAATTGACAAAATTTGAAATGCAACTAAGAGATTGATTTCCAGTCTAGTTTAATAGGGATTCAAAAATTTATCGAAACAAGGACAAAGTTGGAAGTGATTGAAATAGAAAGATTCACAAGCAAAAAAAAGGTAAAAATCCTAATGGTGAAATTTTGGAAACATGAAAATCGATTCCAGACACATTTAACTTTTTGAAGAATTTGGATCATGCTATTTCAACAATATTTTTAACTGCTTATGCCTGCGAATTATTATTTTCAGAGATGAAAAACATTAAAGACTCTTATAAATCGTTTGGCCAGATGACTCCAATGCGACATGCATTCTTCTAAAAGTAACATCTTACAATCGTAATATAAGTTACTAGCCGTTACCCACCCGCTTCACTGGGTATTTCACGATGTTGTATATATGTATACTGTTTACATATATATTAATTATTGATATCTAGCATTAAGAATTCGATTGTATTGAAAAATATATTTATCGCTGTTACACTCTCGCCCCTTGATATGAAAAAAATTATAATATCTAATTTCTATTTATATCTAAAATAGAAGAAGAAAGATTTTTTTCGCTCACTTAGCCTAATAATCAAGTGAATCTCCACCAAAGCAACTTTCAGTGGATCTCTACTCCATAAAATAAACATGCGTGCTAAATTTCAAGTGTAAATCTAACAGAGCAAAAACGGAATTTTTATCATCAATACCTCGTTGACGGCATTCTTAACGGATTCCAATTCAACAAAAGAAGCATGCAAACCAAATTTTATTATTATAGTCTTAGCAGTTCAAAAACGGGAATTTTGTCTATCAATATGCCCCAATAACTCTCCCCGCTTCCCCCTTTAGTTCATTTCCGTAAAACCCCATTCTTAGTGGAACTCTATTCAACTAAAGAAAAGTGCTCAACAAATTTCAAGTAAATGAGTTAAATTCAAAAACAGGAATTTTTCTATAACACGCCTTTATCCCTCGCAACCCCACTCCTTTGGGGGTCCGTTTTCGCAAAAATCTTTGTAAAAGGAACTTTATTCCATGAACGGAACTACTGCTTCTAATTTTCAAGCAGGTGGTTCTATTAGTTGAAAAGCGGAAATATTTATCTATTACGCCCCTTAATCCCCCTCAGTGACACTTGGGGATCAATTTTCCCCAAAACTATTTTGTAGCGTATCTCTACACCATGAAAGGAATTCACTTATATACCAAATTTTAAGACTGTACGTCTAATAGTTTAAAAATGGAAATAATTATCTATAACGCCCCTTAAGCCCCCGCAATGCCACTTAGGAAACGATTTGCACAAAACCCATCTTATAGCGGATCTCTACTTAATGAATGGAATCAGCTTACTAAATTTCGAAATTTTACGTCTAATAGTTTAAAAAAGAAGTTAATTGCCTATATAACGCCACTTAATTCTCTACAACGCCACTTGGGAGTCGATTTTCACAAAACCCATTCTGTAGGGGATCTGTACTCTATGAAAGGAATCCGCTTACCAAATTTCAAGACTGTACGTCTAATAGTTTAAAAATGGAATAATTATGTATAACGCCCCTTAAGCGCCCTCAACGCCCCTTGGAGGTCGATTTTTGTAAAAATCATTATGTAGGGAATCTCTACTTTATGAAAGAAATCTGTGTACCAAGTTTCACGACTGTACATCTAATAGTTTATAGTAATGGAAATAATTTATCTCTAACGCCCCTTAAACCCCCGTAACGCCCCTTGGGGTTCGAACTTTGCAAAATCCGTTCTTAGCTGACGTCTACTCCATGAAGGGAACCTACCAACCAAATTTCAAGTCTGTAGGTTTAATAGTTCCGGAGATATCGTGATTAGTAAGTGAGTCAGTCGCTTTTCTCCTTTATATATATATAGATTTGTCATCTATAATTTGTTACAACAAAAGTCCCACTGTAATGCTACTTGAATTTGAATTACAAGTATAACTAAAACAGTTACTACTATACAGTGCAAAATGTAATTTTTCGTTGTAAATAGAGTTTTGAGTTGTTAGCATTTAATTATATTATGTTCCAATAATCACAAGTCAAAATTCTTTGACGGCACGTTTGTACCTCATTAAACATTTCTTTGGAAAAAACGGCACGTTGATCCAAAAAGGTTCACCACCTCTGTTATAGAGACTAAGAAATGGAGGATAGTATTGCATTACAGCGATACCCCCCGCAGCATCACGCTTGAAACCTGTAACTATTTTTCAACTTAACCTGCGAAACGTTCTTTTCGAAAACGAAATTTATCAAACATAAATCGAGCTCAAACTTATCGGACGAAAACCTGCGACATCAATTATGATGTGCAAATACACGCATTGAGATCGACTAACAAGAACTAAGTGAAAGAGTTGAGAAACAAATATCTCACTAATTAAATAAATTAAACATAATTTGAACGTTACATTATAGTTATCATATTATCTATGCATGTACACATGAAAAATAATGAAAACAATAATAATAGTTCCTTTTGTTTTAAATTTTCATTCCAATAAATGTTTGCAATGCGTCCAAATCTGATATAAAGATATATATTTTTTACTAGAGGACCCAACAGACGTTGTCCTGTACACAGATCTTAAATTCAAAATTAAAGATTTTTGAATATTCGATACTGCGATCGTAGCGCAGGCTGCCGGATCCAATGTAAAACATTCCAAGATCAACAATTTATAAATAAAAATAATTAATTAAATAAACATTTCTAAACCGAATTATAAATCTAAACCATTCTCGAGTCCACTGGAACAGACAAAAACTTTCATCAAAATCGGTCCAGCCGTTTAGGAGGAGTTCAGTTACATACACACGCACAGAAGAATTACATATATAAAGATTATTTGAAAAGATATCAATTAAAAACGCTAAAAAGCGTGAATCGCGCGCGTCTGCATTTTCGTAACAATAAGGACCGGGTTTGGCCAGTTTGGATGAAAATCAATTTTCGCCGCCAACTTACGTCTTTTTCAATTCCTACCATTAGCTCACGATCTCTATACATATTTTATTTGTTTGTTTGTTTATTTATTTATTTATCTAGGTGGAATTTTCAATCGTTAATAAAATACATTTTAAAGCGCTCGATTGAGCTGAAATGTAATGTACACGATTATTTTGGATGACAATACAATAATTTAATTATAATTAATAAAAATTATTGATTAAAACTAATTACTTAAAAAAATACAAATACAGCCACGTTGGCGACTTATGTCAAAATTTGAAAAAGTTTTTTTCTCACGTGTTAAAGCATTCAGTTGAAAGGAAATTTTATATACACGATTGTTTTGGATGACAAAACGATACTTTAATGATAATTAATAAAAATTAATGACCACTTAATGTTGTGATTCTGTCATATGTATATACATATTTAGAGTCCCTGGCCAAATTATTAGACGCACTCCTGTTTTTTAATAATTAATGGTTTTATATAAGTTTATATGCAATACTTTCACTTTTAAACATAGATCCAATCGATTTTTAATGAGGAAATTTATTATATATTTTGTATTTGTATTTATTTCTCCACATGGCAACACGAAGTTAATAAACTGTCACACGGACGTAAACAAGTCTAAACCTGCTCGAGTCGCGTTCGCGCATGCTTCAGTTGTGGACGTGTTTCTGTGGAATAATGTGCTTTGTTTGTTAATTTAGCAGTTTTATATTACGCAGTTATTTGTTTATTTCGTGTGCGGCGTTTAAATAATCAGTTTGTACACTTTCAGCATGGGTAAAAAAGGCGATCTTTCACCATGTAAGAAAGCAGAAGTAAAGGCCCTTGTGAATGCAAAATTGTTTTCAAACCGCGAAATATCACGAAGGTTGAAAGTTTCTGAAGCTAGTGTACGACGCATAAAGAAGAAAATTGAGTCAGGGGAAGAATTGAGCCCAAAAAGAAAGAAAAAATGCGGCAAAAAGCCTATTTTCATCCCAAGGTCAGAAAAATATTTAAAGAAAATTTGCCTTGAAAACAGATTTTCTACCACAAAAGTGATAAAATCGCAACTCCAAGATATTAATGTGAATGCTTCTGAATGCACTGTTCGAAGAAAATTAAAAGATTTAAATTTTAAGACCTGGAAGCCAGGAAGCCCAAGTTAACCCCTGCAATGAAAGCAAAGCGTTTGAATTGGGCCAAACAGTGGCATGATAAAGATGTAGACTTCTGGAGATCGGTATGTTGTTATAATTTATTCACAAACAAAGTGTTTAACCATTTTCTATGATTACAAAAGAAACAGCAACGATGTTTATTTATTATTTTTGAAAGGTCTGCTTTAGTGATGAAAGCACATTTGAAATTTTGCAGAACAAAGCTCAGTTTGTGCGTCGTCGTCGTGGAGAAAAGTTTCATTCTGACTGTGTTGCTCAGACTGTGAAACACCCTACAAAAATAATGATTTGGTCAGTCATCAGCAGCAAGGGTACTGGATGTCTGGACGTGGTTAAAGGTATGATACGGCAAGACCAGTACAAAAATCTCTTGATTCCGCAGCTGGAAGAATGGTTTTCAAATGGAGAATCATACATTTTTATGCAAGATGGAGCTCCCTGCCATACAGCTCGTTCTATAAAAGCTTTTTTGGCAGAACAAAATGTCCTTCTGCTGGATTGGCCGGGTAATAGCCCTGATATGAACACAATCGAAAACGTTTGGGAGTTAATGAAAAGAGAGGTGGCTAAAGATGTGATTACAAATAAAACGTAGCTCTCAGAAAGAATAATTCACGTGTGGAATCATCCTCCTCAAATGCAGGAGACAGTACAGTCTTGTATTGATAGCAAGCCGCGCAAAATTGAAGCTCTCATAGCGGCTAAAGGTGGCACAACAAAATATTAATATTTAATTATATTTGCTCCTGTTTTCTTTCAAGAGTCAATAAATACATATTTTTTTCTTTTATGATGATGTTTTATTTGTGATAATAATAGATAAATAAATGGACAACCAAAAAACCTACACTGTATCTGATAAATACACAAAACCTGTGTAGGATCACCCCGATAATTAATATTTTTCAGAAAATCTTATAGTGCGTCTAATAATTTGGCCAGGGACTGTATATTAATTGCAACTATTTAATAAAAAGTAGCTAAAATAAATTTTTCTTGGTTGATCTAAGTAGGAATTGATTTAAATTTTTTTTTTTTTTTTTATATTACTTGTTTATAACAATAGTGTTGTTACAACAATGCAGGTGAATGTTGAGTTGTATTTTTTTGAATGTTTTTAATTAATATCTTTTTAACTAGTTGCGATATCGGACCGAATTGTGAATCGAAACCATTCTCGAATTGACTTGAACCCACACAAAAAATTTCATCGAAATCGGTCCAGCCGTTTAGGAGGAGTTTAGTGACAAACACACGCACAGAAGATTTTTATATATAAAGATATGCAGACCACCGGTTTATAATATTGGTCCTCAGAGGCCACAGCAGGATCATTGTGTTGGCCATCTCTGGCCTAGATAATCTGCACATTACCTAACCAAGCACTCGTTAATGTGAAACTAAGATCTTTGGTGGAACAACAGCAACGTTTCTGTAAGCTTAAATTAAATGTTGTTTATTTATTTATTTAATATCTAAAGAATCAAGTTAATGCAATCGAACAATCAACACATTAGCTGATAGAATCAATCAACAATCAACTGAAAAACTACAATACAAAGAATCAAACAGTTAAACAATATTATTTTCACTATGCCACCCCTTTTTATATAATAAATTATTCATTAATTCACGACGATGACAACTCAGCTATTTATCCCGCAGCTACTCTAGACATACGTTCTTTTCACAATACTTCATTTTCGCTTCCTTTCCCCCCGCCATAAAATGAACCAGAGATTACTGATTCGATAATGTTAAATGCAGTTTCTCCGCTGTTAAGAATTCCCATAGTTCTAAGACATCAAAAAAATTAAAGTTTTTTTTTTTTTACACTAATGATTTCTGCAATATTTTAATTGTACCTTTAAATAATTGAAAAAATACTTTTAACAGAATTTTAATTGGTTTTTAACTTCGCGACAAAAATTCACTCGAAATCCGAGACTCATCGAAGAATGTTTAATAAAAAACTGTTACAGAAAATTGTAGAACTTAATAACATTATAAAGTTTACATTCTTTTCTTTAAAAAACTCTTAATATCAACTTTATAAAAAAATTTAATAACAGATAATTTCTAATAAAATATCAATACTCAAAGGAAGTTTCCAGTGCCCGAATTATTACGTGAGGTCCATTTTAGCACTCCTAACAAAGCTTTACGTTAAAAAATATTTTAAATACAGTTAGACTAAATACGGAATTGAAAGAGTAAGACTCATTATTTAAAATACTTGATTTATAACTACTTAAAATAATATATTATCTCGTATTTTCATTAGCATTTCGTCGAATAAGGAGCTATGTAGATTTCTCAGAATTAATCTTTCCAAGAATTTACTATTTTCTAGGTACTTTTAAAAATGAAAAAAAAAATCATCGGCATGTTAGCGCAAAAAAGGTACTCAACACTCCGCTCCGGTATGAGTGTAGGATTTCTGATTTCTAAGTATTTTTCTTCCCCGAAAATTTCTTAGGAATCCCGGGAACAACGCAGTCATTCCTTGGAAATACATCCAAACTTCGAAGGATCTAAAAATTATTTATTTAGTTAGGACTTTTATCATTGAGTGGATCCCTTTTTCTAATTTTTGGTCCTACGTTAAAGATTTATCTTTTAAAGATTCCGAGTTCTCTTCTGATTTCAGATTGTGATTCATCTTCTTTGCAAAAATGTCTTGTCATAATCTTCTTTACTTACTAAATCCAAATTTTTATTTTTAGATAACGTTACAAACCGACAATAAATACAGTAACATAATACTTTCTCTCAAAAAATTTAATAATTTAACTTAGTAACGTTGAATCTCCAAATATGCAGTTTCTCAATTTTATTGGGTTCAACTCTACAATATAACTGTGACAAGTACTCCTTCACCAGTTAGTGTCACGTTTCGACTGTATGGTTTTTCTATGCTAAGTTTTACTGGTCTCAAACTTCCTATAATTGTAATCAAGAGTTTCAACTACTACATTAGTCTAAATTTGTTATTCCTTAATACTAATTAATGCTTTCGCTACTGCCTGATTTAATTTCTAAAAATCTTTCAATGATTGTCAACAAGCTTATCCAGCACGTTTTGGTATCTAATGAAACCATCTTTTCACAGTTAACCTCCGCGCAGTAATAATTTTTGTAAAATAACACTCTTCTGAGGTGAAAAATTCTGAATAATTTTATAATACTATTATCTTTTTTACAGTTTCATTTTTATAAAAAAAATTTTCAGCACATATCATCTGATTCTATATCGCTTTTAAATTCTAAATCTAGCGTTTTGTCTAAATCTTCAACTATAGCTCCTCACTTTCATTAATATCTTCTTCATGTGTTATATTTTGTCTCACATAAAGAACATCCCACACAGCCAGATATATGAAGTGAACATTGCGTAGGTCAAGGGTGGACAAATAGCAGTCAGCGGATCACATGGTAAAGGGTCTTTTGCAGCTAGCCAAGACAGTCAGGGATCCAAGTAGACCAGGGGTACTAAACCTTTTTTTCTGCTGCGCCGCATACATATGTCCGCTATTTCACGCGAGCCGTATACGTATGTTAGTTATTTCACGCGGGCCGCTACATGAGGAAAAATAGTGAGGGGGGGGTGCTTTTAAGACCAAAATAACACTGGTAATTTAACACGTGGAAAATTGATCAAAATATTATAACTTCTCTATCATCCAAAATAATCATGTATATAAAATTTCAGCTCAATGGAGCTCTTTAAAATGTACGTTATTAACGATTGAAAATTCCATGAAGAAAAATAAATAAATATTGCGAGAGTGTGGGCTAATAGTAGGAATTGAAAAAGCATTTTGCGTATCTCAGTTGAAGGAAAAAAAAAACCATATTTCTTAAATTTTAAGTCTGTAGATCTAATAGCTGATAAAAAGATTTTTTTTTAAATTTATAACGCCCCGTAACTCTCTTGTGGGTCGATTTTTGAAAACACCTTCCTAAGCTGATCTCTGCTCAGCAAAAATAACACATTGTTGCACATTTTGTGTAATGAACGCTTAAAAAATAGTGTAAATAATTTATATCTGGATGATTTGTCAATGTGCAAATACTTCTCGTGGGAGACCCTCAAGTCGAAGGTGTGTTGCAACAACAATCAAAGTCTTCAACAACTGCAGCAGAATATTTCTGGTGAGACTACAGCAAATCAAGAAGTCCAGCTTCGATCTGTCTTCCGCAACTTACTGACCAGGGGACAAGAGATGTCAACATCTGATGATGATGTCGTATCCATGACGAGACCAAATCAGACAGTACCATGGGCCCAGAATGACTGTTCTGGCAATATGTTCAATATCATCCACACAGAGGCTTGTTGGCGAAAACAGGACCCCTATTTCTTGTAGGGCAGCAAGAATAGATGGACAGTCAAAAATATGAGCAGGTATTTGCTCTATATTTGTTTGTGTGTTGCTGTTGTTTCTAATGCCACCAGTCTGACGTAGTCAGATCGAGGCCCACGAAATTCATCGTGGCAAGGGGCTAGATATACGCCTGTCGTTGGCCTTGAGCACCATACAGGTGACAGTACGAATTAGCTCGGTGAAATTCCCGAAGGGACGATAGATGGCGACACCAACGATCTCCACCTCCACAATTAAGGCATGGAACTGAAGGGGAGGGAAATATTCTCCAGTCCCCTGCACTCGTGATTCAGCCCACGAGACTTCAGATCCACTGATTTAATGAGCACGTGCTCCGTGTGTACTCGGAGGGTATTTGGTGGCATTGGGCATCGAACCCAGGCCTTCCGGTCTGGAGTCCGATGCTCTAACCACTAGGCTACCCACGGCTCTTGCTCTGTATCTAAAAAGTTATAATTCCTATAAGGTTCTAAATGGTTGTTATTGCTTTAATCCATAGAAATAAAAAACAACTTCCACAGTTCTCAGTTTTTGAAAAAATGTGCAAAATATTATTTCAGATAAAATTGTCATGAGCGTGAGAGTCCTAATCGTGATCGCTACCAGAACCGTTCACCCTGCAGCGCAAGCGTGTGCATATAATTAGTTTAGGTTCTTTGACCCTTTGTATTGTTTCACTTACAAATGAGCTAAATTCAAGTGACGTCATAGTCACATGATAATGACAAACATGTGGTTTAGCCAATCAGTTCAAAAACTCAAGTGGGTGCTAGTTTGATATCACGGGGCATGCGCCAAGTTGTTTATGTTCGCCAAGATGGGCGATAACATTGCAATATGGTTACCTTGATATTTTTGCAGTTTTTGGAAGTTTTCAGTACTTTTTAATTGTTATTCATTATTAATTTTAATATATATTATCTAATTATTTTCTTAATAATATAAAAATACAATTATTGTTATATGTAATCATATATAATATTCGTTATTCATAATTTTTTTATTATATTTATTTATAAATATCATTTCATATGTTATTTATAATTAATATGTTATTTATTTATAATTGTTATTTTGTTATTCCTTTATTATTATTAAAATGTTACTTATTTATAATTATTACGTTACATATCAGTATATTCTTATATATAATTTTTATAATATTACATTACGCTGATTACGCTTTTCTATAATTACTATTAAATTAAATTATATGATTATTATTATACATACTAACTATTATTAAATCATACTATATGAATATTATATATATAATTATTATTAAATTATAAGATTATTATATACTGCATATTATTAGTACATGTTCCTTTTTATTATATTATATTGTTATTCATTATTTATTGATTGATCTTGGTTGTTTTCAATCTCTTCCTGTATTCTTCTTTTGAAATATATTTCTATATGTATTTCAAAACAATTCGTTAAAATTATCTTCTTGACGATTTGATACCACTAGGCCGCCATCTTGGATTCCATTCCAGCGACAAAAAGCGCTGCTAGGCGTAAATCCCCTTTTCGCGCCAAGTTGCACCGTGATATCAAACTAGTTCCCTCATGTGACGTCATAGTCACGCGATAAAAGCGATTATGTATTTCCAGCTAAACAGATGATGCACTTTGTGGTTGACATTTTTATTTCTAAAAAAGTACGTATTTGTCAATAATAATAACGCAAATCTTTTTTCATGACATTTTCGCATCGTTACTCAACTATAATATTTGAAATTTTACTAATAATACAAGTACAGTTAATTTAATTTCTATTTTCAAATCAATTTAGAACACGTGTTTGTCTTTATCATGTGACCGTCATGAATTGAGACCATTAGCTCTCCTATCTCAAAAGTTTGCCGAACCCTGGACTACTGAGAACTGTGTGGCAGGATATTATATCAAGAACATTCGGCAAAAAATATGATTGAGCAGCTATTTTTGCAGATGTGTTTTTTATATTAAAAGTTTCATTCTAAGTGATCAATATATTTATAATTAGTTTTCACCTAGACAAAGTTATTTTTTTTTTAACTTCATCAAATACAAATAAAATTCTCAACAATACCGATAAATTCGCAGAATGCTGCATATGATAGAAATATAAAAACTTACACCTCCACCAGCAACTCCAAACAAAATTTTAAGTCTAACATAGAAGACGTGAAAATACGAGCATAGGGGGAAAAAAACCCAAAATTTAAGTTTTCGAAATTCTTGTAAAACTATTGAACAACAATGAATCAAACATTGCAATGAATTAAATGTTGAACTCTAAGGAAAGCTTTAGTATTAAAACGTCAAAAAAAAACTATGATGAAAAAACATGTTTTTGTATAAAATTTCAAAAATTGGTACATAAGTACTATTGCAACCATGTCAACTCTCAAGATAATTCAGCAAATTGGCAATCCCGACTTCGCACGAGTCGTAAGCGCTAAATTGGCAACCGTGTGCTTCAATTCATATTTCTCCACTTGTCACCATTCTAAGCCTAACCGTTCGTTGATATGGCTCGCTCGTATACTAAAATGCGAATCTGGGTTTTATCGAATCTTTAAAATAATAGAATTCAATAATAAAACTATATAAAAGAAGTATAATATATTATAAAAAATCATTACATTATTATATAAATAATATAAAATTAATAAAATAAAATTAACTAATAAAAATTAGTTCTTTCTTTTATTGATTATTATTCATTTATCATTCCTTAGCCCAGTGCCTGAGTGGTAGCGTATCACGCTTCCACGTCACAGGTTCAAACCCCAATCTGGGCAAGGTCGACTCAGCCTTTCATTCCTTCAGTGGGTCGATAAATGAGTGTCAAGCTTGCTTGAGAACTAAACACTGTGGGTTTTGCTTCAGACTGACCAACTGACCGGAACATCTGCTCATGGACATCAGTGCCCAAGGTTTCACGAAATCCGAGATGGGCACAGTAGACCTTGGCCTTCTGTAGGCAGTAGCACCACTGAGCTTTTTTTTTTTTTTTCTTTTAATTATTATTTTTCGACTACACACTCACCATTCCCGTCAGCGTAATCCATTTCTGAAATTCGAGCGGTTTTATCCAATCGTCGGCCTAATTATCAGAATGCGTAACTCCTTCTCAATAAACTTTACAGGAGCAAGTAAAAACTATTTATTTTTACAAAGCACGGGAATTATTTCAATGCAATTATGAATCTAGTAGTAAAAATGATCAAGGAATTTAATTTAATTCCTACTATTAGCTCACACTCTCTATACATTTATTTATTTATCTAAGTGGAATTTTCAATCGTTAATAAAATACATTTTATAGCGCTCAAATGAGCTGAAGTTTTATGTACATAATTTTTTTCGATGACAATACAGTAATTATAATTAATAAAAATTAATTGATTAAAATTAATTAGTCAAAGAATTACAAATACAGCCACGTTGGCATCATTTTTGGCAACTTATGTCAAAATTTGAAAAGGTTCTTTTCTCACTTTTTAAAGCCCTCATTTGAGCTGAAATTTTCTATATACTATTGTTTTGGGTAAAAATACAATAATTTAACTATAATTAATTCAAATTAATTGACTGTAACTAATTAATTAAAGAATTACAGATACAGCCCCACGTTGGTTTCATTTTTAGCAACTTGGGACAAAACTTTAAAAGATTTTTTTCTCACGTTATAAAGCATTCGATTGAAATGAAATTTTATATACACGATTGTTTTGGATGACAATAGGATACTTTAATGATAATTAATAAAAATTAATTAACACTTAATGCTGTGATTCTGTCATATGTATATACATATTTATATTAATTGTAACTATTTAATAAAAAGTAACTAAAATAAAATTCTTCTTTGTCGATCTAAGTAGGAATTGACTTAAAAAATTTGTTATATTACTTGTGTGTGTGTGTGTGTGTTTTACAATTTATTTTTAGATTTGCAAACTAGATTATTAAGAAAATAAACTAGCTAAAAGTCTTTTTTAGATACTTTGTGGAATTAAGCATTTTGATAATCAGGCAGACGCAATGTCGCCGATATGGTTCCGATAATACTTAAGTACCCAAAAACTATTTTTATATAAAATTGACTGCAAAAGGGAGAATATTACTTTAACGACAAGAAATTATGTCTTTATTGATGGAGATCATTTTATGCACACAAAGAAAATTTAGAATAATTTTTAATAAATTTTTTCTTTAAAATGGTCTTCTCCATTTCAATGAAAGTACAAAATTTAAAAAAAAATATTCATTTAAGTTAATAGGACAAATTTTATACAATTATTTACACACATTAAAATAAAAAATACTTTAAAGAAATTATAAGTTAAAAAAACGAATCTAACCACACTTTACAAAGTAAAGGATTAAAAAAAATAAGAAAACAATATTCCAAGAAACTAAAACTTTATTTACAAGATTTTAAAACAATTTTGATTTTCATCAAAAACAGAGGGCATTATTTATAATATAATGTTCAAAATAACACAAATGCACAATTAATAAAAAGTAATTTGTTAATAATCATAAAAATATATATAATTTTAGTAATGCATATAAAAACAGGAAGTTCTCAAGTTTATTCGTTTAGTTACTACTTCTACAAGAAGCATAACACAAAAATAAACTTTAACATAACGTAATTTTTCGAGCATTAGAATGAAAAATGGTACTAGCGTATAAGCTCGTCAACCAGTAAATTGGCGAAAAATTTAGAGAATTTGCGCCAAGAATTCAAAGATTTTGCCCAATTTACAAGCAAGGATATTGCGTTAGAGCATGCACGGGAAAGTTCTTTTATTATTGGTTAATAAATATTACAGCACTTTGTGACGGTTTTTGATTTGACAAAAACGGTCGACGGACTAATGCACAAGTACCAAAAAACACTTACTTTATCTAGTAATAATGAAACAGAAGCATTACACATATACTTTTTATGCATATCCATTGTATTTGCATACGGTCTATTAAAATTCCATTGTACTTTTTACAAATGCAATGGATATTCACATGAAGAATGGGGTTGTAAAATATATAAGATAAATAATTAAATTAATGTCTATATTAATTCGCAATATAGAAAACAAAAGACAGGATTTTTAAGCTTCCAAATATATTGCTATCACAAACTACGTATTAATTGCCCTTGGAAGATTTGAGGATTTTCGTCCCACATGCACGGATACGATGATATCAAAGCAAATAATTATCAAAGTCACATAACAAGAATTGGTACTTACGTATTAGCGTCACCACAGCTAAATTGGCGCCAAGCGAATCGCTCCAATGAACACTAAAATCTGAAGGTGATTGCTTCTTTTTCATATAAAATACGTTGGTTGTTTTGACATCAAGGTATGATTCGCGTGGCGGCAATTTGGCTGCGGTGATGCTTAAATGAACACTGCTAAGTTTAATACCCCCAAAAAATTAAATGGAAAAATTTTGAAAGCCCTAAAGGCCCTAGGCAGTCAAGAATGTGTTCTGGAGATGCAGGACAGGCAGAACACCTAACACAAGTCGGAAAAACTTTGTTTCCCTCTTTAAAAGTCAAAGTTCGGAGGTGACCACGCCGAAAACGAGTTATAACAGTTTGTTCCTGCCTGCTGCATTGAAGGGAAAGAGAACCACCAGGACGTTTAGCCTCATACCAGTGATGAGCAGGAGGAACAGTTGATTGCTTGCTGTTGATGTAGGTAGAGTGCAGTTCTGAATAGGTGACAGAGGCCGAGTTCATAGTGGTTTGAGCAGCGTCATCTTTTACTAGGACATCAGCCCGCGATGTTAACGTGCGAAGGAACCCATTGTAGATGGATCTCGCGAGAAGATGAAAGACGTTTTAGTTTCTCCAAAATAGCTACTCCTGTGTTATCTCCCCCCTTATGCCAGTTAGAAAGATGTTGGATTGCACTACGACTGTCAGATAATATCCAGATGCTGTTCGAACCAGGAATTGAGAGTGCTTTTTAAGGCATATATCAATAGCAATGAGTTCACTGCGAAAGACAGAGCAAACATCAGAGTTTCTCAGTTTAGTGTGACTGGAATAGTTTTGGGACTTAATGTAAATACCACTGCCAGAACGAGAGTGTTCATTCCTGCTGCCATCAGTATATATAAGAAATGTATCAGCAGGAATGTTACTAATAACTTCAGGGAAAGTTGCCTAAGAAATTCAGGAGGATCCGAAGTCTTGTTGACATGGGCTAAAAGGTTCGGGTGAAAATACACCCCTGGGAGGCCCTCTGATGGGTCAATGTAAGAGCTCAAGTGATGCCGTTCAACAGAGGGGAAATTCATATTGTCACTCTTCACCTGACTATAGGGGCTATTTCTCTTCAGTCTTTGATTGTTACTCCGATTCTTTAAGAATTTTGATGTTCGATTACGAGGATTATAACTAAGGAGTTTGTTATAATATTTCACAAGTATTAAATTTCTTCGAACGCTGAGCGGCTGCAAATCAGCCTCAAAAAGGACAATGTCCCTAGGACAACTGTTAAGAAGGCATGTTAAAATACGTGCAGCGCTCAGCTGAACTCGCTCGAGTTTCTGAAGATTTGTCTTGGAGGTACAACAGTATAAATCGGGTAACCATACTCCAAAATAGATCTAATAAGCACCAAGTAAGTATTTCTAATAGTGAAAGAGTCAGCACACCAATCACGGCCAGAAATGTATTTCAAAATATTCAGTCGTTTTCTGCTCTTGTGCACGAGATGATCAACGTGTCTTGAGCTAGAAATTTCTGGGTCCAGTACAAACACCAGATATTTAAGATGCTTATCCACTGATAGAGGTGATCCATCCAAAAAGATCTTAAGCTGGTATTTACACAGTTTTCTATGAGTGGTAAAGAAACTGGTTGAAGACTTCAGAGCATTAAAACGCAATTTGTGGCTTTCTGCAAAGGACCATTCGTCAACAAGAGTGTGGTTAACACTGTTTTCTAAAATTGAAATATCAGCACCAGATTTCTAGATCACAATATCGTCGGCAAACACAAGCCGACTTCGCACCTTCTGGAGATAACTTCTTCAATACCACACGTGAACAGGGTGAAGAGAGTGGGACTGAGAACAGATCTCTGAGGTAGTCCCTGACTCAACTTGAATCCATTGGACATGGAACTACTAATTTTTACCCTGATTGTCCTCTTGCACCGGAAATCATAAAGCCAAGGCAATGCCCTATTACCGATCCCAAAAGAATCAAAGAGTTTACTAATAAGTTTGTCTCTAGTCTGTGTCGAACGCCTTAGAAAGATCTAAAGATAAAATAAAGACTCAACCCTTCTCAGGTCCTGTAGTTTGCCTCAACGCGGCGAGGGGGAGTTCCTGGGTGAAATGGGCGAAGTACGTCGGAAGCTTTTTCTCCTGGTAGGGCCACCCTTGGCGTGAAGACCATTCCACTATGCCCAGCTAAGAACTGCAGGTGAAGGAGCTGAGTCAGCCTTCTACCTCTTGGTGCTCCGGTCTTTGCTGATCACAGAAGCTGCCCCTTTTTCTCTATCTATTACTTCTTACCTTAGCATAGAAGGTAACATGAACTGTATAAAACAATTTTCCAATAAACCTATAATGGTTAAAATAACGCACTGTGTTATCGCCAAATTTCGCGATTTTTTTCAATAACGATGAAATTCAGGCAAACTATTTTGCTTAACCTATACAATTGTTAAGTGTTTTTACAAAGTTTAAAATTACTTGATCAATTTTTAAAAATGCCCAAGAAATTGCCAAATTCACCAATTTGCATTCTGTACTTCAATTTAACCACCGATATATTTAATATGTATAGGTGCTAAAATAGAACTTAAAACTGTCAATTTCTCGGTTGATTGATTGATTGAATATTAACGTCGCACTGTTCAGCTACACGAGGGCTTTTGGCGACGGACCACGTAATTTTGAACCATGGTCAAGTGACGTGGACAACACCTGAGCTGGCACCCCCTCTCCCAACTACCACACCACACCAACGGGAGGACGTTTCAGCTCTCGACAGATTTAACGTGCATCGCTGCCCTACACGGCGGGTCTTTAGTGGTACTGGGCTCGAACCCATGACAAAGCAAGCCATGGTCCGATACCTATACCACTCGGCTACCGCGGCCGTCAATTTCTCGGAATAAAGTAATTAATGAAGGATTAAAAATAATTTGTGCATGTGTGTGGATCGAATGCAATAAAATTCCCCACTTGAATTACAAAACAATTCGGTACTTTTCCATTTTGCCCAAACTCACTAGGTAAACTTTTATTATTATTATTATTACAGTTAATATCGTTATTAGGGATTTAGAGCAACAAAGGCTACTATCCCATACAAAACCATCAAGTATCAATAGGTTAGTTAATGTGTAACTTTATGAGTGACAACATACAATATAAACATTAAATTAAAAATATTAATAAATGTCAATTATTGTTGAAAAAGAAGACGTTACTAATAAGAATAGACCACGCCTTGTTTTGAAAATGTGGTAGTAAAAGGTTACCAACGAAAATATTCCGTTTAGCGTCCGTTGTACCATATTTGGCGACTTTATTACCTGCACCGACGAAATGGTACTGTACCCAATTCATGTGATTTTTCTTTCGTTTTCCTAAATGAATATATTTTAATTATTGTTTTCATAAATGTTTTTTTTTCTATCACACGAGCGAATTTTATATAAAAGGTAAATTCCTAGTTTTTTAGTTCAAGCTTTAGGCGCCAAATTTCGCCAACCATTCGTCTTTCTGCATTGAACTTTTATTCAACATGAAGACAATAATTATCCAATTTGGCGATAAATGAAGGTGTGCTTTAATATTAAAGAATAAATTTTATTTAAAATTAGAGCACTACTTTAATATAAAAAAATTGCAAGTAGAACACAGTTTTTCTTTAAATCTGAACACTTTTATACATAAAACCTGAATCAAAATACTTATTTTAAAAAAAACAACTTAATATGAAATGGTTAAAAGAAAAATATATATATATGTAAAACTTGAAAATACAAATATGAAGATTATACAATAGAAGCAGACCGATATTAAGAAACTCAAACTTAATACGGCATATCAGAATGATACCAAACTAATCCCGAAAATTTTTTAAGTCAACTGCTCAGATAATTGACCCAATGCTATACTGTAAGGGAAATAAAAAATACTGAATTAATGTCATCAACACAGATTTCTCCCCTTAAAATTATTACATCTTTGGTCAATCACAGAAATTCAAGAATAAAAATCAAACATCATGTCCAATCAAAAAAGGTCATAATGTTATAGAAAAATCATGAAAAAGTGATTTATGCAGAAAAACTTGATTTGTATTTAAAAAAATTGGGAAACTTTCATCTGCATAAAAATAATTTTTTTAAAGGTTAGTATAACAATGAACTTTCTCAACAGTCTGCAACATACTAATAGTAATAATGCAATGTTGTTTAATACTTTAAGAGTAAATATATATTGACAACATGAAAGATTATAACTAAAAACAACCAACTCTTTTGTCAGGTGAAGCTTACAATCCAATATTCCTGATACAAATATATAAATAAAGTACTGTCATATAAGGAACCATATTTGTTCCTGTTTTAGAATTTCCAACTATACTTTAAATCATTCAATATCATAAAAAAAAACTAATATATGCAAACATACAGATCATATGATACTGAGAATGTCTCACATTAGAAAAAAATTCATGTAACATTGTGAACATGTACAATTATTCATATCATCAGTAGTGTAATGTACATCCCACAGCCATCATGGGAGAGCCAAGAATTCTAGGGGGCCCAAAGCCTACATTATATTATGGTTTTGCAATCCTTTGTTAGATCTGGCTCAGGGCCCAAAACCTGACTTTGAAAGGGAGGGCCTAATATTCTCCATTATGCCACAGCATATCATATCATCACTGTGTCCAGTGCAGGTTTATCCATTGGATGCTAAGAGCAGGCAGCGAGGGGCCCGGAAGGGCCTAGATAAGCTGGACTTAACCGAATCCAAGGAGGTCTTCAATAGATCTTCTGTGCCCAGAGCCCGAAATGAGCTTAAACTGGCCCTGATTGTGTCTGAACTGCATCATGATATTATTAAAGTTAGAAACGTCAGTTAAGTTATTGATATACTTGGGGTAATCAGGAAAAGTAAAATTTAGATATATTCATAATTATTCAAATAGCTTACATTTTTCAAATACATAGTACTTCTTTCTTCAATTTACAACCTACATGACTTATGACCATAAAAACATAAGTAAATATACTAAAGAAAAATAACTACAATATGAGGATTATAATATTTGCTACAGAATATGTATTATGCATCCTGGCAGAAGATGAGATTCTGTGTACAATACTTTAATAAGGAAAATATAAAGAAAAGAAAATATTTATAAATAAACCTAACCAGTGGTGCACACAAAGGGGGGGGCCTGGGGGTCCGGACCCCCCCAAAGCCCTTGATTTTTTTTCCGATTGATTATAATTTTAAGTATATAGTACCTAAAATTTAATTAAGTACTTGTTATTAATGATTAATTTTATTAATTAATGCTAATTATTTATTCAATAATTAGTTTTTTACTGTGTTTTGTTCCAGAAAATTGAAAAAATCATAAGGAGCATTATACAAGAATGTTGAACTTTCGACTCCGTGGACCTGCCCCCCCTTGAAAAATTCCTGTGTGAGCTACTGAACCTAACTCATTTTTTCCTCATCACCACAAAAGTACATTAATAACTGGTGAAATTTAAAACATCTATAGGTTGATGCAGTTCAGACATTCAAATAACAAGTGGTTTTATGTCCTCTTATCATTGTTAAATACTTAACTCATTCTAGAGAATGTGAATTTGAAGTGCTCTTTCAAAATAGATTTGTTAAACTCAAAAAACTAGATATTACTGAACTTAAAAAGTTAATAAAAAATTGCAGTCTAATTTAATCTCAGTAATAATTTTACAGGTATTTTTGAAAAAAAAAACAATATTAATTGCCTACTGCAACCATTATTTGAAATACTAATAGGGAGAATCATGAAATTAAAAATATAAATAAATTGCAGTTGAAATGACTCTCAACAATATTATGAATTCTGAGTACTATGATGATTTAATAAAACAGAAAATGTTCTGATATTCAGAGCTAATGTGTAGAATGCATTTATCTATTCCTGTAATTTTAAATCAAAGAATTTGCAATGACAAAAAAGGCCTAGTAAATATATTGATTGCATGGCCTTTATATAGAACAAACATTTCTGAAAACTATACATAAAAAGTGGTAAATATAACATTGATAAAACTAAATTTTATGATTATACAGAAATTAAAAGAAGGGTTTTAAATTCTGAAAACCATAAGATAGTGTGAAATGCATATTAACACATGAATTCCTGAACCTCTACCGCATTTAAATAATTTCACTTTGCATTCATTAAAAAAAAATCCTAAAAAAAAAAAAAAGGTTGCATTTAGGTAGAGAACTTTTATTTTAAAAAAGAGACTTTTTAAACAAAAATAATGTATTTCATTTAGAAAAAGGAAGCAAACACTTATGCAAAAAAAATTTAGTAAATTTGCTTCATAAATTTTAGAACAGATATAGAAAATTAAAAATTTGGGTTGAATCCTAGGAGGACCCACTTTTAGTCGCCAAATTTTTTGTTTTATTCCCATGTGCACTTCTCTCATAATTTATATAATTTAAAATAATTATACAATATCTATTAATAATTAAACTAAATCCATCCAGCTTTCGATAATTAAAGTGAATCCTATTTTCTTTTAGATTAAAAAATGTATTGTTTTGCAATATAAGTTAATGTATATATGATTAATTAAAAAATAGGTACATTTTAATTCAATTTACCTTTAAGTGATTATTAATATATTTTAATAATCATCATCTGTAGTAACTGTGTAATAAACATCATTTCCTAATATTATAGTTTTAAACATGTGTTTTTCTTCAAAAATAGCATGATTATATTCTTCTAAGAAACTAAATGCTGTATATGAAAACAAAATTTTGTAGAACACAATATTTCCTGTTCACTAAGTTCTAGTAGAGAAAATTTGGAATACTTACTTCCCAATAATTTCCCTCAATTCATACACATCATCAAATAGAATTTCATCATCAGCCATTATGTTCTTTATAATTTAATCCTATCCAAAATTCAGAGATATGTTCACCTGTTCAAATACAACTTCACTCTTGTGATAACTTTGAAAGCACAAGTGAAAAATGTAAGTTTGATTCAACTAGAAACTAATACACAGAAACATCTATTTTAAAAATGTAACACCCACATTTTAAAAATTAAATAATTCCTTGGAAAATTTCACAAATTAAACACTGGGTACTGATAGCTGTGAACTTTGATAATACTTCTTTCCAAATTTTCACTATTCGTATTAAGCACACCAAGAATTGCGGTACAATTCATCAGACAATTCTAACACATGTTTGTTTTGAGAGATGCCAAGTTAAATGTTATCTCACGCCGCTAGCAGATATGCCGATGCAGGAAAGGAGAGATTGAAGGAGTGTGAATCTAAACTCCTATTGGTCAGCGTCATTAGTGGCGTGAGTGCTACATATTATGCTTTATCATTACTTTGGCAAGATTATGTAAGAGAAACACGCCGTAAAAGGAAAAAAGCGCTTAATTAAATAGCTGTTTTTGTAAGTTGATTGTCAATACAAAATGATATAGAAGAAGATACAAAGGGGTTTTAAGTGATAAAATCGTAATTACTTAATTTAAATTCTAGAACAGTTGGAGATAAAAGCATGGTGTAAAAAATGTTTTTTTAAGTTCTTTAGATCTTTATTGATTCAATATTAGAACAGTATAAAAGGTCTAATCATGAAATAAAAGTGTTTATACCTATTTAACTAAAATACGATAGATAACAGAGAAAATGTCTTCTGATAAGATATATATTAAAAATTAATGGTAAAAATCCCTTAGGGAAAGTCTGGGTCCTGGACCGTGAAAGGCAGCTACTTAAAAAGAAGTAATATGTTATTTATTTTTATAATTTATAGCACATTCAATGTTATTCATTTTTATATTTTAATTTTTTTTAATTACGTTGTACAAAATAAGAATATATTAATTTTAAAATCTAGGTATGTCGAAAATGAAATACTCTCTTTAAAAGAATTTTTACAACTCAAACAATCTCAATTTCTTTGAGATTTTAATTCAAACCTTTTTAGTTTTAATTTATTTCATAATTTCACCATGCTAGGGTGCAAGTGACAAGCTTTGTTTTAGTAACTCTCCCCAAGCTATTCGAGAGCATTATAAGTTTTCCAAATTAGAAACCTCGAATAGTTACGAGATTATTATTAAAAAGAATATTTTTTTAAGTGTAAAAATGTTGAAAATCTAAAATTGAATATCTTTCAAATATATTTAGGAAAAAATTATTTGAAAGCTTATTTTAATAAATTACTTTATCATAAACTTTTTTTTCGGTCTAAGTTAAAATTTTACAGAATAAAATCATCAAATTTGCATGACAACAATCAAATGCGTTTCCGTTTAAATTTTTTTTTCCTTTAAAATAATAAAAAAAACTGCACATTTTAAATAACTTTCTGACAGCAAGTTGTAGAATGTCTAATAAATAAATTTATTTTCCTTTTTCATAAAAAAAAAAGATAATTTTTTTAATTCGGATAAATAAAGCCATATGTGTCTAGAAATATTTTTCAATTTAATTGAACAGGAGAATTTATTTTAAAATAGTCCTCGAAAGTAGATGTACATACATGTTTTCTAATTTAAACCTTTTGTTTGTAAATATAACTCTATTTGATTCTTAATAAGTAGGTTTAAAATTGAGAATAAAATTTAATTTAAACATTAAAGATAAACCATTATATGTTAATGTATGCGGGTGGGAGGGAGCTTCCTAAAGTTCTGCATATATATATATATATATATATATATATATATAGTTTTTCGATTCTTTCAGCATGACAGAAGATAAATAAAATTTACTTCCACCTTTAAGTATTTTAATAGGAAATATTGCTGAATTCCTGGATTTTTTTTTTTTTACGGAATAAATATATCTTTTTATAGATTCATACGAATGGAAAACAAACAACTAACAATGATAATTAACTAAAAAATAACAATAGACACTCTGTTCTGAAACAAATACAGTGACGCATTTAAGCTTAGGCCCAGGCCTAAGGCGGCAAATTTTTAAAGGAGCCAAAATTTTCAAGGTGGCAAAAAATTTGAAATCGATTTTGTCTTTTATCAACTGTAAGACCAAATTTTAATGCTTCTTTTCAGGCTTTGACAACCTCAAAATATCAATATTAAAAAAAAAGGGTAGAATTATTTTTTTAAAATAATTAATCGTGTAAGTAGTAAACTTTAAAATATTTAATGAATAGGTGCTAAAAAAATTGGCAATTATAGAGACTGCCGATAGAGAAGTGAAAACTTAGAACTTTTAGTATTAAAATTTGAAATTTCACAATGTTTGGATTAAAATTATCAACATCAATCTGGTTTTCACATCTATTGATACTCCAAGCAACAACTATATGCATGTTTATATGGTATTTTATTATTTAAATATATTACGGGCTGTACAAGATCATGACAAAGTATATAAATACAATTCAATTCACAAATAACTTAATATACAATTATATTATTTATGGATAGTATTTGTATTTACTTAAATTTCAATGTACTTGATTTTTAACATTATTTTAATTGTTTGCATCACTGTCATCATTAATTTCAACAATACTTAGACTTTTTGTACTTTCAATTTTTTCATTTTGTTCTAAAAAAGATACAATAGGCTTATGGTAACTAAAGTAAGAAAGGAAAATTTTTGATTCAAATTTATCTAAGTATCGCGTAAAATCCGGATCGATCGTCGTTTTATATTTTGTAGTATTGAGTTTTCACAATCATTGGATATATTTAAATTAAGTGTTCCATTTAGAAATTCAATTAGTGGTAGATTTTTATCATCTGCAAAGTTAATATTGAAGTCTCCACTTCAAACCATCGGTACATTATAATATTTTTCACCTAATCTTTTTTCGAGTATTTCAGAACCTTCTTTTGAGTAAATCGTCAAATTTTCAAATAAAAATTGTTGTATCTGTCTCATAGATTTTCCAGGCGAAATATAAACGGCAACAATTAATATGTATTGCCCATTCTCGGAATCGCAACGAGCAACGAATATTTCGCCTATATCACAAACATTAACACTAATGTTTCTAGTGAATTTAGTATGTATGTCCATATGTAAGGCCAGGAAGGGGGTGACGTATCTTAAGTATTGTTGCATTGCAGAGGTTAAATATTAGAAAATAAATAATACAAAATTTTCAAACATCAGAATAAATACGAAGATTTAAAATAATTTTAAATAATATAAAATTTTCAAACGTCAAAACACATACGAGTACTTAAAATAATTTTCTGTTATTTATTTTTTATCTAAAAAATATTAGTATATTTATATAGTACTCGCTATTGTACTGCACAGTGATTCTTCAATTAAACGAGATTCAAATAATAATCAAACAAAAACACTATTTCAACAATGCACAGTATATACACATTGAACTTTTCACTAAATCCATTCAATTTCCCTTATAAGATTTACACAGCACTATATGTCAGCTGTATACTGCAGATATGTCGGTGACGCTAACGCACAAGATTTCACCCATCCAAAAATTGTCTAAGGCGCACAGCACACTGCGCGTCATGAGCATGTCGGTGACGCGAACCCATAAGATTTTCCCCTACCAAAAAGGGTCCAACTTGGCTAAAGAAGAGTTTTCACTTCAAAAATTCTCGATAAGTATAGTATTTATCTATTAACGTTTGATTTTTCATAAATTTTTCTTAAAAAATCTAAATGTAGCGTTTGTTTGTTTATCCTTATAACACAAAATATTGATTCACCATATTTAATTATGCCTTTGTCCTGTAACTCTAAAACTGTATTGTTACTTTTTTTAATCTGGCATAAAAATTGTACAATTTTACGTAATTTGAGGCGTAATTCATGCCTAAATTTAATACTTAAATTCAATTAGAATCCATTATTACTACTCATATTATTATTATTATTATTATTATACCGGATGTTTCAAAAAGAATACCGGAGTTTCAACGCTTTATATTATTTATCACATATAAATTACAAGTATAATTCATACATTTAATGAAAGAGTAACTAAAACAGTTTTACCTACAAGTTTACAAGTGTTCAATGTGAGCCCCATTCGTCACACGGCACACATCAAGTCGATTGGCAAGTTCATTTTAAACTTTTTTCAGTGTGTCTGAGGAGATTCTTGCAACAGCTGCTTCAATCTTGTGTCTTACGTCTGGAAGGTCATCTGGTAGCGGAGGAACGTACATACAATCCTTTATGAACCCTCCCCTCCCCCATAGATAAATGTCACATGTCGACTTATCGAGTGAACGTGGAGGCCATGCTATACAAGCTTTATCGGGAGGCTCTTTGCAACCAATCCATTGGTTGGGTACAGTGATATTTAACCAATCGCGTACTCAGAAATGCCAGTGAGGTGATGCGCCATCTTGCTGCCAAATGAAATTATTTGGTTCACTTTCTTCCAATTGAGGAAATAGCCATAGTTGAAGAGCATCAAGATAGGCAGAACCAGAAACAGTTGGTTACCAGTTACAGCCTTGGTCGTCCCGTACTTTTCCCTTTACAAAGACAGCCAGTTGCTTCAAACTGATGATACCACCTAAGGATGTTATTATCGTTTGGAGGTTGACAACCGTACTTAATATAGAACGCTCGTTGCACAATAACAGCAGATTTTGTCTTTGCAAACTGGGGAACACAAAACGCTTTCTGTTTTCTAGTCGTCATTTATCTACTAGCACGTTGATCGGCGAGAAAGGGGGGGATTAGCATACGTTTTGAGCTCACGAGCAAACATGCTAGCAAACAAAACTGTTTCAGTTGCTCTTTCATTCGTTGTATGAGTCATACTTATATGTTATATGTAATGATTAGTATAAAGCGCTGAAACTCCGATATTCTTTTAGAAACACCCTGTATAAGGGCATCAAATTAACTTGGGTCTAGGGCTCCTCCATCGAATCTCAATCCGTCTCTGAACAGCTAGCTACACTATTAGCTTACACTCTCTACACATTTATTTAGTTATATATTTATCTTGTTCAAATTTTCAATCGTTAAAATAAAATACTTTCTATTCATCCAATCAAACTCAAATAATTTTTTTTTGAACTTGTACTGGATGACACTTGAGGTTAATACAGGTTTATCAAATATTAATTCATTAATTAAATTAAATTAAATTAATTATCGGTTTTTTGACGCCAACTTAGATTCGTCTCTATTGTTGTAACAATGCAACTGTTAAAACAAGGACCGAAGTTGGCATCGAAAACCTATTTTCAACCAAACCGGGTGTACACTGTTACAACAATGCAGACAAATCATGCTCTTTTTTCAATTCCTGCTATTAGTTCACTCAGTTCCATTATATATATATATATATATATATATATATATATATATATATATATATATATATATATATATATATATATATATATAATCAAATATAAGAATTTTTTAATATATAATCATATACATATACATACACATATATATAAATTTATACATACATATACATATAAACAAAAATATAAAAATAATCATATAGTTATAAACCTAAGATAACTAAAAGTAGGAAGTAGGCACACAGTATAAAGACAAATTCCTGGCCTTAGGAACCAGGATTGCAGGTTTAAACAAGTTTTGCGGCGCCAACCTTCACCTGTAATTTGTCATACTATGTACCAAGAGGAAAGGAAAGAGTTCTATACGTAAAATTTAAATATTAAGTCATTAAACAAGAATATATGAACATAAACATAACCTACTAAAACGGATTTGTAACGATGGCCAAGAGTGCATTATCGTGTTCCCGCCAAATAGGGAGAGCAGAACCGCATAAAGTTACTTGCGATACGATATAAGAAACGATTAATTGCGATACGATATACGATAATAAGAATATATATATATATATATATATATATATATATATATATATATATATCCTTTTCCAATTTTCAATCTTAAAATACTTTCTATTCATCCATTCAAAGTAGGAATTGACTTAATTTTTTTTTTACTTGTTTCTTTAACCCAGTGTTTCTCAAACTGTGGGGCACGCCCCCGTAGAGGGGCGTGATAACCTTATAAGGGGGGGGGGGAGAGCTTATCAAAAAGTCGAAAACAAAAGATTATTTTTTTAAAAATAATTATTAATTTATTGAAAGAAAGCAAAAAAAGTAAAAAAAAAACCTCTTTGACATAATAAAAAATAACATACACATTTATATTGACATAATACACTTATAAATGTATCAGTACTACTGCACAATGTGTTTCAGAATTAATTTAACTGTACTAAGTGAAGAACCAGTTTAATAATTACCAGTGACCTAATGGTCATGTTACAAAATTATATACAAAATTTAATATTTATCTTCATAATTCGTACAGTTTATAATTTAAGTAGCAACGTAGCTTTACGTCAAAGTATATTATTATTGAATTTAATACATTGTTATTATATGGAGGGAGCGCGAGGAAAATTATGATTGAAAATTGGGTCACAAGTATAGAAAGTTTGAGAAGCACTGCTTTAACCCGCTTAAAGTATCTCGCAATTACTTTCTACTCCTCTTCATATAATCAACTATTCAAACATAATTATCTTGATTATCACTACAATCAAACAAACACTACACAATTGTCATGGTTGAGCAAAACCATACGCCGTGCATCGGTTCTCACAGAAGGAATTCAATTTCCTTTACCCCAAAAACACTCCTGCGCTTCGCGCTTCCAAAAATAAGGGACTTTTTTCCCCTGACCGCCTAGCTCGAGGTCAAAAGCCTTCCTCCCACAAAACACAGTAACCCCTGCATAATCGCGCCTATTTACTCCAACATTCCATAATCCTCCGCCAACAGTAGCCTCAGACACTACACTGTTCAGGACCATGATTACAAATATGTGATCACTTCAGGGAACATGGTATCATATGTGAGATTGCATTTTCCCCTTTCCGATTCCTGTGATCCTACCGGTGAGATCTGGATTTGGAACTTTTGGAATTTGGAATGATTATAAACCATAAATTTTTTTTTTGGCATATTTTATTACAGCAAGGATTTTATATGAATTTTGAAATGGAGTTAGGCTTAACGGGGAAAATCAACTGGTCCTGAAAGGTTAATAATTAGTTTCAAATAATAATAAATATTTCATAACGGACCTCTCAGGTTCATGCTAGCTTTTCAGGAAAAATTATTTCAGTCATTAATTTCCTCACACTGGGAAATTTCTAGAGTAAATTTTTTTCAATCATTCGAATAAAGATAGTTTAAGACGCGATCCTTGGGATTAGCGTGTCATAGATGTGAAGGGTCCAGGGAGGGCACCACTGCATGCAAGTGGCATGTAATTTACAGAGTTCCTGTCCCAAAAACGAGACGTACCTCCTCATCAGAATTAATAAAATTAGGGCCGAATTGATGAAAATGACATAGAGAAAATATAAGAATGAAATAATTTAGATGGGCAGGACATACCTGCTGGAAAACAGTAGCGGACGAAGTCCGCTCACTGATGAAAGAAATGCCCTGCTTGCTGCGTTATGATTGGTCGAGACCGATCATCGCAGAAAAGTGGGCGTGGAAAAGGATTGGGTCGATCCCGAAACAAGGAGATCTTGAAATTGAATTAATTCAAGATCCCATAGCAAAATAAAAAAGGGGAGAACAAATTTTGAATAAAATTTAATGAACCAACTTGCACATTGCCATAAAATAAGGGGGGGGGGAAGGGACCAAAAAATAAAAGAGTAAAGGACTGGACGCGGTATAAGGATTTATATAACGCAATGAAGTCATATATGTGATACAATTATGATTAATAATTGATAGAATAGATATGGAATGTCCAATTCTCAAAAATATTAGTCGGTCGTTCGAAGGAACGATTTAATTAATGATTGCTGGACGTGAAACAAATTTTAAGAGAGCTCTAGATAGTACAGTATCGTGCCTCCATCTGGTGGCCGAAAACCACTGCATGCAATCTGACACATAACTCAGCTCGTTTCGCAGGGAGGCTAGTGGCGATCCTCAGAGACCCAACAGATACAGGAAGAACGGACGGAGAGAGAAAGAGTGACAGAGACAAAAAGTAACGACGAACTGTCTAAAAGAGGAATTTCAGCCACTTGGCAACGACGCGCGTTTAAATGTTTAAGTATAGTATTTGTGTAGTTCCCTTTTCCTTGCTATTGTTAAAATAAACAGTTTTGTTTGTTACCTCTTAGTAATTACTAGCTAATGAACCAACATCAACATAACACAGAAGAGGAAAATTGTGTGTGTGCTAGTTTATCATTATCTGACTAAAACTCAGAATTGCGAGATTTATTAGATGTGATTAGAGAGAGCCGACAGAAGTAGATAGCTGAAAGCTTTCTATATAAAACAATGTCCTCTAAATTGAAAAAGAGCACCTAATGATAAAAATTATTTTTGCATGTATATAATTACTCTAGTTTAAGATTTGTCTTAATCCATAAACATATTTTGATCTAGACAAAAACTACATTTGTGAGCTCCTGAGTATTCTTTCCAAGCTAAAGTTATCACCAGTAAAGTTTTAGTTTAAAGAAATCATTCACATACAAAATTATAAAACCAATGATAATAGATCCGCGTGATAGGCTCTGTAACGTTTCAAATATCAGAGAAGACGTTATTCTCCTCGGAAAGGAGATAAAATAAGTAACCTTGTTGCTTTATACTAGTATAAGACCAATTCAAAAGCAGCAAATGTCCTCCCATACATTAAAAATAATTATCTAAATCTCAAAATGTTCGCATTCAGTGTCATATCCCTTTAAGACCCAACCAGCTCGATCGTGCGGGTTAGATATTCTTATGCGTTTCTTCTTCTGGAGTAGTCGTATTCAAGAAAATCGTGAATCTAACGATTGAGCTGGTTTGCAGAAAGTTTAAAGTGTTACTTTTTTATCAACAGACGTTGGTTGTGGTCTATGTTTTACTTTCAGCTGGTAAATATAGCTTTGTTTTCAAATACAACGAAAACACGTCTTCTTTTTATCTGTCGTAAAAAGATAATTATCAATATATTTATAATTTCTTAGATACAAATTTTTGTATTAATGTTTAAATAATTGTAAAATAAGAAAATATTAATTACATTCTCTATTAATGTGGCTTGTAGGACTCGGGATTTCGTTACCAGCACGAGATCGTGCGGGTTGGGCGTTACTTTGAGTCACTGCAGCTGTAAAGGTAAGTACTTACCATTCGAATTTTCTTTTCTGTTTCAATACCTTTGGAAAAAGCCTACATAAAAATGAAATATATAGTTATGTAATTAATACCAAATTTTCTTGGGGGTCGCAATGGATGAGTTCCTTTTTTTTTCTTTCTCTCTCTCTTTTGCAATTAATTTTCTTTTTCATACATTTGTTGAAGAATATGGTATTTTTATCCTCTCCACAGATATCTGAATCCATATCTCTTCCCCCCCCCACAAAAAAATATAGGTTTTCCAGTGGAATTTAGAATGGTGTGGTTTAAATATAAATATATATATTTAAATAATAAAATTTTCTGATACGTTTCATTATTTTTCATGGAATACTGTGTTAACTTTTAACCGAAAACTTTTTCAGATGTCTAAAAGGAGAAGAATTCTCACAGAAGAAATTTTTCAATTGATGAATAAATCAGATTGAACTTACATCAGAACTTCGTGATCTCTCGGATGATGACAATGCTGAGAACAAAACATATGAATCACGTATACTGGAAGGAGAATCAAGTTCAGATGAGAGTGATGAGGAAACACATGGGAATATTTGAAATGGAAAGACAATTTTAGATCATTTTTTACCATAAAAGTCTCTTGAACACATTCATTACATTGATTTAGCTATTGCAAATTCTTGGTTTCTGTGCAAACAAGGTGCAATATCAAATAAAATTCCTCTAGAAATCAAAATGGATCACTTACAATTTAAGCTAGAGATAGTTGAAGCGTTATCAGCCTCTCCACCTACTAACAAAAGTATTTTAATTGATTATGAAGATAATAGTGTTGTAATTCCACTCGCAAAAAGATCGAAGCGTTATAATCCACCTGCTATTCATGTCATGGATTTTATCCTGGTCATTCCAGGATAAAAGGCTTGACATGTATAGCCATTTTTGATGTGTTGATGACATTTCAAGGCCTCGCAAGTGCAGATATGAAAACTACGAAAGCAGTTCGAAAACATGTTGTGAAAAATGCAATGGTTATTTATACTTGCCAAAAACAAAACAAAAGATTTATGCAGTAAATAAATAATGAATTAATAAAAGAGTTAATTATACATCAATAATTTCTTTATTTGTAACAAGTTTAGTTGAATTAAGATTGTTTCTTTTATCAACTTTGAGCTAAAAATGTATAACTTGTAAAATTACCTAGGTGACCTATTTCACAGATAACGCCTAACCCGCACGATCGTGTGGGAACTCTCTACGTTCCAGGAGAGGAGCGGGATTTTTTAAATTATTTTTCCCAATGTCATTGGGATCCATATAATATGAATAACGAGAAGAACTTAATTTTTGAAGATAAAAATAATTCGTGTCTTAAAGGGTCATCAGAAACCTAATTAATCTATGAAGTAAGCAATCATAGTAGATTAGTGGTTTTAATATGAAAAATTTAACAAAGAAAAATAACATGAAATTATTTCTGCAATGAAATATGAATTACTAATATTTTCTAGCTCTATTTTATAGCATCTACTTTATTATGTAATATGATAAAATATGTGTGGTAGAATGACAAGACTTTTAACTGTCGTTTCATCAGAATCCGGTTTGTTATATCCAAAAAAATTAACCCTTAAATGAAACAAAGCAGATAACTATCCAATGAATAGTTTTTAATGTAAAAATAATCTACATTTTGCAATCACACCTTAGAGAATGTGATTACAGAACATTTTTACTTTAAATAGTTCCAGTGCTGTAAAAAAAGATTAAAAAAAATAAATAAAAACTCTTTAGGAGTCAATTTACTTTTTTCTCTATGTATAAAAAAAGTTTTTCGTGACACTATAGTAATTGTTTTACGTTCTTTCAAAACTATGCCAACGTTGAAAATAACTCGCTAAATTGGCAATCCCTTTTACGCATGTGTCTTACACGCTGAACTAGCGTCATATGCTTAGTTTCCTATTATGTCTCTAATACGGTTGCGATAGTACCTTATTGCAAGCGTTCGCATAAAAATATCGCAACGCTTGCCTAGACTGAAATTGTTGAGAGAGAAGAAAGGCATTGTCTCATACAACTGAAGACTTATTAACAATCAACGGAACTAAATATTCAACATTCCAGGAAGCTGTAAGAGATGCAGGTTTATCAAAATCTAAGGACTTCTTCTTTATAAATGAAGTGTTGGACGATGCAGCTTCAGTGATGAGTTTGACTGAAGAAGAGCGCTAAGAATGAATTTTGCAACAACAATAAAGAATAAACAAATATAACTATTTAATTCTTGTGAATTACAGTTTTACAATTTAAGTACGATTATTAACAGAGTTGTATAATGGGGATTGGTTCACCGTTGTGGGGTCAAGGTGTACTCCCCCACCCACCCAGTATTAGTAATTTTACATGAACAGTCAAATTCAGTTTATTTATATAATACCAAAGAACTAAAATTTTCATTCAACTTAACATAGGAATGCAGCATGCATTTTTTCTTATTGAAAATTGAAAACTGGACGTATTATCTTTTTCTTACAAACAACGGGCTTATTACCTAAAGCCAAAATTTTTCCCTTACCTTGATAGTTTTTCTATCTCTCCCCTTGTTTTTTTATATAAATTAGAATCATTAACTCAAATGATGGCTCCAAACCGATACAAGAGCAACATTGGCTTCAAACCAATCACACCGTGACAGATTGAAGCTAACACATGTCACACCATGTTCTATCATGACTTATCATTCCCATGTTGCCTACTCTCACCCCTCTGAATTTGTCGGTTGAGTTCGGTAACACCCTGCATATGTTTTGCATTGTAGTGCAAAAAAAATAATAAATAATATTATACAAATTTGGGACAATTGTTTATGGTATCCGACAACATTCGGAACTATGATTTTGCAAAACGAATATTTTGTTCTAATATTTAATGTCACTTAGATTAGAATACACGTATAAAATTGTTTTGGGAATATTATTACAATAAAAAAATTTATTTAAATGCAATATTTTGGCGAAAAATGAACTTAGAATTACCTTTTTTTCAGAACATTCCTCTTTGATGAAAAATGCTCCTATAATAATAATAATATTTTGCTTATATATGTCTAAAACTTCTCCAGAGGGCCTGAACTACGACTTTTGAAAAATTCCCATTATTTTCATAGTTACTACCAATCGAAATAGTTATCAGTGTTTTTCTGCTAAAATTTCTCCTCTCTGATGTATTAAAATATGGATAAATCCCCTTCTAAGTTATATATTTCAAAAATACTACTTCATGCTCTGTACATAGGTCTAAGATATATGTAGACAAAATATCATTATTGCAGAAACATATTCCATAAAAGAAGAATATTTCGAAAATAAATAATTCTATGTTCATTTCTTGACAAAATATTGTATTTAAATAATTCTTAATTATAATAATATACTTAAAACAATTTCATACGTGTATTCCAATCTAAGTAACCCTAAATATAAAAAAAATATTCTTTTGGGAGCATTTGAAAAATCATGATTCCGAACGTAGTCGAATACCTTAAATATGTATCTCAAGTAAGGATAGGAAAATATCACGACGAATCTTAATTTTTTCATCTTGTATACATTGATTAAAAGCTTTGAACCAAAAATCTCAGGAGACATTAATCAACACAGAAGTCCATAAACAAATATTATTTACGTAATTGTGAATTAGATGCTTCTCCTCGGAGTTTACATAAATGGTATGAAAGTTAGAAAATAACGAAATATATAAACTATTAAGCAGGATTTAATTAGCTTTCTTTCATAAATATTTTCTGATGGCCTTAATTAGAAAAATTTAAGGTTATCTACCATGAGTAATTTTGTTCTTGAAGTTAAGTATGGAAAATGTTTCATTTGTTTTTAAAATTATCCGAATTTCTATGCAGCACAAATGTTTTAATGGAACGTAAATAGTGATAGAGTTGAAACAATTAAAAGAGTATTCCTTTGTTCAAATGGCTACCTTTTTTCGTTTTAAAAATTGTCGTATGCTAAAAAAAAAAATTATTTTCTCGTAAGATCACTGGGATAGTTAAAATTAACAAAATTTTGTGTGGTAAAGAGTTTTTTCTACAATTGAAAAAAAAAAGTTCTTTAAGCACTTTTCTATATCTTCTGCAAAATATTCTTTTTTTAATTGATTTATTTTACAACCATACAATATTTTTTGTGTGTGTTGCTGTTTTAAATGGCATCCTGTTTTGATACTATTCATTCCTCATAAATTGAACTTTTTATTTTTTATATATTTCTTGCTAACCAAATTTTGTTTGAAAGCTCAATATTTTAAAATATATTCTTATTGCACAATAAACAAAATTTCTGCATGAGTTTCAAATTAATATGTTAATCTGTCTTAAAAATTTTCAGACTGAAAATATTCGGTGTTTTTTAAAAAACACAAACACAAAACAAAACAAAAAATTATCTGAGAAGTTCGATTTTTTTTCTCCCTCTTACTAATTTAAGTGTGATTTTTTTTTTTTATTTTGTGTTTAAATATGAATAAAAATTTTACGAAGAAATTATTTTGGATTTTAAATCACAAAGAGTGATTTTAAAAACACTTTTTTAAAAAATTACGAAAAAGTGGAAAAAAGGACAAATGGCTTTCAGAATACATTGTACTGCGAAAAGTTTTAAAATAAAATTTGGCTATAGTATGCAGCAATCGTTATTGTTAGGGGGAAATTAGACAATTTAACCTTTGGAGTTCAGTGTGAACTTTCTAAGAGATTCACCGATTGAAATTATAACAAGTAAATAGTAAGTCATAGGGATTATGAGTTGAGACTGCTTTTTTCTAACTGTTGCCCCCACAAACAAGAGTGACATTGTGAATCTACAGTAGTTTCTGAGATAAAGTTCATCTGATGTCGATACCTTAATACAGAAGTTTGTCGTCTTAGTGCTTTTTTTCCTTTTCAGGTAATCTTGGAATAACTGCTACATGCAAGATTGGAGTTAAACACACATATTTTTCATCACTCTTTACATTACAGCTTAACATGGAAATTTTCAGTCAAATTTGGTAATATTTGGGAATGTTATCATTCTCGAGTTCTTATCTGACCTTTCTTCTTATTTCAGAACCGTTCAACGATAATTCCTTCAACGTGTATATAAACATTTAGTTGCACAGTCATTTTCCTCTTCAAATCCGATAGGTAAGGAGAGAACAAATTTAAAGGAGCTGGATTAAGTGGGTTGTACATTTTCTGCAACATTTTTACGTTCTCCTACTAATATAGAAAAATAAGCATTAAACGGACTCATAAATGTTATCAATCCTTTCAAAAAGTCCTTATATTATGTTCTAAAAAACATCTCTTTGTAGTGTTTATTCAGTTTGAAGAAAATGAAAATTAAAGCCTTTAATTAAAGAAAAATTATTTTTAATGTGAAGTAATTTTAAAGTTTTGGAAGAATGCTGCTAATAATATTTAAGTGAAAGTATTGCAAAATCAGTAATTCTCAAATTGCAAACTATTATTATATAACAAATCACTTTTATTAATATCCATTTGTGGGATAAAAAATATCTCATATTAGTTATTCGTAATTAAAAAAAAATTATGTTTTTTTTTTTTTTTTTTGTAATTTAAATCTTTTACTCAAAAACTTAATTTAACTGTTTTATCCTTTAATTTATTATTATTGTTAACCTGAAATCTCCCACTTTATATAAATTTTAAAAATTAAACACACTCTAGTATTTGTGTTTTATAAAAGTAAAGTTTTATTTGTGAGATAATTATTGTAGCGATTTTTATAAATATTAGAATAAGTTTCCATTGAATTCTTGAAGCTCGCCTTTATTTTTTAATAATAAACAATATTTTCTCTCTCTCTCTTTTTAAAAATTAAAAAAGTAATATTAAATTATAATTTTTTATTATGAGAATTTTTAATTTTAAAAAACACATATATTTGGTTCTTTCTGTATCATTCATTCATAATCGAATGTACAATTTGGCGTGAAGATATCCAGGTTACCAGAGTCAGTGTCTCAACCAATCAAAATCATGAACTAACATTCTGAATTCATGAGAAATTCTCTGAATCAGACGAAATTTCAGGCATGCGTCTTATATTTTAGTTTTGATATAAAAATTTAATAAATATTTTTCTTTCAGTTTCATGTTTTGAATGTGTTGAAGTCTTCTAGAAATATTTAATATTATCCAGAATCACCATCTGATTTTCATTTTGTATTTTAACAACATTTTTTATCTTATCATTAGGAAATGTTCTGTGACAAAGCCTCTAGTTACAAATAGCAAAACGATTCCACATAACTAATCGCAACCGTTGTGAACTTTATTAACCGCATCCGTTTTTCATTTGCGATGTTTTGTTGATTATTCATATGATTTTTAAAGAATATTGACAGTTATTTTAGTGCCCGAAGATTGTTGCGATATTGTTTGGGTTGACTGAGTATGCTTCATATTTTCCTTCCATATGATTTATTTTTATTTTTACCCATCAAAATTTTCTTCCAACTCAATAAATGACATAACCAAGTTGAAGTTTGACAATTAAGGTATTAAATTTTACCGGTTTCTGTTTGAAATAATTTGTGTATATGATCATATATAAACATCTAGATAGAATTTACTTTATCCCAACTCGGTGTTTTTCTGTTGTCGATCATTTATGAGCGATGTGAATTCGAAAAATAGCTATTCAAATTTTTGTAAACTGAATTTAGTAGGAAGTAATCGAAATTTATTACATGCTGCCTTCCTCTTTAGTTATTGTTTTCGAATTAATATTAAATTATTTTTTGGAAGTTGCTGTTCTATTAAGCAACATTTCAAAATGTTTTTACTTTTTATAGAAGTGTTCGTTTTGTGTGTGTGTCATTTGAAATTAATTTAACACTGTTCAATTTGTTTTTTAATTTATTATTTTTTTTGGCTGCTTTTGTGATGAATTTATTTTTTTTATATTTTTAATATAATTTTTTATAACTTATCTTTTCACATAATTTGAGATAATGGAACTGTAAAATGCTTCAAAACTGAAGGTTTTCCCCTTAACATTTTCCATTTTAATTTACATTAAAGTGGATGGTCAAATAATTGCTAAGTGTATAACATGGGACAATCTCTGTATACTGTTATTTTTTCAAAAAATTTTTGTCATTATATAAATTAATCAGTAATCTCTGAATTATATCTTGCGTAATTCATGTAGCAAAAATACATCAGTCAAGAAAATATATTTGATGGGATGCATTTAATTCCTAAAATTTTTACTTCTTGGAACTGAAAACAAAACATTATCTTATGATTCCATATGATTTCAATTTTCCCATAATTTCTTGTTAAATCTTAAAAGTAATATGTCTTTGAAACTGGAAACTTTTATAGATTTAGGTTTAGCCTGTAGTTTTTGATTGCATACGTTGTTCATGTATTCAACTGTTTTTCAAAGTTAGATAATTTCATTTTTATCTTTTTAAACCTGTTACTGTTCTATTTTGTTTTATTAGTGGAAAAATGCTTACTTATTTATAAAATGATATTCATTATAAATTAACTTTCATAAACATATAATGTGAATTATATTTTCCATCAGAGTTGAAAAATGCATCAGATTGACTCTGTGAAAAATGACTTTCATACACCAAAATTTAAAATCCTCTTAAATAGATAAAACCTTTTTTAAGCTTTGAAAACAAGTTTTATGAATAGTTTCTTTTTCTTTTTTTAAATTATGTTTGGGATGTTTAAATGTTATAGTGTACACCAAAAGTAAAAAGTGTTGCAGAAACAAGATAATACTTATATGTAATGAAAATCATCTTTTCTCAAATTAATTATTTCACTTATAAAATATATACATAATTTGAATTTGTTGTATTGTTTAGTAAATTTCTGCTTTTTTTATGAGCTACTATTAAACTTATTTTTTTTATTTGATTTTCTTTCATTTTGCGGAAAATTAACTTGAAATTTTTGTCAAATCTTAATTTTTGTTGAGACTAATATAATGTATAAGTATCATTTCCTTACTAATATTTAAGTCAAAAATTTCATTTGAAAATTGGGAATTCAATGTATTTTGTAAAATTGCTTCTGCGTTTTATGAATTTCTATTTGTAATGGTTTTTTTTATTTTGTCTTAAAAATATGTGAACAACTTTTTTGAGTTTTTAATACAATTCTATTTCATTTAATTCTGACATTTAAAATTTAGTATTTTCAGACAGCTTGTTTTATGAGTTAAATTTTATTTGATTTTCTTATGGTTGTGTATTCATTTATATTCATATCAAAATTTAGTAATTAAATAAATGTTGAATGGACATTTGTTTGTGTGAAAAAAATAAGTATTTTAATTTTCTAACCAAAATGGAGCTATTCTATTTATATTGTTGACATGGTACTTGGGTATTTGTCACTGCATCCAAATTTGTGCCACACAAATTGCACCATGATATTATAACAGCAAAATAGAACAACATTAAAAAATGATTTTTATGTGTTTTATTTGGGGAAAAAGTCAGTCACATTTTGATGGAAAGTGGTGCAATTCTCATGGCACAAATTTGGCTGTGGTGAAGTTAATACGTTAGTACCGCTGACGATGTAGCTCCTCATATTAAAAACTATATTCATTTTAAAATATTTGTCTGTGATCTAGACAGAAAAAGATGAAATAGAATGACAAGAAAGAGGGTCAAGAAAAGAGAAGTATCACTGGGGAACTTCGGGGTCATGACACTCGTGTTTACCAAAGACAGTAAACCCCTTGGGAAAAGGAAAAGATCACTCCCATCTGGCACAGTGGTTAGCTATGCTGACTGCTGTGCCATAGGGCCTGGGTTCGAATCCTGGAGAAGGCATGGATATTTGTAAGTTTATAGTGCCTTTGTGGCATGGAGGTACTCTAAACAGCTGTCAAGCCCCAAGTCCTCTTGTGAGGTCGGTAAAAGGGGGAGAGAGGTGGGAGGCCTCTGATCCTCCCCAGGTACTCACCCTCAAAATTGGGGTGGAACTGAGCAAAATCGTACTGTCACCTGTATGGATCAAGGCTACGGACAATGACAAGTGTACATCTAGCCCTTTGCCATGAGGAATTTCATGGGTCTTCACTACATCAGACAGGTGGCATTAGCAACAACAACAAAAACTTGAAAAGATTCATTAAAATATAATAATTTTGATTCTGCATAAATAGCTTTAAATTTTGCTTTGTATTGTTAAAATAAATTATGGAGGTATTTGACTCTTTAAAAACCATATTTGACTTTTTAAATACCATGAGGTATATACCAACTGTAGCTCATAGTACCATCATTATTTTTCTTATATTAATTGGTTTGATTCAGAGATTCAGTTTGTATGTTATCACTTCATTGTATTATGGACTTCTTTTAAAATATTTTGTTATATTTGCATGGGTTTTGTGTAATAATTCTAATTTAAAGTATTTTTCATTACAGGCAATCATCACAAGAACTATGTTGGTTACTTTTAGACTTCAAGAATGATAACAGATTCTCCAGTTCACTTGGTTAAAGCTCTTTTTAATTATAAGGCCACTAATAATGACGAGGTAAAGTTCACATTTAAAAAGAATTTTCTGGGAAAGCAATTGTTTTTTTTTTGCACAAAAATATTGTCTTGCATTCTAAATTGCTTTTTCTTAAATTTTTGCATTTGTTTTTCCATTTATGATTCAGCCATGGTAGCCTAATAATTATGGTCATGAACGTGTGGGTTTGATCCTGGTGCCACTGAAGACGCGCTATGTAGAGGGGATGGGTGCACATTAAATCTGTCAAGGCTTAAAGTCTTCTTATTGGTGTGGTGTGGTATTTAGGAGAGTGGGGAGGTGCCATCTCAGGTATTGTCCTCTTCATTTAACTGAGGTTAAAATTATGATGTTCGTTGTCAAAAGCCCTCACATTGCTTAATAGTGCAATGTTAATATAACACTCACTCCGTTTATAATTTAGGGCAATGGGATAGGCTTTTTTAGTGAAAAAATAAATCTTTGGTTCTAAACCCTACTCAGTCAAAGACTCTCACTTTAAATTTATATTTTATGTGTTAAATCTGTCACTGAAAGTGTGGAATATCAACTTATACAAGTCACTTTTGTCGAGGGATTGTGGTAAAAAATGCTGTTCACCTCTGATAGTTTTGACCTTAAATCATGTGATGTTACTTAAACCAATTAATTTATTGAATTCATCTATTTTAAATTACTCACGCATGGTTTGATTGTAAAAATACTGTACAAAAATTTTATCTGTAAATTATTAAGTATTCTGGAACTTCTACCTGTGTCGTACAAAGGAGGCTGATGCATATTAAATCTGTCTTGACTCAATGACCTCAAGTTGGGAGAGGGTGATGCTAGCTAAGGTGTCATCCTTGTTACTTAACCAAAATTCAAAACTACAAGGTCCATCGTCACTTGCCCCTTTTGTTGCTTTATAGTGCAATGTCTCTCTCATTCCAGAACATGTAGACAAAAATGATGTAAAATAAATATTCTTTTTGAGTCTCTTTCTAGTTTTTTGTTTTTATCCTTTAATAAAATTACCTTTTTCAGTCTTTATTTTAAAAACAATTTCAGTGATGTTGTCTATGTGTCTTTAAATTTTTGTGTTAAAGTGTGTAAACTTGAACTTTTTTGTTGAAATTGTTTTCTAAATGTACAATTGCATTGATCAAATTTATTTGTTCTAAATTTTGCTCACCATTTAACAAAATATCATTTTCAAAATTAAGACTTCAAAAGACAGTTTAATTAAAAAAAATTGCAAAATAACAATTTTCAGAATAATTTCAGCCGTTCAGTCCTTACATTTCAAAAATTATACAATTTATCTTTCATATTTATATTCTTTACTTCCATAGCTTTGCTTGAAGAAAGGCGATGTGATCACTGTTACCCAAGCCATTGAAGGTGGATGGTGGGAGGGGACTTTGAATGGAGTCACTGGTTGGTTCCCAAGTAACTATGTGAAAGAACTCAAGGCAGGTAATTGCAATATTGGTAATTTCAATATATCTATTTTCAATACTTAGTATTAATGTTACCGCAGCCAAATTTGTGCCACACAAATTGCGCCACTTTTCACCAAAATCCAGCGATTGATTTTTTCAAATAAAATATGGGTGTAAAAATTTTTTTTGTTGTCCTCATTTGTTATGATATGGTATTATTCACATGGCACAAATTTGATTGCAGTAGCATTAATGCGTAAGTACCCTATTTTGTAATAAATTCAGTTTGTAGAGCTAATTTTCTATTTGTAAGTTTTAATTATATAACTGTAAGTATGGCTATTCATTTATGTAAATAAATATTATGTTTATAATTGCTCAGTATTGTTTAGTGATGTAATTAAATATAAGATTTCATATAAATTTGATTAACACTAGAATTAAGTTGTTTTTTTCTTCTATCATTCTTGAAATTTTTAAATGAAACTATATTTCTTTAATAAATTTCTACTCATATATATCATAAAAAGTATGTATATATAATGTATCGATAAGATGATATTCATTTTGTGAATTGTAGTCGTGACAGTAAAAAAAACTGTGATGTTATTTATTTAATTTTAACACCAGGAGATTTATTTTAAGATTAAACAGATTTAAGCACTCAAGGGTAAACAGGAAAAAACATAATATGAAAAATATAATCATGTGTTCAAGTGAAGGGAAATGTGGGTTATTTTTAGAAATCACATCAGTGTTTTGAAAAAATATTTAAACCAATTAGTAAGACAGGTGTAAGCGATTTTGATATTATTTTAATGAAAAATCACTTATAAATCTGTCAAAATATTTGTTTTAATTCTTTAGTTCTGGATGAAATGAAACATGTTTTGAAATAGGATATTCAGAATTATGAATTAGACATTACAAATAAGATTCTAATTTTGAAGAAATATTAATTTAAGTTATTACATATATATATCAGTAAACATTTTTTACCCTTTTTGATTATTTAAGTCCATTGACTGTTATGGTTTTATTTTTGGAATTTGTATTTATTATGTAATTAAAGTGAAACTTTTTATTAAATTTGATTAGTTTCTCAATAGCACCATCTTTAAATTAAAAACCATTATTTTGATTTTACATTATATGAATAAAAAGTTGGATTGCGTTTTGTGTGTGTTTGTGCTGAAATTGATTAGAAATATTGCAAATTAATTTTTTTTTCATTATTCATAGATATCTCTAAATATTATATGTAGTTTAAGGATTAAAAGAAAAAAATATTCTTATGAAAGGATGTGTCTCCCAGAAGAGTTTTTGATAGACTAAATTTACATAAGTTCAAAATATTTTAATGAAATTTGTATCCTGGTAGTTTATTATTTTAAGGAATTTTATATATTTTTTACTTTTCTTAAGAAACTTTGAAATCTGAAAGAAACAATGTCCTGCCACCTTCTGAAGTGCCTTTGTCTCCAAATTTAAATGACGTTAAAATGTACCGGGGAATTGTAAGTAAATCCAATTTATATGCTATACTATTTTAAGTATTTTAAATATATTATGTTTATATTACAAACATAGTGAAATTCATTTCTGATATTTTTACTATAAAGTAACAGAATTACTTTTTTTAGTATTAAAAATGCACACAAATTTGTGATATATATATATGCTGCACTTTTTATGGGAAAACTACTAAACTTTCTTGTTATTTTTACGGCATTAATTAATTTTTTAATAATTTTTTATTAAATTTCTGCCAAGATTGGGATTGTATTCGAAATTTATGTGTCAAAATTGAAATTACCTTGTATTTAAAAGGTGTCAGATCAACATACTCTGTGTAATAAGCAATTTATCAATCTGAAATACTTAAATTCATAAAATAGAAGTTTTACTTTAAAAAAATTATTTAAACAATTAATTAAATTATGCTGCTATTTTAATTTATTTGTTAAAACAAAAAAAGGTGCTTAAGAGATGGTTTAAGCTATTGAAACTTGATTTTTTCTAAATGTTCTGCTGTCATTTCCATACATGTAAAAACATGGTTTTTAGGTACAAAATATACTTATATAATATATATTTATAGTTATTGATTTTTAGGAAATAGTTCTAAATAATGCTATATTTATTTGAATCTAAGCCATCATCGATTTTCAGCTGCACCCCAAATTCTCAACTTGTTTTTGTGAAGAAATAAAAAAAAAATTGTAGAATGGTTTATCCATGTCCAATATTCACAAAACTAAAAAAAAGTAGTAATAATAAAATGAGAACCAATAAGCAAATGATTAATTTATTTTACCATTATTAAAAACTTTTAAGTATATACACGAACCTATAATTGCTGTAATAGTCAGTATTGTGTTCAATTTTCTCCCATCCAAGGAATCTTTCCACTTTTGATTCTAAGCTGCACCTGATTTTCAGTAATCTTAACATTGGGGGGAAAGTAGAAATTAGATTTGAATAAGTATGACAGAGTTATATATGTATTGTTGTATTAATACATGATTAGTATTTTTTAGGAAATTGTTTATTTTACATGATTAGTGTTTATTTAAAATAATATGTTATGTTAAAGATAAATGTTATTAATTTGGAATGTATTTCAAGTTCATTACTCAATAATTTGAATTTACTATTGTTTTTTTTTTTAATCTTCTATGACCTATTGTAAAACTTGTATAGTTTAGCCAACCAAATGGCATTTGAAAAGCTTCTTTTAAATTTGTAAATGTAGTTATTATACTTGCAATTATGATGAATATTTATAAATTACTTAATAAATGCAATAATAATCTGTCTTAGCTATTGTACACATGATAAAAAGGAAAACATTTTCTTTTCCTGGTATTGTAAAATAAAAAAAGAATGTTACTTTATTGTTGACAAAATCATGAAAGGATTAAATTAGTTAAGGAAATGATATTTAATATTGCTTAACTATTTGAAAATTAAACAGACCATTAGAATTTGTTTTGTGTGTGTGTATCAAAAAGTATATTGAAGCATTTTTTATCAGTATTAAGGTGTGAATGTATATATTTATGCTAAATAGGCCTATAAATTACCCAATGTAAGACTCACTGTTTTGCAAAATAGTGATATATACAAAATCAGTTAAATGGGAAAATCTTATGATTATATCACTATTCTTACATTGTTCAATGCCAAGATATCTAGTCTTAACTATTCATAGTCACTAATGCTTTTATTTAAGTAATACGAATCTATCTATATATATATATATATAAATTATGTGAGGCTACAAAAGTTAAGTGTTAAATTACCAGTTTAATGTGTTGCATCTAGTAAGTTCAAGATTTGTTTCTGCTTAAGATATTTTCATGGAATTATGAGAGTTGTTTTTAATTAAATTCAGCTGGGCTCTTAAATTTTTAAGTAATAAGTTAAATAAATAGAAGCTATTGGTGATAAAAATTTTATAATTTTGAATGGAATGCAAAATTTGACTTCCATTACACTAATTGCGCATTATACCTCTTAAGTGATGCCAGTTGACATAATCTAATTATGATTTGTAACATTGATATTTTTTATTGAGACTACTTAAATATTAATTAGTACATTTACTGGAATTTCTTTCATTTTTCAGGTCTTTCAGGATATTTTAGATACTGAAAATAATCATTTAGCTGAGTTACAAAATTTAATTTATAAATTTCTTAATCCTCTCAAGGACACTGATATGTGAGTTTTATTGATCCAATCATTTGATTATTTTATAATCTTTTTTATATAAGTATATATATGTATGTATGTTTAACTTAGTGTTATTCTTATGAAGTATTTGTACCTAATAATATTACAATTGTCCTTTTTATAATTTTGTTGTATCTCAAAATGTTAAGGTTTTCAATTTTTGAATAGATACAAGGGATGTTCTCAAAGTAATTTTGTCATTTTTTTTACACATGGTCACTTTATTACCAAAAAAATTGCATCATGATATCATGAACTCTACATCTTATACTATTTTTCGACATACTCACCACTGACATTGTGACATTTATCATCGCATGCTAACAGTTTGAAGAAATCACTCAGGTAAAACTTTGTGCCTTGTGGTGCAAGTAATTGCTGCTCAGCCTTTTCCATCTCAGCACTGCTTTGTAAGGATATTTTCTTCACTGGAGAACTTGGATGCTTCCATGTCATTGAGGTACAACATGTCCTGTACTCTAGCTATATTGTTTTCATTAGTGGATCCAGAGAGATGTCTCTTTTGACCTTCAATTTGCTTTCCTTCATCAAACATGAAATACAGGTAACCAACCATTTCATGAGACATGACCTCTTCACCAAACACGGTCTGTAGGCCTTCATGGATGATGGACTCATTAGTTTCATGTTTTTATTCAAATGGGATAACAGCATGTACTTAAGTTATCTGGGTTACATCTTTCTGCTGCTACTATCTTCTTCGGTACATCTTTCTTTCAATGTCGATGCTCTTTCCGTTGTTTAAGGGGACATGGCACGATTGTCACAATTTTTTTTAATTTAATGATTTTTATAATTTTGTTTGGTTGCCTCCCCTATGTGTATGCATGATGTAAAACAGATTTTGTGCTCAAAATTTCTTAAAAAGCTAACCATTTAATTTTTTATGGGAAAAACTTGAAATTTTTGAAGTGATTTTAAAAGGCTACTCCTACAAAAATCAATGTACGTATATGAAATTGTTTTACAAGTACATCAAACTATGTATAACAAAAGTTGATATGGGTTTTGCAATAACATGATTGGTATTCGTACAATACTTCTTTTTATAAATGGTTATTGAAAATTCCTTAAAAAATGTGTAAATTCTAAATTTAATTACTTTTTAAAAAAATAAGTATTGCTTTGATTGGAAAATGCATACCAACTTTTATTTCATGTACTATTAGCAACAAGTGAAAAAAATTTCCAAGTATTAGGCCCAATAGAAAAAAAAAGCCTTAGCATTTTAAATGAAGACTAATTATTTTATCTGTGAATGAAAAAGAACGTAAAAGTTATCACTTACTTTGCGTTTTTTAAATGTAGAGCTTTCAAGTTTTATGAGTTTGTAGAAAGGTATTTAAAAAATAATTTAGGTTAAAAAAATTAAATTTGATTTTTGGACCAATTTTTGTCAATTGAATCGTACTGTGTCCTCTTAATCACCATCAAATTTAGTTTCTTATGGTTTGTTTTTGTTTCATCTGGTGTTCTATCTCATCTTTCAAAAGAAATAAAACTTTCTTTCAGAACACCTCTAGTATTTTTAAAATTATTTATTAGTTTTATTTATTCAAAGCATAGATATGTGTTTAAAATTTTTATATATTTTTATAATGCTCTGAGAGGAGAAAATAACTTTTATTTGTATGTATATGATACATATATTAATAGTTATTATTTTAGCGCTATATGTGTCAGTTTAAAAAGCAATGAAGTTTAACCTTAATTTTTATTTGTATATCTAACCAATATTTTATTTCTTTCTGGAATTGACTCATTCATTAAAATAAAAGAATTGCATTGCAATTCATTGTTTTTATTGTGCTCCTGTATCATAAAGTACCACAATGGTCAATTCGCTTATCTAAGTGTAAAATCCATTCTGTATTTTTAAATGAAAAAAATCACTTAAATTTGAGTTTTATTAAATCATGTTAAGTCATTTCTAAAATTATGAAAGATACTGAGAAAATCGTGTATCATTGTAATGAAATGAAGTAACAGATCTGCTAAATCAATCATTTTTAACAAAATAATTACTATTCTTTTTTCTTTTATTTCCTGATTTTTGCATTGAGTGCTAAAATCTGCTGCTTTTTTTCTCATTTTTAAAAGTATCTCATTTGTTTGGATTTTTTTTTAATAAAAGATTTAAAATATTTTCATGAAAAAAAATTTTTTTAATTGCTTTCTGTCAATTTTTCCTGCCGTAATATTATTTCCTAGTTTGTTATGATGGTCATATTTGCTTATATAATTTGTTTCAATAAAAAATTCCTTCATTTGAAATAAAGTATAGTTTTGATTTCAAAGAATCGTTGTACTTTTAATTTTGACTTTTAAAAAGCCCTAATTTCTTTCTATTTTATTCTGAATTTTTTAAAGTTATTATCTTAAGCATATTTCAATAAATTTTACTGTTTTGTTATTCTGTAGGAAAAGAATATTAATTTTATTATTCTGTTATGTATTATTTTTTTTCGAAAGATATATAACTGTTTTCATGTTAAATGTTTTTTTTCTAATTTTGCAGATTAAGTGAGATGGAATACTCTTATTTAGTGAATAATTTAGAAGAGGTGTGTAATTCTAGTAGAGTTTTGCTTCGGATGTTGGAAGATGTAAAAAGGTACTGATTGATTTTTTCCTTTATATAAATCTTCTGAAAGCATTAAAATTCCAATTTTTCCAGTAAAAACTAAGCTTAATAACAGGAACAATAATTTTTTTTAAAGTATTTCTATGATATATGATGTATAATATGCCTACTTGTGTGTTCAAAAACAAGATTATATTGTCTATCTTTATTGTAACAAAATTATAATAAATGCTGTGATTTTTTTTTATAAATTTTTATGTGTACATTTTTAAAATATATTATGAAAAGGCATTGCAATACAATACAAATATGCAACATACCAAGTAACTCTAAAGAATATTTTGTTACAGATTAATTTTTTAAGTCCTTTTTTCCCTTAACTGTTTTTAAAATTAAATTGAACTTTTTAATAATTAACCATGTGAATTTTTTGTTATGTGATTAGTATTTCATAAAGTAAATTTAAGTATATTTAGATGCTGATATTCGTGCATATAAAATAGTATATTTATCGCCTAATCCGGGATGATTTAAGAATCTATATTTTTCAATTTAGTTCAATTATTGTTAAATTGGTAGTAATAATTAAAAGCACAGATTGTATTATAATAATGAAAAGAGTATTGTAGCATTCGTATATCAGAATTGATCTAATAGAATGATGCTCATAATTTTAAATAATTAAATTTTTTATTAAAGAATGATAGGGAAAGTTGATATGCAAATGGTATTTGTATAATAACATAGTAATAATTTTTTTACATTTAAAGATTACAAATTAAATTTGATTTTGAATATTCCAATCATTTTTTTTAAAAAAAACTAGTAAACCTATGTGCATGTTATTGAAATAAAATGTCAGTACTTTATATCAATTGGATTGCAAATCTTATACTCTAATTCTCTTTATGCATAATATTTATAATTCTAATAAGATAATATAATGTCATAAAAAATAATAAAATTTCAACTTATCTCCTTTATTTATATTGTACTGAAGTTAATTGAATTTTATATGCATGCTACAATGCATTCATATGATACATACCTTTAATGATTTTTATTATATATATATATTCTTTTTTCCTTCTAGTTTCCCATCTGATGCACAAAGAATTGGAGGAGAATTTATTCGAGTATCTGTATATATGAAAAACATCCATTTAAATTATTCTTCCGGCCATCCCAAGGCGGCAGCTGTAATTGAAAAACACAAGTAAAGCATAAATTTCACAAAATTATTATTATGAAGTGTATTTATAGTACAGAATATTCTCTGAAGCTATAAATTATATCATTAAAAGCAGGCATATTTTTTCAAAAGATTTTAGAAAAGGAAGTAAAACAAAGTATTATTAGTATAGTTTATATAATCTTAGGTTTCATTGTTTATAAAATATCATTCTTTGAATTCCATAATTTTACCATGCCTTTGTTTTTCCAGTAGATAACCCAGTCATTAATGAATCTATGCAACACTTTTATCATAGTTTTGAAATAACACAACCTAAAAAAAGCTTTGTGTCTTTTTTTTCTGTGGTTGATTTATTTTAACATGATTTAAAATTATTGTTTGTTACATGAAAAGATGAGATGAAATTCATCTGGTAACTGTCTGTTTGATTACTGGGTATGTTATATTAACTGGCCATACAAAAACCATTTTTTAAACATTGACCCAAACATAAAATGCACCTTGAAATACCAACAAATTCTGAAGACTTTTTTTTAAAAACTCAGTATTTAGAATTTCATTAAAAAACTTACTAAACCAAAAGAGCAAAAAATAATAAATAATTTTCTTTAAAAGCCAGTTCTTTTTTATTTAGTGTTATTACCTGACAGAAATCTTCATTCGATTCAAGCAGGAACGTCTTAAGACTTCTTGAGGCCCTGGACCCCTACATAAATGTAAGCCCCACCTATGAAGCCTTACAAGTAGACATTACATAGTGTACATCATACAAACAATAAGTCAAAACAAATGTGCATTATTTACAATCACACAAACTGGCTCGACTGACTACCCCCTTTAGACTGAATGAGTAATGAGGGTGTATGGTGATAGGCCTAGGCCTATACATGGGGGGGCCATCATCATATGTAGCCAGTTGACATATCTTCCTAAATTTCCAGTTTTTGGGAGAATATACCCCAAAATAACATTTGACTGTTGAAATTATTCAAATCATGATCTTATTCAGGTTGAGTCGAGAACGAGACGAGTTGTCCACTGTGACCGAAGCCCTGGCCCAGTTGGTCCATGCCTTAAGATGTCCCTGGATTCAAGTATAAAGAATGTGGTTGATCGTTTTGTCTAGGACAGGGATTTTGTTTTATCTTACCATAGGCAAATGTTTTTATTATTATCAGGGTAGCAAAGAAATATTAATTAATATTATTTCTTATTTTTTTAATATAATAGTTTTCTTTCTTGATGAAATAGGTACAAGTTGTGATGTACCTCCCCTTGGAAGTACATCCCTTGAAGTATCAGCGTGAGCTCGAGGTGTAAGGCCAGCGAAAGAACTAGGATCAAACATTATCTTAATATGACTTTATTAAGATATTCAACTTAAACTTTTAACAAATATAATTATAATAATTAATATGAGAGAATCTACAATGACGCAATACGCAACACACAATATAATTCAGACCAATCTCAATAATCGAACCGCCTAATCTTCAAATATACTAATAAGTAATCAATCCTACCTTATATTATTCTGTAATAAACTTGTCTTTATCTACAGTGGTATGTAGCTTGACGTTTAACTTCTAGTCGAACACCAATATGTTTATCCACGACACGTAGAACTTAAATCTTGAACCACGAACTTCAATAATCATCAACTGCCACAACGCACCTCAATTGTCTAACATTCCTTTACATTCCCCTCTCGCTTACTCTAAGATCCTATATTTATCCTATATTATTTGCATCTCTTCACTTCTCGTTTCTCGGATTTGGTTGGAAAAGAGTTGCCATTAATTCTGGCCCAAAGAACCCAAAGGACTTGTTAAAGAAAAGACGCGTAAGACATCACAAAGTCCTGAGTTTATTTCAATCGTTTACTGAAATATGTATTAAATATTAATGTTAAGTTATAAATGTGTGTGTAAATACACAAACATAAACTTTTACTGTTAATTTTTCATTACATTTTTGCTCTCAATTAAATTAATTTTTTTTAATGTCATCTTACACAGCTTTTGGAGAATGCATCCCCTATCTTTTTATGTACTAATCATTTGTATTTCTTTGCACATTTCTTTTTGTGGATTTTTCAAGTGTATGCTGTGTAAAGAAAGTTAAGTGTGTTATAGATTTTTTTCATGTGTCAGCAAAGCTGTTACTCATACTTAATCCCGCTTTGTATAGATATATGCTGTGTAAAATATTGTGCCCATTTGCTTAACAGTATTTCCTCCCTATATTTAAGAATTATTTTTTGATCTTTTAAATAAGGAGAATTTTTTTTTTTTTTTTAATCAACTGTTCTCGTATTAATGACTTATGCAGTTTTACGATGCAGAAGATGATACTTAGATTTTAGATTCATAGGAATATTGATTGCTTTTAATAATTTAATTCTAACTTTGTTGAAGTGTGTATAATATACTGTGGTAATTTATTGTATTGTAGTTAAACAAATATATGTATTTGTAATACTTAAGCATATGTAAGATAGTAAGTAAGTCAACTTAGGTACATGTAGAATGAAAGGTTTTTAGCTATTTATAAATAATTTTTGCAATGTATTTTGCATTATTTATATTTCTGTAGATATATTGTTTTAGTGGCATATATATTATTTAACAGTGCTTAATAAATTTATACATAAGACTGAAAATTCCTGTATAAATTCAATATGTTCAAAGTCTTTTAATCTCCATATAATAAAATGTTATAAGAAGAAGTAGTAATACAGTTTGTCTTTATCTTTTTGTAAAATATTATTGCCCAGTCCAGATTGTTTTGTAATTCCTTAAATGAACTTCTGCATAGTCTTGTATTTTTAATGAAATTATCAATTAAGAATTATTTTGTGAATGAAATATGAAATTTGGAAGTAAACATGTTCCTTTGTATTAAATTACTGAATTTAATGTAACCTGTTTAAACCAGTGTTTTAAGAAATAGATGTTGGAAAGTGAATTAATATTAAAATATTTATTTTATTCATCTATTTAAAAGTTAATGGCAAAAAAAAAAATTTAATTTGGCAAGGTAATGCATGAACTAATTTATAGTATAATATCTTAAGTAGTGACAGTTCAAGAGCACAACTTTAATATCTATACAAGTCCCCAAAATTTATTTTAATTTTAGTTATAATTCAATGAAATATAGCATTACTTTGTTTTTTGGAATGTTATTTTATAAATGAGGGATCTTGCAAATGAAAAAAAGAATTACTCTATAATATATTTTAGACAAAATCAATATTCAGTATTTTACAATCTATGTGAATAATTACATTTGTAATAACATCTTGATGTATGGAAGTGTAAATGCTGCTGCTCAGCATAATCCAAAGGAAGACAACATCTTGTACAACCAAAAGATTTATTTATCGGTCGACAGCAGAACAAGCACAGGATTACATATAAGTACACACACACTCTCGTACAACAACAAGACGTTCACAGCACAAACTCAAATTGACCAACTGAAGGTGGAACAGACTTTCTAATAGTTACAATGTCATCTTTACAGTTACAATTATAAATACAATCTGCTACAGTTTTCCCCTCTGACCCTGACACCGCCTCGGCGAGGGGCCAGGAAAAGTCTTTCTTGGTCTGCCTCTTTTACGAAGAGGAGCTAAAGGCTCAGATGATGACCTTGATGAAGTCACAATGCTGAAGTGCAGACCCCAATAGGAGCATCAGGATCCTCAAGATTGGCCACCTCAAATTTAGTAGGAGATTGTTGGCTGAGAATCACATAGGGACCGTCTTGGTGTGGCATAAATTTTGATGTTCGTTGTTGAGCAGAACTACTCAATTGATGTTTATTAACCCAAACTCTGTCACCTACGATGAATCTGTAGTCAGACGTGGGGCATTTGTCAGCATATGATAATCTTGTTTTCGATAAGGTGTTCCCAAAGGTACAGGAAAAGCTGGAGGTACAGGTATATTCATACTAGAGGAGCTACTGGGTAGACTTGAACAAAAAAGTGATGGTGACGAGAATGAACAGTCTCTTACCTAGTCACTCTTTGCTGAAGTAGACTGAGAGAAAAGAAGAGGTAAAGTAGGTGCACCAGTATTTCTATACATTGAAAGTTTGAGAGGCATCGAAATATGATGATTGTCTCCAGGGTAGATATGGCATTCGATGAAGGGAGTAGGGTCTCCCCCTGTTTCAAACACAGTTTCGTACAGATTCAGAAATTCACCCAGTTTATTTCTCTTCTGCTCAGATATAAGACATTTAACTTTGTCTTCTCACAGCAAGCAGGTATTCTCTTCAAGATTGGGTCGGCTTTGGACTTGGATGATTGCTTGTTCAACAAAATCATAAGTTTGACGGGGTGTATCACAAAAGAACCAGTTTCGGTGTCTCAGATTCAGAACAATTCCAGCTTTTTGTAAAAAAATCTATTCCCGAAAGTGCTCGGTTTCTTTTAGCATAAGGTAAAGTTATCAGTGGTTTACGGATAACACGTCCTTTAAGTCCAATAACTACCTGGTTGTGTAGACTTCCACTTTTGACTTGTGGCCGTCAGGAAGGGACATAAAGAGTTGGGTCTTCTGAAAATTGACTCCCTCTCTCTGTATAAGGCAGTATAAAGTCTCTTCAGCAATGGAGTGGCTAGCTCCACTATTGACACTTGCAGTTCCCCATATGCCATTGACAGCCAACCTCAGCACTGCAGTTTGATTTGGAGTTGAGGAGCATGAATGCAAACTATTGGTAGTCTCTCTGATTTTTCATCAGTTTTCAACTTATTATTTCTGTTGAAAGATGATGATGTGGAACTTGCTTGGTTGAATCTGCCATCAGGTGAGCTTCTTTTCAGAGTATTCTCTTAAATGAGCTGTTTTCTTTACTGAAGTAGTAATATTTCGAATGTTGCAATAGACATCCAACCTGTCAGTCAATTCAGAAGGTGACACCCAATCAGACCAGTCGTCTACGAAATGGCCTCTCACTTCAGGAGGTACACACCTTTTAATTTGATCAGATATGATCAAATCCTTCAATTGGTTGAAGTTTGCAATTTTCAGTTTGTCTAGCCATCCTTCGAAATAACTTTTTATTTCAAAGTAATAATCTCTCCAAGTATCCTCTTGAACTTTCTTATGTTGACGAAAGAGCTGTCTGAATTTTTCTGCAGACAGCTTAAATCTCCTCAAAAGCATTTCCTTGACATGCACATAGTCCTGTGCTTCATCATCCGACTCTCTAGCGATGAATGTGGCTATGTCACTCGGTAAGGCCCCAATTAGATAAGCAACCCATTGGCTATCAGGTACTTTAAAAAATTTCAGCTGTCTCTCAAACAGCTTTAGAAATATCGCCATGTTATCTTTCGAGTTGAATCTGGGAATCAGCTTCTTTAATTCTAATTTCGGCTGCCCAGCGATATCAGGGACATTACCATGTTGAACTCCACTTTTTTGTGCTTCAAGTTGTAGTCTCAACTTCTATAACTCAAAATCCATTTTGGCTTTCCTTCTTTCCCGCTCTACCATCTGATCAGCTACCTTATTTTTCTCTATCTGTTCCTCAATAATGTTCGTGAATAAATCCTTTATAGAATTTTCCTTGTACCCCTCGGCACTTAAAATCAGTTGTTTAATATCCAAAATCCGTAAATCTTCTGCCACGACAAATCCCATTTCCCAAGCCAATCTCCTTAGATCTTCCTTCTTTCCCTTCGTGAGGAAGGCCATTACGTTATATTAAAGTGTTCAGTTCAGAAGAAATTTTAAATGACCTCTTTCCCTCTCAGTTTGCGTGGCCGCGGTAGCCGAGTGGTATAGGTATCGCACCGTGGCTTGCCTTGTCACGAGTTAGAGCCCAGTACCACTAAAGACCCGCCGTGTAGGGCAGCGATGCACGTTAAATCTGTCGAGAGCTGAAACGTCCTCCCGTTGGTGTGGTGTGGTAGTTAGGAGAGGGGGGTGCCAGCTCAGGTGTCGTCCACGTCACTTGACCATGGCTCAAAATTATGTGGTCCGTCACCAAAAGCCCTCGTGTAGCTGAACAGTGCGACGTTAATATTCAATCAATCAATCCCTCTCACAAAATAATTATTAAAATAATTTCTTAACACTTAATCTAAGAGCTAAATTATTAAAACACAGATAAAAAGATATTCAGTAAAGAAATTATTAAAAGATAATTTGTTCTGAAATTGATTAGAGCATTCAATGACTAAACAAAATTTTACTTATACGATTCCTGCAAACAGAATATCCAATTTATAAGAACAAGATAAATCTCGTATGAATACAATATTCAACAGAATACACCAAAGAGAAATATGATTAAAAGATTCTATTTGATTTATATTTGAGTTGAAAGTATGCTTTAGTCATGAAATGAAAACATTTCCTTTTAATATAAATGAGTGGATTCGTGACTCATAGACTTTCACTTGAATAAGATTACTTAAAGTAAAAGATATTGCTTAATTCTATCAAAAAGGTAAAAATACTAATAAAACAAGTTTCAGTTTAAATGAAGATTACATATAAATGTGTGTTCTATCTAAAGTTATCAATAATGCAAGCAAGAAATAGGAAATTAACTATATTATGCAATAACATAGTTAACAAGAGGTAAATTTTAAGTAGTAATAATCGAATGATACGAAATATACATTAGCAATTGCACACATTGAGAGACAAAAATGACTTAAATAATACTTGAAATACAATTCAAAACTTAGCATTGGGAATAATTCTAGATAGGAAACATTTTTTAAAAACCACATTTTCTAGAATTCAAATATTATATGGCTATTTACCACTTTGACTGTAGAACCCTCAAAGCGAATGAAATAAACTTCCTGGAAAAATTCTATCAGAATCTCATGCACACAGATTCAATTTGCTTTCAAAATAAACGCAGCATATTTTGATAAAGTACATATGCAAGATACACAAATAAAAGTTATGGTTTCAATTTGCATTAAGAATAAAAATAGCATAATGCACCGTTTTAAAACTACAATAATTACATAAAGCACTGGGTATACTAAAACATTTGAAAATCATATTCAAATTAATGTTTAAATTTGTCACTTAGACAGTTAACAATTTTAAGTATTCCTTAGATTTAATATTCCAATTTCAGAAACTATAAACATTCAAGACGCAATGACCTCTTTGGATTCAAGATGGATCCAATAACATTAAGTTACAAAGGATCAAGGTGATCCGAAAGTACCCAGAGTACTTGATTAAAGTAGAATAATTCAAATTACATTAATTTTGACCGTAAGTCAAAAGGATCAAGGTAATCAGTGCTAAATATTTTAAACTAATAAGTAAAAATTACTTATCCTGTGGTAAAATCCGCTGCCAGCCCCATGTTGCGGGCGCCATTCTGTTATAACGTCTTGATGTACGGGAGTGTAAATGCTGCTGCTCAGCATAATCCAAAGGAAGACAACATCTTGTACAACCAAAAGATTTATTTATCGGTCGACAACGGAACGGGCACAGGGTTACATATAAGTACACACACTCTCGTACAACAACAAGACGTTCAAGACGCAAACTCAAACTGACCAACTGAGGGCGGAACAGATTATCTAATAGTTACAATGTCATCTTTACGGTTACAGTTATAAATACAGTCTGTTACACATTACATTTTTAAAAAAATGCTATAAAACTTAAATTTTAAAGAATCAGAATGTAACAAATTCACTGTGGTATTATTATTCAATATGATTTGTTTTCTAATGATAACTAAGTAGTTATTTTTCTCTTCCAGAGATGCTCTCGGTAAATTTATGGAAGAGCATAGTGCCAACCCACCTGGAATTCTTACTCTTACTACAGGCTTAAGTAAACCATTTAGGAGACTTGAAAAATATCCAGCTCTTCTTCTAGAACTTCTTAGACATACCCCAGTAAGTAATTAAGATGATTACCTTGAATTAAGTGTTATGTAAAATTGCTGTGAAATTTCTTAAGTTGGTGTTTAAGTTGATATTTAGTTTTTTATGAAAGTAAATTATATAACGTGGAATATTGAAAAATTAAAACAAAAGTAACAGGTTGGTATGTCACGGCCACCTCTCTTGTTTATCTTACTGTCCCTTATCTGCCTCTGGGTCCACTACCCCCTCCCCATCTCTGAATGGCTACCATGCCCTCTAGAGGGTGGTACACTCTTTGCAAACCTATGGTTTAAAATTATAAAGTCATTTTCTAAAACCTTTTTGCCGATTTACTGTTATATTAATTAATGTGTGCTAATAACAAATTTTCACTTGTCTGTTATGTACATACAAGGTGTTTTTGAACTATTGTTCAGAAATGTGAAGTGGCCGCGGTAGCCGAGTGGTATAGGTATCGGACTGTGGCTTGCTTTGTCACAGGTTCGAGCCCAGTACCACTAAAGACCCGCCATGTAGGGAAGCGATGCACGGTAAACCTGTCGAGAGCTCAAACGTCCTCCCGTTGGTGTGGTGTGGTAGTTAGGAGAGGGGGGTGCCAGCTCAGGTGTCGTCCACGTCACTTGACCATGGTTCAAAATTACGTGGTCCGTCGCCAAAAGCCCTCGTGTAGCTGAACAGTGCGACGTTAATATTCAATCAATCAATCAATCAGAAATGTGAATGAAGATGCACAAGATCGAGGCAATCAAGATTTATATAAAAACATAAGGATGTTGAACCCATATGGAGAAAACTAGGATGAAATGTTAGGAATAGTTATTTGTGTGTATGTGCATGAGGAAGCATGGAAATTGGTAGATATGCATCTTGTTTATGGTGCAGCTAAATGCAATGGAGCTGTAACTAAGGAATTGGAACCATTTCCACTATTGTATCCCTGATCATAAGAGGGATTAAAATAACTGATTGTGCAAAATAGAAAGCTTTAAAGCATGGAGGAGCAATACTAGTCTTGAGAGTCAAGTTTTTTAATGCATCACACTATTTTCTTGTTGCATTCATTGAGATTTTGATTTTAAACTAAATAATTTAGGGCTACAAATAAAGTTTTCTTTTTCATAATAAGTAGTAACATCATTTATTTATCGTTATTGTGATTTTGCTATGGGAGGATATTAATAAACATCAATATACAAACTTTTTTTCTGACTTCTTGATGTGAAATATTTGATTTTTTAAAAATTTAGGCTCTAATTTTATTGTTGCATTCTCAGGTATCACTTTGTTAGTTTTAATTCATTTTCAATATATTCCTCACATTCCAAATTAACACATTCCTGCAATTTTCTATCAATTAAACGTGAATCCCGGTTTTCAGTTTCATCTAGTTTTATATATATGATTTCATTTGTGTATAACTTTTCCGAAAGCAAAGTACAGTAATCTTTAGTGCCCACTGCATAACAAACTTGGATTTCTACATTGACTTTCCTTTGCAATTTATTTCTCTATTGACAACAGGCAAGGTACCCTAAAATCCTGAAATACTTGACTGATGCTTTCGTACTTGTCTTTATTTCAAATGCTATATCACACTCTTAATTAATTCATATTCACATCAGTTATGTATATGAACAAATGTATGTAATGCTTCTCTCTAAACATGAGTCGGCAACCCTTTAGCTGTGGCATTCCAAACCTATCTACCAATATGATTCAGTGTGCCACACAGCATGACATTTTTAAACAATTTGATTCCTGCAATCATGCATGAAGCATTGAAGAATAAAGGTCAATAATATAGAATTGTAGTTTTATTATTTATTAATTTTGCATCCTTTTAATTCAAATGACAAAAATTGGTCAAAAAATGAAATATAATTTTATAGCCTAAATTATTTTTTATATACTTTTCTATAACCTCACAAAATTTGAAAGCTCTAAACTTAAAAAAAGGCAGAATTATGATAGCTTTTACGTTTGTTTTTCTTCACATCCCTATGACAAATCAAAACTTTAAACCTACTTATCTCAGAAAGATAAAATAACTGGTTTGTCTTCATTTAAAATGCTAAGGCTTTTTTTTTATTCTGCCTAATGTTTTGAATTTTTTTTTACCTATTGCTAATAGTACATGTAACAAAAGTTGGTATGCATTTTTGAATCAAGACAATACTTATTTTTTAAAAAATATTTGAATTCAGAATTTATAAATTTTTATGGAATTTTCAATAAGCATTCATAAAAAGAAGTATTGCACGAATACCTGTGATGTTATCACAAAACCCATACCAACTTTTGTTATACATAGTTTGATGTACATGTAAATCAAATTTCATAAATGTAAGTCAACTTTTGTAGGGGAGGAGTAGCATTTTAAAATCACTTCACAAATTTTAAATTTTTTCCTTAAAAATTTAAATGGCTAGCTTTATGAAATTTTGGGCACAAAATCTGTTTTACATAGTGTACACACATAGGAGTCAACAAAAAAAAAAAAATTTGGAAAATCCTTAAATTAAAAAATTTTGTGTAAATCGTACCATGTCCCTTTAAAGATATTTTTTTAACATGAAATTTAACTATTTCTTCAACAAAAATATAAAAAATTAAAATTGAACATATATTATGGATTTTTAAGCATATTTATTAAAATAAAGAAATAGACAACATAAAATAGTTTTTCTTTCATAATAGTTAACCCATTTTATCCCACTGTCCTATTTAGAGGACAGCTGAAAAATATCATGTGGAAATCATTATTTGTTTGTTGTGAATATTTTGTCAGTTGGAACATGTAGGGGTAAGTATCAGCTTCTGCTAGCATGAGTTAGTGTTTCTTCCCCTTCCTTTGGACATTTTACATATTCATGGCACTAGTAGGCATGATTTGTATCATCTCTTTGCAGTTTCAAATTCTTTTTCAGTTTACTTTAGACACTTGGTTGGGCCTTTTTTATGTTACAGTACTCTTTCATTTTCATCATGGTGGTTAATTAGAACTATATTGTCCTTAGGTAATTTTTAGTGCATTATTTTTTAACCGTCCTCTAAATAGGATAGTGGGATGGTATGCATGCAATTGATGCATTCCTTCTCTCTTTATAACTAAGAGTAAAAAAAATAATTTCATTTCTAGTGTTTCACCCCTGTTTATTTACGTCAGTGTTAAGGTTTCTGAAGTTATAAGAAGCATTAAAAGTATTAAATAGTTAAGATTCAGATGAGAGCAATGTTGAAATTGTTGTATTACCACCAGATGCCAGTGAACTAACTGATGAAGATGAAGGTGGTGAGAATGAAGTAAATACTGGTGAGATTATTGTAAAGGAGGTTTTTGAGTATCTGTAGGTTAGAACATGATATAGCTTCCAGCCTGAACCGAGCTTTAGTATTTCGACAACAAAGAACAGGAAAAAAGAAAAGCTTAAAGACATCAGTAATCTTGCATAAAGAATAAATCACCACAGTATACAAAATGGGAACCACAGGCTGAATCAACTATATATGACTTGCTCAAGCAAATGGAAACTGCATTGAAAGTAAAACTCGAGTAAGAATATTTTGAGCAGTTTTATTCCAGTGAAGTTTATGATCTCGTTGTAAAAGAAACTGAGTTATGCAAAAGATGTAAAAAGCGAACACGATTTTTTTTCACCACTGTGGTAGAAATACGTGTTTTTATAAGAATTTTGCTTCTAAATGGTTATCATTCAAATGCCTGTGAACGTGGTTATTGGTCAGATGCTGAAGACCTTGGCATTACCCTGGTGAAAAATGACATCACAAAATCGTTTCCAAAAGTTGAAATCATATGTACACTTTGTGGACAATTGAACTAAGTTAGCATGCCCAGGATCTATCTTTCAAAGTAAAACCTTTGTTTGCCCTACTCACTAATCATTTTATGAAATTTGGAGGCTAGTATGAGGATACAAAGATAAAGTTAATGAGAATATACCAAATTTGATAAACTCTTACAACAAACATGGGTGATATAGATCACCATGGCTGGTTAGATGGACTTTTTCCCATTAAAATTCTTGGGGTAAAAGTGATACTGCCCACTTCTTAAACATTCACTGGATATGGCTATAATAGTCACCTGGCTAATTCACAAAACTCTCAACAATGATGAAGTCCTAAACTTGAAGGAGTTCAAAAGAGCTGTAATAACAGTTTATCCAAAAGAACTGTGATAAGAACAAAAGGTAGACTTAGGATTTCGACTGTACCTTCTAGTGCAAAATGAGACATCCATAGGGATAGTGTTCATCATTTTTTACTAAAGCAAGAAGAACAATCTTTGTCAAATAGAGAGCTGCAAAGAAAAACCAAAAGCATATGTGGCAAAACACTTTGTCAGGCTTGCTTTTGACCTTTCCACCCAGATTAGAGGGAAATTTAATTGAAAAGTAATTTATCTTGTAATAAAGAAAGTATTATTCAGAAATAAAATAAAATTTTGTACTCGGAAATCGCTTTTCATCATTGAAGAAAGATTAAAATATGTAAGTGCAAATTTTATCTCCTTTATTTATCCCAGTGACCTATTTAGAGGACGGGTCAGATTTCAAAGTATAAAATTTTTTCCATTTTTGTTTTATTTAGTTTAGGTTTAATAAACTTGAAAAAAATAAAATTATTTTCAAATTTGGACTAAATAAACAAATTGGGATAAAATGGGTTTAAAAGATTTATAAAAGTTTTATGTGAACCTAGTGCTTGCACTGCTCTACTTTCATATTGCAAAATCAGGGGTATAATGTGTGATTTTCAATTTGACTCAATTATGAGCATATGGTTGTTAAATAATTTCTTTGCAGACTTTAAATATTTTTCACTTGAGGAAAGATTTTTTTTACTTAGATTTGTAGAACCAGAAGTGGAAAGCAGAGTACATGCAATTTTCTCTCTTCAAACAGTTAAATTTCTTTAACAATGAAATTATCTAATTTACAAAATAGCTGTAAATTTATCATGAAAGTTATCTTTCAGATTTTTTCGTAGTTCCATAAATGTCCATAATTCTAAGGATGTTTGTTAAATAAGATCCATTAGAAATTTATCAACTTCTATCCACTGAGAAATTGACAAATTTGTTGAGTAGTGCAGAGTACCATAGAGGAATGTGCCGTGTGCTATGTGCCATTGGTTGCTGACCACTGCTGTAAAAAATTTAGTTATAATTCTCTGGTCTGCTAAATTGCTCATTTATTTTTTACAAAGTTCAATTGAATCTTCCTGCTGCTCCATTCTGTTTTGATGAATAGGTTGATGTATTCTCTTACTTAATAACAGATTTCTAGAGAAAAGATGCAAATTCATTGTTACAAAATTCTAACCTGTTGTTCATCTTAAAATTTTATTTTTTCTTTCCACTATTTTTTTTAATTTTAAATGCAAAATATTGTTTGCTATTTAATGGTTTTACTAGGAGGATGTGTGCATGATAAATTCATGCACACATCCATACTTACTTTATCTAAAGCTTTTATTACATCAGGAAAATTTTTTAAAATAACTAGTAAACTTAGCAAGATTGCAACTCATGAGATTCAGGTTTACCCTTAAAATTTTTTGTACTATTCACACTAGAATTCTTACTCATTTTCAAAATTTGTGTTCAAATCATCTACAAGTCACTTTAATATTTTACTTACTACATTTAAAAGATATAAAAAGAGTCTAAAAGTTTCCCTTACTTTTAATACAATGAATATAAAACTTATCTACTCTTGAAGCAATTACAAAATATTCTCCTCTTTCATCATACAAAACCATTCTTTTTATCGTGCCAAAGTATTTTGTACTTAGCAAAATCTATGTTAGCATTATGAATCAAATTTTCACACATGTTAGGTGCTAATAAGAAATTTTTCCAATTTATTTCTATGAAACCATTTTTGCTACAAACCTTAATATAAAAACTTGTATTACCTAGTAATATCAACCTTTGGTTAATTTAAAACAGTATTAAGTAATATGTAGCTGAAATTTGATGTTGTAAGGTTCAGTGAATTTTTTTGCTTTGATATAATTCATTAATTACAAAATTTTCCCCACTTCATTAAAGTTAAATATTTCACTTACTCCCAAAAATTTAATTCTGTGAAATTAATGTTTCTATTTCTGCCATTGAGAAATACTTTCAAAGAGTTAATGTAGTAGACCCTTCCTCCCCTATATAACATGGGTTCATATTACACTGTAGAAAAATTGTAGTTGTGTTAGCATAATATGCTAAAAGAGCTCATATAATGTAACAAAAAGAATGAGATAAATGTAGCTATTTCATTATGTTTTAGCTCCAAAAATTAAGATAACTTTTGGCTGATAACGTTAAACATCTTTGTGCTTTTCAAATTTTGCAAGAATACAATTTTTAGAAGAGATTGGCTCTGTCTGTTTCTAGTTGTAATGCACATGAAACATTTGTATTGTATGGTTTATTTTATTCAACTTAAATATTTGCTATAATTTAGCTTTGCAAAATTAAACCCAATTTTATCTAGAAGTATACGTCCATTATCTCTGGGGTATACGTATTTACTATCATTTAAACTATTTAAAGTCAAGTGTTTGTATAATCTAAGTGACTGTACAACACAGAATGTATCTATTTCATATAACCTTTATGTACAACAAATTTATAACCTAGTATATATATAGTCTTCCCTGTATCACTTTTTAAAATTATTTTATAAAATATTGTTTTGTGTAAAATTAATGTTATGCACCTGTAAATTATCATGTTTGAATTATATTATGTGTGTATAGTTAAAAGATTTATTTACCTTTCAGGAGAACCATATTGATCGTGGTGATACTCAAAGAGCAGCTTCATTATACCGTGATATTGCAGTAAGTACTTAATAAATCAAATATATATATATATTTTATACCTATCTTTTAAATCTTAAAAAATTGAGTATCAAAGAACTGAGTTATATATCAAAGACTCTCAGAAATGGACTTGAAGTCCTTTCAAATGATGAAAATACCTTATGATCTCAATGTTCAGATTTTTTTTGTCATTTCATGTTTTTAAGTTAGAAAATTTATTTGAAGGACTAAGAATCAATTGAGCCCTTTGATGATGTATCTTAATATAGAATTAATTAATTTGGCTAGTGTGTAGTTCAAATATTTTCATCTGGCCATACAAAATTTTGCAATTTTCTAGAATTTAACTGATAATTATTATATCATTTTTAATTAATGTAACTGAAGTAACATATCATTTTTTTCATTATAATGTATCATTTGTAGACTCAAAGAAATAAAATATGGGCAATCAAATGCATTAAAGTGGATATTTACTTATAAATTTGCATCATTAAAGGCTCATTAATGTTTGGGTTGCTTAAGCTTGATAAAGGGTAAAAATTATATAAAGTAATAAAAACATGAAGCATTAATTGCTCATCGCTTGATTTTAATGCATCAAATTGTCTTGATGTGGTTTCATATCTTTCTGTGTTATTTTTTCGGGTTTTTTTTATTCCCCCCCCCCAAATGCAATTATTTTAAGAATTCTTCAGTTGGCTCTATGTGAGCTTTGAAGGCCATGGTAGCTTCAGTAGTCAAGTTCACAGACCACAAAGTGCCTGGTGTGTCATGAATTCAAGCCTAGGGCCACTAAAGACCCACCATGTAGAGAAGTATACTTAAATCTTTAGAAAAGCTCAAACCTTCTTCCCTTCATGTGTTATGGAAATTAGGAGAGGGGGTGCTAGCTCAAGTGTCCTCATCACTTGACCATGGTTCAAAATTATGAGGTCCATTGCCAATAGCTCTTGTGAAGCTTTATAATGCAATGTTAATATAACTCTCATTCTCTCTCTGTGCTTTGTATCAATTTTCCCTCCTACTTATTTTTTAATTTATCACGATTTTGAAGATTTTTTTATTATTATTATAAAGGTGCAGTAAAATAAATAGAAACATATTTTTAAAATTTTACTATGTATCTGTTTTTTCCCTGTATTTATATATTTTTGTTTCCTACAGAATACTTGTGCAGCTATAAGGAAACAGAAAGAAATGGAATTTGAAATCATGGCAGGAAATATTAAAGGCTGGGAAGGAGAAGTAAGTATTAAAGGTGTAAGGTGGTTTTTTGTTTGTTTGTTTGTTATTTTGTTTTCTTTGCAGTCATTCAACGAGAGTGAGACACCTTTAATATATGGTTTTAATGAGTTTCTTGACACCGCTTATATTGTCTGTGCAAATGGTTCTCCTTGGCTTATTTTCTCAGATGATTTTTGGCATTTGAAAGAATAAGACTTGTTTTAGACTATTTTGTTGTAAAATATGTAAAAAAGAAATATCAGTATCATTAAGTACAAGGTGTCTGAAATGGAGCTTTCAGATTACCAAATTAAAATCTTCATTTACTTCCAGTTCTGTCTCAAAGGGTCACCAAATCATGTGTACAGCTTGAAGTTACTACTGTTGTATCAGAAGACACTGAAGGTTTGGTAACAAAAGTACCAAAATAAGGGCTATGACATTCAAGAAACAAAACCTCTAACTGTCCTATTGACCTTTGGTGGGAAAACTTTAGTTACAACTCGATAATATCTGCAGCGTTAAATGTACCCTAGTAAAATTAATATAACTCTTAGTGGCTCCTAAACTTCTAAAGAGAATTGCCTTGTAGAAAGATGCCTTTTTTTAAAAAAACAAAATTGTTATGTTTGAATAGTCCATATTCCAAATTCTCATTTATTTCTGGAAAAAAGGTTTAAGTGGCCATATTTTAAATTACTTCAAACAAATTGTTAATCTTCAAAACTTACAATTTTTTAAAGTTCAAGTGTGATTTTTTTTTACCTGTATTACTTTTAGTTTAAGTTTTTTATAATTTTATTTTATGTTTGTTAAGAGAAAATGCATGTTAAGATAAATGTTATTAGTTTAAAATAAAGTAACTTTTATAATTTTTTTTTCTGTTTTTGTGTACCCCCTGATAAAAGGATTAATAGTTATTAGTTGTAAACTGGTTACAATTATTTAGAGAGATCCATCTTTTCATCTTGCATATTTCCTAAATTATTGCAGATAATTGCATGAAAATTTTGACTTCATTATTTTAAGACATAGGAAATACCAATATATAAAAAATTTGATTTGTTACACTCTACTTATTTCATAAGAACAGTGAAATATGTTTAATGCGAAAACACTTAAGATGAAATATTGGTTAACACTAAATAATACAGTGGTCTAGACAAACTGCTATTTATTTTCATGCATTTTTTCTCTCTCTTAACTCAAAATGAAAATCGCTTAACACAAAAAGATTTCCCTTCTGAGAATGAACAAAATATGGAAAACATCACTGTGATTGGAGTGTCCTATTGTATAGTTGGAAGAATTAATTGCAGTAGATGATGAAAATGTGTGTGCAGCCCCAATTATGGCAAACAAAGACATTTTAGAGTTTGTTTAAAGTTAAAAAAATATTATTGATGTAGATTCCAATGATGAAAATGAAATAAATAATGCAGCTCCCCTGTTCCCTCATCATCCAAAATGAGGAACGTCATGAAAAGTATGTGCTACATAGACTCACATTCCAAAGGTGAAATGAATAACAAAATGAACGATATCAAACAATTTGTCGACAATTTAATGCTAAAAAAGCAATGCAAAGAAAAATACCAGACTATTTTCCAAACACTCGATAAATGTTGTATTTTTCAAAAATTTGAAAATTTTATGACATTTTTTTTTTGTGAATGTTTTTGTCTCATTAATTTTTATTAAATATATACATGTATCCATATCTATGTAAATAAAATAAACTTAATTTTGCTGATATATGGGTATTTTTTGCAATATCCTTTCACACGAAAAAATATTTCAGTCTCTTCAATTTCGTGTTAAGCAATTTTCACTGTATATTTGGTAATATATTTGTATAATATTAGTTTCTTGTATTCTTTTCTATTTTTAGTATTATATTATAATTACAAATATCTGAGAATCTCTTAATTTGTTCTTTCCCTCTTTTTTTTTTTTTTAGCCAATACATACGTTAGGAAATATTGTTCATTTGGGATCTGTAGTGTTTTTAACTGATGATCACCAAAGGAGTAGTCGGTTTTTAGTTGCATTTCCTGAGACTTTAGTCATTCTTAGTGCAAAATTGGGTTCCTTTACATATGAGGTAAAGTTTTTATGTACAATTTATCTGAATTTGTTACTTGTTTTAATTTAAACTAAAAGTTTTCTAATTTGTTATTTTTTTATCTAGTAAAGTACAATTCCAAACATGAAGTTTAAAATATGTAACAGAATAAATTAAAATTCTTCAATGCTTTGCAAAAGAGATGTATTGAAGTTTTATTAAAAGGTTTTTAAATATGCATACTGTTATTTTGATGTAACTGAGATATTTGTTTTCAAGTAATAATTTATTTTGTTATATAACTTATATGTTCATTTGTCTCCCAAATCCCCATTACAGAATCAAAACTTGTTAATTGAAACATAATACATTTCAATAATTTTTGACTTTCAGTAGCATTTAAGTAAATTAAATAAAATTGGATTTAGAGGCATGTACTATATCTAAAATTAGTTAACCAACATTACTAAAAAATTTATTATAATTTACATAATAATTTTAAAAAAATAATTACTCGATTTTTCTTTTAGGGTAAACTTCCACTGTCCAGTCTGATCGTTAGGAAAATGGATTCATCAGAAGGTCATCCATATGCTTTTGAAATCAATGGTCTGAATTTTCAAATAACTTGAATCATATACTGAAATTAATGGTAGATTTTCTTTTAATAATGAGTGCATTAAATTCTGCTTAAAATTTCTGCATTTCTGCAGAGATTTAAATTGTTCAAATTTTGCTAAATGAATGTTTACTGATTAAAAAAACTGTGTATTTCTGAATTGCATAGTGAATAATCTAATAATTTAAATATTTTGTTGTGAATTTTAAAATCATTGTATTTAGTGTTTGTTTAAAAATGGATTCATAAAAATTTTAATGATTTTCTAAATTTATATGTTATGAACACATGCATATATGCTAGGTATTTTGATAATTTATTGCCTTTGAAATAATGTTGATAGTTGTAAGTTTGATAGTGTATGACCAAGTTTTTTTTTAATGTTTTATAAACTACAGTATTTCAAAATTGTTTAATGTATTATATGCTTAACTTATACATTTTAATACTTTTCTTGTCTTTTAATACAAAAAAAAAAAAAAAAAAAGATTATAGCAAGACAGTACAAGACGAAGTAAAATAGCCAGAGTAATGCATTAGCAAACCCTTAAGCTTAGGGCTTAAATTGCAGGAGGAAACAATATTTTAAGACTTACACCTTCCATTTCATTTGCCTTTGTTACTGGGTTGAAATAAAATTTAGAAGAGAAAATATAGATCAACAAAAACCAAGAGTATCAAAAAGGGATCTACTTATTTCACTTTAGAGGACCAACATCTCACCCTGAAATGTTGTAAGTTTATGAGATAGCAATATACAAATTTTCAGATGATAGTAGAAACATGGAAAAATCTGGGAGTTTTCTGAGAACCATTTCAGTGTTTTCATTTCTGTTCAAATGATTCATGTTAAAAGTTTTTTGGCAAAATCAGAGAAGGGAATTAACAGACTTTGTGATATCCGAATTTTAGTCGGAGCTAGGTGTATGGGGCATTCTATTTCAGAAATTGTTTAAAAATTCAACATTCATTGATTCCCAATTGTCATAAGTACACCAAAAATATATATTTTCAGACATAACATCTCTCCATATGGAATGTGCTGTGGCTATTTACATTTAAGAGATCAGCAACATCTGCATAGAGTAGTTACTAGACAAGTTAACACTGTAACAAATTATAATAACAATTTGAAGTATATGATAGGAAGATTCATGTGAAAAGTTTTTTGGCAAAATCAGAGAAGGGAATTAACAGACTTTGTGATATCCGAATTTTAGTCGGAGCTAGGTGTATGGGGCATTCTATTTCAGAAATTGTTTAAAAATTCAACATTCATTGATTCCCAATTGTCATAAGTACACCAAAATATATATTTTCAGACATAACATCTCTCCATATGGAATGTGCTGTGGCTATTTACATTTAAGAGATCAGCAACATCTGCATAGAGTAGTTACTAGACAAGCAACACTGTAACAAATTATAATAACAATTTGAAGTATATGATAGGAAGATTCATGTGAAAAGTTTTTTGGCAAAATCAGAGAAGGGAATTAACAGACTTTGTGATATCCGAATTTTAGTCGGAGCTAGGTGTATGGGGCATTCTATTTCAGAAATTGTTTAAAAATTCAACATTCATTGATTCCCAATTGTCATAAGTACACCAAAAATATATATTTTCAGACATAACATCTCTCCATATGGAATGTGCTGTGGCTATTTACATTTAAGAGATCAGCAACATCTGCATAGAGTAGTTACTAGACAAGCAACACTGTAACAAATTATAATAACAATTTGAAGTATATGATAGGCAGATTCATGTGAAAAGTGCAGCAAATGACTGAGTGCCTTTACTAACAACACACCATCGAGTGCTGTGCCCTCTGCTGGCCTTGCGAAAATATCGATTGGACCCCAGATGTCTGAGAAAATTGTTCCTTGGTCACATGATTGTAAAAGAGACCATTTGTAGCATTTTATGGATTTTATGTGCCTGAACAACTGTGGAATTTTCCGGTAGGACGATGTATCATATCATCCCAAAATCATTTGCATTTGTTTTGAAGAAGATTTTTAAAATTTTCATCTAATGATTTGGTTATCTATGACTTGAATACCATCAAAAATATATGTAACATGAAAAAAATAAATCAGCTCATGCACTAAATCATGTTTCGTCAACCCTTTCACAGTTATTGTTAGCTGTGTGTGTGTGTGTGTGTGTAAAGGGAGCATGGTTAAATATTTCATCATGAAAGTTTCACTTGTTGAGTCAATGCAACATCAAGTTGTTTCAATTCTTTAGGCATTCAATGTTGGCATGACTTTGGACACTTCAGTACAGTTGATTTTTTATAGTACTAGTGCCAGAAATACTTCATTATACTTGGTTTCCATATTAATATGTTTAATAATTGTTGGATTTACCTTTAAATGCAAAAGTGATGTAGTGGAATTTCCTAGTTATTTATATAAATATATACAAACACATGCACTGATCATATTGGGAAAATATTCTAATATAAGGGTATAAATCAAAGCAATGTTAAAAAATTGTGCATTAATTCATAAAGCTAGTTTAAAAATTAAAATTTGCACAACACATCAGTATAGTATTTTCTGATTTGCCAAGCATTTAATGTCTGAATTAAATGTAGTTTGAAACTTAATTACATCAAAAATTATTTTATGGAATGTGAGATAATTTACTCAAGTCTTGTAAAATTCTGGATTGCATGGTGTCGATTGTAAAATACCACCACAAATATATGTTACCTGTTTATTGTTCACAGTTACAAGATGTGTCACTAATAGTTCTGTGCCAACCTTGTCATTGTATTCTCTTAAAATGAAACCTCACTGCTTAGTATTTATTTGGTTGTTGTTTCAAAGGAGAATGAAATAGGTTTCTTTTATTTGTACTACTTCATTCGGTGAAAATAATATTTAAAAAAAACTTATAACTTAAAATTATTTCCTCTTAGGCAATCTCATCCAACGTATTACAGTAATTTGTAGTTCTGCTGACAGCCTAAATCAGTGGCTGAATGTGTTTCCCAGCCACTCAGTCCGTAATTCTACTCCTGGCTCTCGGCATGCAACTCTGCCACGCTCAAGTCCATCTCACTCATCACAAATGCGAACATCCATATCTCCAATCAATTCTATGCAAACTCTGCCTATGCCACAATCTCATGTAAATATTTATTTCTGGTTATTTATTATGCTTTGCTTTAAAAATAATTGCTGTTGTCATTTGGTTAAGTTAGATTTTTTAAAATTATATTGTGCCTTTTACCTGTTCTTTAAAATTAAATTTTCTTTGGGTTTGTTGAATCTATACTTTTAACTAAAGCTGATTAATATTTTATATAAATAATTTATTATAAAAGTAACATTGTTTAATTAATAATGTAGCTTTTTAAAATTTGTGTATTAAAGTATTCTAGGATCTTTTAATAGAGTTTATTATATTTATTGGTAAACATATATATGTACATTCCCTATAGTATAAACATTTCATCTAGATTTAAAACATAAATTCAAAGGATGGTTATATATTACTTAAAATAGCTTGGAATCTGAACTATTTTATTCTTAATAGAGCTATATGCTTGTTTTAACTTGGATTTATGTGAAAAATTTATGCTTTTTTAATATACTGGAACTTGTATTTCAATCATGTTTCTATAAAATCCTTTATAAGTTTAATTTGATAGGTTTAATGAAACATAGTACATCACATTAGCATTGAAAATTAAAAGTTTTATCATCTATCTAAAACTTTCATCTTCAGAAAAAACTGACTTTTTGATAAAATGTATCAACTTTATCAAAACTAATATTTCAAAGGTTATCAAAACTTTACTTAATCTGGAAATTTTTTGGGGGGTAAATATTATAATATTTTGAGTGGAGCACACACACACACACTAAATCTTTAAGAAGGGGATTTTTTTACATTTAACAGCAACATTTTAATACGAGCCACTTGTCATTTATTCTGTTCATCTTTTGATTATGATCAAAATTCTTATTTGAGAAGAAGCGGAGCATTGGCAAGAGGTATTTTTGTGAGGCTAATGAATATAAAATTCTTCACTCTCACTCTGTAAATTATATAAATTTTTCTAAAATTATACTATTTATTAGTTTATTTTCAATAATTTTATACTTAATGCTGAATATTTATTTTCTAATCTTTGAATCCCTTTCAAACTCTGAAAAAAGGATTACCATTTTTTATTGGAGCTTAGTTGTGTTTATTTTGAAATTTTTCATCCTTCATGCTAAATAAAGAGCCATTGCATTAAATACAGGTTCTTTTATTGTAATTATTTTTATTCATGTACTATAATGTCTGTAGTTAATAATTGTATATGAGTTTTAAAGATCCAATACTATTATTATATTAGAGTAATGTTTAAAATTTATTATTAAATTGTTGCACATGCCTGCAGAAATTAAAATGTGTTAATTTTTTCAACTGATGGATTTTTTTACTAGAATTTTTTCCCTCTAATTTATTTAGTCATCCCGAAGTAGTTCTCCTGAAGACAAACCAAACAATCGTATCGCAGCTGCAGCGCGGCAGGTGACAAAAAAGGTGTGGCCCAACTGGAACTTACGACCCCATCCCCCAATGAGAGCAAGTTTAACTTCACAAAACGAAGTAAAGCTTAGGAGGAGCAACAGTTACAAGAAAGATAAAGGTAATAATAAACATTTCACATTAATTTAATCTGCTGTAACTTTTATTTTATTATTTTATAATTACTTGTATCGCATCTTTTAGTGGTATTTTATGCATGAAAGTTTTTTGCCTCCATATTACTTTTTTTTTAATTGGTTGAACCATATATGCAGTTAAGGAATAAAAATCGGATCTTTTAGTATCTTTAATTCTTTTACAGCGGTTGCCAAAATTGTGGACACTTTTTTAAATTGTTAGGATTTTTAAGTTTGTATGCTTATAGAAAATTTTATGTTGCACAAAATGCTAAGTATTTTATATCATTTTAAAAGGAATTTAATACTAAACACAAATCAAAAAAGAAAATTCAAACATTTTGCAATGTAGAAAAAGTTATGCAGCAATAACTGTCGATATACATTAAATACTGATGATAGCAGTGAGTTACGAGAGCTTAGTGTGGTTGCGTTTATTCTTTATTACGGCTTCACATCGATGTTTCATTGAGCTGAAAATAGTTTTAAGCTCTTCCTTCTTTAATGCATGATGACAGGAAACAATTATATCCTCAATTAGTTCCTTTTTATTTCATGGATACCTCATTCGGACAAGAGTTTTCAAATGGTGCCACAAGTTTTTGATAGGATTGAGTTCAGGGCCATTTTCTGGCCAGGATAACAATGATATTTAGCCAAAAAGCAATGACATCAAATAAAAGAGTAAATTGAACACGTGTGACGAGAAAGTTGTATTTCCTTTGTTAAAATTACATAACACTTGGGTACATCTGGAGACTGAGACTTTTGTTTAAGATGTCAGGTGTCAAATTTACTAAAAAAAAGTAGGAAATGGCCGAAAAAGGTGCACCACATCTGTTGATGACAGAAGAACAAAAATACTATGTTTCAGAGATGAAAGAATTTCCTGGACATCCATCAGAAGGGATCTGAGTGATGCTCGTATTTCTTTTAGTTCAAAAACAATCAGGAGTATATAAGCAGATGTAATATAAAAGGTAGAATCCGACGAAAAAAGCCATATCTTGATTTACAGCAGCGCTAAAAGGGACTACAGTGAACAATGGAACACATTAATTGGACAAATGATTACTGGTCACAAGTTTTATAGAGGGATGAAACTAAAATATCGTTATTCAGCAGTGATAGCCTAAAATATGTAAGACGTAAAATGGCAGAATTACTACATCTTGACTGCATCCAGGTAACTGTGGAGTACCCACATATTTTTATCACTTAGTCATGCATATCAGCAGATGGTATCGGTCGCCTTCATATCATCGATGGGACAATGAATGTCATAAAATACATTGATACCATTCTAGAACCCAAACTTCTGCCTTCCATCAGAGATATATTTAACAACAATGCTTCATTTATTTTTCAGCAAGATTCTGCTCCTTGTCACACAATAAAGTAATTGAAAGACTGGTACCATTCTAAGATCTTTGAATTGTTGGCTTGGCCAGGAAACAGACCTGATCTCAATCCTATTGAAAACTTGCAGCACCATTTTTAAACTCTTGTACGAATGAGGTACCCATGAAATAAAAAGGAACTAATTAAGGATATAATTGTTTCCTGGCATCATGTAATAACTAAAGAGCTTAAAACTATTTTCAGCTCAAAGAAACATCAATGTGAAGTTGTACTAAAGATTAAAGGCAACCCCACTAAGTTTTGATAACTCACTGCTATCATCAGTATCTATTGTATATCGACAGTTATTACAGTATAACATTTTTTGCGTTGCAAATATTTGATTTTTGTATTGAATTCAGTATTAAATTCCCTTTAAAGCTACATAAAATACTTAGCATTTTGTGCAACGTAAAAGTTTCTACAAGCATACAAACTTAAAAAACATAACAATTTTAAAAAGGGTCCACAATTTTGGCCATTACTGTGAGTAACTTAATTCTTAAATTCAATTCAAATTAATACATTGTTATTGTATCCTGTTATGCATATCTGCACATTAAGAAGAGTTCCATAGAGAATGTTTATCGCTGAACTTTTATAAACCTTGGCTATTTGTTTGCTAATTTTGTTTACTATGTTACTCTCAGTGTTAAAGTTTTTCAACTTAAATCTAAAAAGAGAAAAAAATTGAATTCGATAAATAAATTATAAAATAAAGCATTCATTTTTATGTGCATTTTTTTTCTACTGCTATATAAATTGTATTTCTGCTACTCTTTGCTAGAAAAACCTGTAAATATTTAAAGGATGCAATTTTGTTTGATAAAAATATTTTACTACTATTCATTACAACTTTTTCTTCATTTAATTCAAGAGTAATTACTGTTTTGTTAATTTGGTGTGAATTAACTGATTTTAACTTAAGCTTAAAATTCATCAGTAACATGTTCTTAAATATTAAATTATGATTTTATTCTGGAAGGAACCTCCTTAATTCTTGTTGTTTTTAAACATGTTACATTTCAGATCATGATTCTGAAGGAGATCTTCCTGTCCGTCAAATGCTAGAGAGCATTAATTGTTACGACAGGTCTCGAAATACCATGCCATCGGGTAAGTAATCTAGTTATGTTATTTCAATATCATACATATTCTTCATTTCTGTTTCAAGAAATCAATTTTTTATTTATATCCATAACCTTTTATATTTAATGAAGGTGTATATCTTTAAATATTCTTTTCCGTATTATACCCCTTGTTAAATTCCTTTTTTAAAAGTGGTTTGTATGTTATAAACAACTGACTGAACATATTGGGTTGTTTGGAAAGTAATTTAGTTTTTTCCCGACAGAGGATTTAATTGTATTTTTTTGCACCCAACTTCACATTTAAGCTGTATAATTTTTACATGCTTTGAGAGCTCATATAGCATGGCTTGTGTGTGAAGAATTCCAATTAATTCTACGCAGTAGTTTTTGGTTGGTGCCCTTTTAAATATGGAGAACGATAAGCAGCATTTTCAACATATCTTACTGTTTTACTACAGAAAGGGTAAAAATGCTGTTCAAGCCAGAAAGAAATTGACCGATGTGTATGGAGAAGGTGTGTTGACAGTACGGCAGTGCCAGAACTGGTTTGCTAAATTTCGATCCGGCAATTTTGATGTTGAAGATGCACCACGTTTGGGAAGGCCAGTTGAAGCTGATAAAGACGTGATAAAGGCATTAGTTGATGCGAACCAGCGATTAACAACACGTGAGATCGGATTGAGGTTAAATTTATCAAATTCAACAGTTTATGACCACTTGAAAGGTCTGGGATTATCCTCGAAGCTCGATGTATGGGTTCCCCATGTTTACACAGAGAGAAATCTGTGTTGCCGCATTGACGTCTGCGATTCGCTTCTTAAACGTCACGACAATGATCGGTTTTTAAAGCGCATCATCACTGGGGACGAAAAAGGTCATGGAGCAAAAAAGATAACCGGCTCAAACTATTTCCAAAGCCGATATTCACCAAAAAAAGGCGATACTGTCTGTTTGGTGGGATTTTAAAGGAATCGTTGTTTTTTTTTAGCTTTTACCAGATAACACAATGATTAATTCGGAAGTCTACTATTATCAGCTGGACAAACTGAATGATGCACTTCAACAGAAAAGGTCAGAACTAATCAACAGGAAAGGTGTAGTGTTTCACCAAGACAATGCGAGATCTCACACAAGTTATGTCACTCGCCAAAAGCTTTTACAGCTTGAATGGGATACAATGCCACACCCACCATATTCTCCAGACCTGGCACCATCGGATTATTATTTGTTCCGTTCACTCCAAGCTTTTTTAGACTGTAAAACCTTCACCTCAAATGAGGAGGTCAAAAACCACCTCGATCAGTTTTTTGCCAGCAAAGACCAAAAATGTTATGAGCGTGGAATTATGCTACTACCAGAAAGATGGCAAAAGGTGTTGGACCTGAACAGCCAATATATAATTTAATAAAGTATTTGTTTATTATACGAAAACTATCTTTTATTTCCACAAAAAAAAACGAAATTACTTTCCGAACAACCCAATAGTTATATAAATAAAAACATTTTTTGTTTATTATGCTACAAGTCAATTTAGGGAAGGATTCTGAACACTTTAGGGAGGTGGTAATTGAAATTAAGTCTTATTTAAATTGTGGATCATATAAGTCTTTTCTCTGGGATTGTGTGTGTGTGTGTGTTTTATATAAAAAAATGTTTGAATTTTTACTGTATAGATTTTCTTTAAAATATGGGATTCTTATTAGTATATATTAATCTTATTTTTTATCAATGGAAAATTAGTGAATACCTCATTAATTATCCTTATTTTTATAATATTATTTAATCTGCATATGAAAAGACAAATTTTGATTTGTTATTGCTGAAGAATAATATATATAGTTCTGCAAAAATATGTAATGAGCTTTTTTCTGTTTAGAAAATACCCTTCAAAAACATTGTATTGTTATGAGTTTGAGCCCAGTACCATTAAAGACCCGCCATGTAGGGTAGTGAGGCACATTAAATCTGTCGAGAGCTCAAATGTCCTCTTGTTGGTGTTGTGTGGTAGTTAGGAGAAAGGGATGCCTGCTCAGGTGTCCTCCTCGTCACTTGCCCATGATTCAAAATTAGGAGGTCTGTCACCAAAAGCCCTCGTGTAACTGAGCATTGCGGTGTTAATATTCACTCACTCACTCAAAAATATTGTTCAAATAGATTTTGTGACATTATAAATGTGTTTAAAAAAGTAAGAAGCATTTGCTTTGGTAAAACTGAAATATTTTTAATAAACTTTGTATGTTTTTAACTGTTTTGTTGAAAGTTATATTTACTGATTAGTTTTTAAGAAATTTTGGTACTTTTTCGTTAGCTAGGCATACATTTTGCCAACATAACCCATAATCTTTCTCCAATGACTTGTTTCCCAACATTCAAATTAGTTACTCTTAAATGTGATGAAAACTAGAGACTTGTCAACAGTGGAGAAATAAGATTAAGGTTGTTTTGGGCAAAAATACGAGAGCTTGAACTAAACACTGAACACATTTTCAGACAGAAAAATTCCTCAATTTTCATCAAAATTTGCAACATTATAACTCATACATCTGTTAACAATATAACATTTCTGAAATTTCAAATTATTCTGTGAATATTATATTTTTTTCATTTTAACATGTTAAAGGATTGCTCATTTAACATTACAGTATAGGAGAAAAAGCGGGAAACACATTTTATGCCAAACAAAATGGCTCAACTTGATCAAAAATGTGATGCATGATAAAATATGTTGCTCTGTAAGGGATAGTGAAGCCAGAATATAATAAATTTTAATTTCTTTTAATAATTTTTCAAAAAAAGGAGAGGGAGTCTTTTTCTTTGTTAATGCAACTGAGAGAAAAACACAATTGAAGTTATACTTTAGAGACAGTATTCAATGGAGATCAATGGATCTATGTATTTGTCACAATAAAAGGAATTTACATAAGGAGCATAATTTGAAACTTCCATATTATATTTGCTAGCTTCTTTAAGATTAATTTACATTTGAAGAACAGCAGCAAAAAGATAGAAGAATGCAGTTAGGTTGATAAATTAGATAAGAACATATGTGCAAGTAGAAAAATTATCCAATACATGTTCTACCTCATTAGCTTTCATTTGATGTCAATGCCAAAACAAAAAAAATCTGATGTTGGTGAAATATACCTCCGTCTAATAAAAAAAATTCTAAGGAGGCTAACTTTTAAAAATATACAAGTATGGTGACTAAAAATATCTGCTAATTGTTCGACATCAATAAAATCTTTTGCATCTGCTTAACATGAAATTAAAATAAAACCTGCAACCCGAAAATTATATTATCCTTTCAAACTAAAAATAAGGCAGAAAATGTAAGTTTTTTTCAATTCCTACTATTAGCTCACACACAAATATATATTTATTTATTTATCTTGGCGGAATTTTCAATCGTTAATAAAATACATTTTAAAGCACTCAATTGAGCTGAAATTTTATATACACGATTGTTTTGGATGACAATACGATACTTTAATGATAATTAATAAAAATTAATTACCACTTAATGTTGTGATTCTGTCATATGTATATATTTATATTAATTGTAACTATTTAATAGGGCTGCGGTAGCCCAGTGGTTAAGGTATCCAACCATGGCAGGCATGTCATGAGTTCGATCCCAGTACCACTAAAGACCCGCCGTGTAGGGCAGCGATGCACGTTAAATCTGTCAAGAGCTGAAACGTCCTCCCATTGGTGTGGTGTGGTAGTTAGGAGAGGGGGGTGCCAGCTCAGGTGTCGTCCACGTCACTTGACCATGGTTCAAAATTACGTGGTCCGTCGCCAAAAGCCCTCGTGTAGCTGAACAGTGCGACGTTAATATTAACTCAACTCAACTGTAACTATTTAATAAAAAGTAGCTAAAATAAAATTTTTCTTTGTTGATCTAAGTAGAAATTGATTTTAAATTTTTTTTTTATTTTTCTTGTTCTGAGAACAAATTATTTTCACATATTCCAACCTTTAAATTTCATCTCTTTTGGTGCTCTCCTTCATCCTGAATCAATTTATTTGCTTATGGGTTTGTTATATATTCTTAATAAACACTCTACCATCTTATCTCTTCTGGTAACTATAAAATTGAGCTAGACATTCTCATTTAATATTTTAATGTACAGCATTCTCAAAACACGAACTAGAAGTATTGAAATCTAAGCATTACTTTAATTTCAATGATTGTATTAAAAGAATTCACAGCTTTATTTCATGAAATGACATATAGCAGTTTAGTTTTTAAAAATTCCAGTCAACATATAGTATATATAACTGAATGAATATGTTCTACTATATTTTCTAATACGTTGAAGAAATGTATCAGTTAATATACTGATTGTAATGAATTATGCTTACTTTGCTACAATCAGCTTATTAATTAATTTTTCTTTTGAAGCAACAGCTAGTGCTCCTCCCAGGCTTAACTTTGAAGAAGATAAAATATTTATTGATGGTCTGAACGATGATGGAACAGAATTGAAAGAAAGGTTGGTTGTTTTATTTTTTTAAAGTTATTTCCTGTTCTCTACAGTACAAAAATTAATTTAAAGGTTTTTAGAAGTTATTATATCTATATAAATGTTAACTGTATTCATTATAAGTAAAACTCTGTGTAACGAAATTTGAGTAATGCACTAACCTCCAAAAGTTAATGTAAATTTTTTTTTGTTGTAATTTGAAAACAAAGGTACATAGAAACACATAGAAACAAGAAAATAAGGTAGAAATTTGCACTAAACAATTATTATTTTTTGTTTTGTTTAAATGTGACAGAAATTTGTACAAGTTTAACACAAACATATCTTACAAAAAAAAGAAAAGAAAACACTTGGTTCATTATTGTTGTTATAAAGTTCATTATTGGAGAAAGCAGCTTCATGAGTAAGAAGGTTATGGGAACATTAAAAAAATGGTTCTAATAAGGAATGTGTCCACCCCTAACTGTAATGCAATGATTTCATTGACTTTCCAAGTGGCTAATTAAGTTGTCAAACACTGAACTGGGAAGCTAGAACCATACACGGAGTAGTCCTTGCTCCAGCTCATGTTACTACTTTGAAGGAGCACTTAAAGCAGTAACATGTCTATCAAGGCAATCCCCTCTATTGAACTCAGGTCTGAAGATTCACCTGGCCATTCCATTTGCTCCTCTCCGTGATCTTCAAGATAGCCCTCGACAAGCACAACTCAGCAAAGCCGTGTTTTATTATCCATTAAAATGAATTAATTAGCAATGGCACATAAGTGTACATTTTCAGAGATCTCTACCCAAACCATGATTCCACAACTTGTGTAATTGTCTAGCAACATTATTGGATTGATTGTATCTAGTGCATTGTTCTGCCCTGATCAGCTAACTCCTTGAATTGCCCTCTATGTAAGGTTTTAGTTTCATCTCTTGCATCCTGTTGGTAGACTCATGCATTAAGTACATATCAGTTTTAGAATATTGCTCCATCACTGGCAACAAACAAAGTCAAATCAAAACTTCTGCTAAATATGAATATTCTATAGGAGCTCTCTGCTATTCTGAGGCTTAATTAATGAGAATATTTCTGTTTATTTACAGCTTCTAAGTAATTTGGGAAAGGATTTATTTTTTTTTTCAAAGTTCAAATGAATGTCTTAAGATTAGGATTTGATTGGATTCTCAGGCATAAATAAAACTCCTTTAAGTGTATCAGGGATTACCTTTTAACCTTGGAGATTACAATAGTTTGTTTTGGTAACCTCTTTTCCCACTTCCAGTTGTGTGGACCATTTTTTCAGCTACACTTTATATAAGTATGTGTATGCTGTCCTCAGCCTGCTATGTTCAAATGTAAGCAGCATCCATATTGAAACTTTCCGTGCTTCTGCTACACATTTATTTTATATTAGGCAGGATAAATTTTTGGTCTTTATTTACTTGTAATCAAGTTTTCCTCATTTTCTGCATAACTTTTTAGTTTGAATTTTTATATTGTATAATATATATAGATTTATTATTATTTTTTTACAGGACTCTGGTTGATACTGTGTATATGTTGAAAGATCAGATCTTAGAATTGAAAGAGGTACTTGTGAAAAATTAATTTATTCATATATTACTGCTGTTTTAAGTGATGGCAAGTATAAAATTTAAAACCACTGTTTGAATAATATGAAAGAATAGAAAATTTTACAACTTAATAAAAACTAATTTTCATTTACCTTTTAAAATCTTAAGACTTTTGAAAAATATGTATTTGAATTAGATTCCAAAAATAAATTTTATTAATTAATTCTTAAATTAGGAGGTTATTTATATTTTATAATCATTTTAATCATAAAATCATGCTTAAATTATGACTTCAGATTTTTTTTTTTGTGGAAAAAGTATAGAAATTTAAGTACTATGCCTATAATTATTTTTATAATGGTTTATATTTATGTCTAATCACAAACTTAAATAGTGTTTTTGCTTGAATTTTCATGATGTTGAATAAATATGCAGCAAAATATAAAAGCAAATTACACTTTTTATTTTCTCTATTTTACAAAATGAATTTTTATTTATTAATCTGATGTATCAAGTAGTTTGATAATTTTATTCAGTTTATTATTATTAAATGTTTTTGCAGGAAGTTTCATCTCTAAATAAAGCTCTCTTGGAAGAAATCAAAGCAAGAAAAAGGTTGGAAAGTCTAGTTAGGGCACATCTTCCAATTCAAGAGAATCATATTTTACCTAGTCTAGATGGTTAAAAAAAAGAATTATCTATATAAATATATAATAGTAAATCTAGTTGTTCATACATTTTAAAGCAAGGAAGCTCAGGGAACAATAGCATAAATATATATTGGTGAAACTTTTTTCGGAATATTACTGTGATTCACTTTCTAGTATTTTGATCTAGTGGAAAAATCGATCTTCTAAAATATGAAGAATTATGTTTCTACTATTGTTGTACTGCTTAACAAGCGTTAATGATGAGAAATTTTCCCTTGTTCTGTTAATCATGGATGTGTTCAGATAATATATGATTGAATGTTCTTGTACACTGTGCCCATGTTGTTGTAAAAGTTACTGGTAGTTTTATTTTATGGTATGAAGATTTTAATGCACACACACACACTTCTTTTATTGATATGCTATTCTTCCTACTGCTTGTTATATTTGTACAGTTCAGCCAAAAATATAAGACATCTTCCAAGTGTTGTTGATCATCTTGTTAAATTTACAGTATGGAAATGAATTCAGCTTAATTGTTATATTGTTATGAATATACTTTTTGACTAGAGCAGTTATTCTAAACCAAAATGTTTTGACAGCTGTCCAAGAATATACATCATGCAATGGATTTTACCATGTTTTTATTACTTATGTTTATTAATAAATAAAGAATGATGTATTATTGTTAATGCATCTAATTTTTTAATTATATTGTAAATTATGTGCTCTATGGATTCTTATTTGTGTTTTGAATTTTTTTAAAAAAAAATACCAAAAGTTAATTATGTAATCTAAAAACCTTTTAGAATTTTATGAAGAGTTCTAAAATTATTATAATTCCACATTTAATCTTCAGACATTTTTAGCATTGCGATGACTCTCAATGAAACTAAGAATTCATGTAGATTTCCATATACAAATGCTAGTAGAATATAACAATTTAAAAAGTTCATTTTTAAAATAATATATACATTACTTTGAAATGGAAAAGCATAATCACTTAGCATTTATAACCTAACAATACATGAATTATGAAAAAAATGATCTGTCATTAAAATCTAGATCTTGTTTATAAGACTGGGTTTTGTACAGTTACTTTAAATAATAATTTCGTATTTATCGTACTTAAATTAAAGACTTTTTTTTTTTTTCGGATTTTTGTCTATTCAAAGACTGATATTTGTAATTATTTAAATTAATAAAAATGCACTACTGTAGGCCTAAGTTAGTTGTGGAACAGTTTTTGAACAAAACTCGGAGTTTTGTGAATTTTGCAATAGCTTTTGCGATATGTTATACATTCACATAAATATGTTTGGAAATGTTTTCCATATCATCTTGTAAATCATGATACTCTTATTATTATAAAAGAAAAAAAAACATTTTGCTTTTGTGTAAACATCTAAAATTAAATGGCTTTCTTTTTTTGTCTTAAAGAAGAATATATCATTTTGGTCAACAGATTAAATAGTCTATCCATAAATCATAATACTTCCAAATAAAAATTTTTGACTTTATCAATTCTAAATGCAAAGTTTTTAAGTGTGGAAAGAAAGAGAGGAAATTGCTAAAAATATCTGATCAGTGAAAAGGTTTTGAATTATTGCTCTAGGTATTTCTTTAAAAAAAATATGTCCTAATTGTTCCTATATTTTCTTATGTTATATGAGATTGTCAACTCATAATATTATTAACCTATGTATATATCTTTAAAAATAATTAATCTGTTATACTTCAAATGTGGATGTTTTCAATTTTATTGCAATGTTTGCCCTCATGAGTAAGAATACTCTTTCCCTCATATGGACAAAAGTTATTGGACTACATAATATGAAGTAAATTCCTCACTTAAAAAAATTTCTAAAACTTTATTCTTCGTCGTTTGTTATAAAAATGAATTCAAATGTAAATTTGTTCAATTCTATGAAATTGATTAGTACAAATATATACGGTTCGTTTATAATGACAAATAACTTATAAAAGCTATGTGTTAATACTTGATCATGCTTAGGTAGACTTGAACAAAGGTGGATTTTTAAAAGTATGGATTTTTTTTTATTAAAACTGTTATTGATGCTTTTGAATTAATATTCTCAAAATAAAATGTTTTACAAATAATTTTGATTGTATATTTCATTTGAAACATTAGTTCAAAGAAATAAATTTATTGAAAATTAGTGGGTTTAATGTCCAATTATTGCAAATTAGTAGATTTAAAGTCCAAAACTTGTGATAAATGTCGGAAAAATGAGCTTATTCTGTAATTAAATGTGTAATAAATATCTGTGTTAGAATGAAGCTTTCTAATAACTAACCTGTCCTCAAAGTTTGACCCAACAGGTATGTGAGTGCTAATTTTTCTATTTATCAAAATTTTTTTTGTACCTCCTATTAAGCAGCTATTTTGTACTCTTTGATCTATACTTATTTTTCTCTTATTGCATAAAATAAAGAGTGCATGTCCGTTGTGAAACATTATGTAATTTGTTAGTAAAGAATCCAATGGCTTTTGTCCAAAAAGCTAAAATTATTCACAATATCAAAAACATTTTTATAATTTTTTTTTCCTTCATTGTAAAAGTTTGTTTTCTGAAATGCGTTTGGTGAACAGAAAAGTATAAAATTACAAAATATACCAGTATTTACATTAGTAAATACTAATCGCATAAAAGTACAAAATGATGAGCCAAAAAATGAATTAAATGACTCCAAAAAATATTTAAATATTTATCTACTGTTTTTAATGAAAAAGATCAATTGTCTGTATAATATATATATGCATATTATTGTGAAATTTGAAAGATTTAAATATACATAAGTGTCACATAGATATGAATGTTATTGAAGATAATTAGTATACTTAGAAAATGTCATTCATTTTTTTAAATTATTTTTTTTATCTCTTAAAGGAATGCGTGAAAAAGTTTAATCATTAATATATTATATTTAAATATTAAAATTTTAATTTAGTATATTTTATTTAATGTATTTTTTGAGAAAATGTTGTCTTTGGACATTGATGCAAAAAATATCACGAGTTTTATGAAAGATGTAGTTTTTTCTATAGATTTTACTGAATTCCTGAGATTGAGAATGTGAAAACTATATACTATATACTTTTGTTCTTCTGATATTGATCTCCTATTTGTAGCTAAAGAAATGAAGCACTGTGATGAAATCTGAACATTATTTGCCAATTTAGCTAAATTTTACTCTGAAATTATCAGCTGAAATAATTATGTTATGGCTCAACAAATGCATTTTGAGTGTGTACAGTGAAAATTTCATGATTGTTACTTTATAGATGCTTTTTAACTTTCTAAAAATTCCATGCTAGAGGTCCATAAGATTCAAAAATGGTTTTATAGCAGATTAGATTCAAACTATGCTATTTACTGTTTTATTAAACAATTATGACGCTAAATGTGTACAGTGGCTAAAAATGGCGCTTTTATTCAAATTTGCCTATTGTGAAACTTAATAGTGAAGAAACAAGAAAGGTTTTTTTATAAGTTTCAGTTTATTACTTAAAATGTTATAAGTTGTTGAAAATTTTTCTTTCATGAAAAAACTTGGGGAGGGGGGTGCTCTTATTCTGAAAAAATACTAATAAGAAGTTGTTTAAAAAAAGTTACACTTATTGATTGATCACAACAAATCACACATGAGAAGCCACATGCTCTCTACCTATGCACTAAATAAACCGATTTACTTTATTATCTGCTACGAAATTACACAGGACAGAAAAAGGTATCTTGTAAAATATTCAATAAACAAATATTTTTATTGCACTTGGTAGTATTTGGCATATTAAGTGTATTGTGGTGTGGATATCGAGAATTGGGTAACAGTTCGCATATCACGTCATGATTTCACTACTTTAAAATGATGAGGCACAGTAATTAGAAGATAAATGTTTATTTTATTTAATTAGGATTATTATGGAAAGTACATGTATGTGTTAACATTTTAAGAAAACCTTCAAGGGAATTTGATATAACCATCTTTTGGCTAAATTTTGAAAATGTTTATTTCTTTTATAATAATCCTATATATGTTTACATTATTGATGTAAGTAGCAATGGTCTATAAAAAGAATAATTTTTGTGTAAGATGCTGTGATTTTTACCAGAAAGAGTTGAAATATTGTTGTAGAAGAATAGAAAAGTTCATATATATAATAAATTTGTTGAAAAAACAAATAAGGTGACAATCTCTTGTTGACGTTTATAAAAAGGTTTAAGGAAATGTTAAGAATTTTTGAATGTCCGGTTTGTATGTATATATAGAAAATGTAAAGAGTATTATAGTGTAGTGCATATTATTACGTAGCTGTTTAACACTGTTCAAAGCACTTTAAAGTTTCATTTGCTCTTTTAAAGGTTTTATAAATGCAAAAAACAGAATGTAGTAAAATTACATTAAACGAAATATTTTGCATATATATGTCATGATTTATTCTTAAAGTTAAGATTTCTGTGCAGCTTTGTTATTTTAAGTTAAAATGTGTTCTGTTGATTTGTTTTGAAATGAAGAACCAATGATTATTTTTTAAAGCATTGAAATATAAAATTCTATCTTTTGACTCTTCGTAGTTAAATATTGTCCTGAACCATCAATGATTGTCATGTATGTGTGTCAAGGCAACATATTTCTTCCATTTTTTTTTTTTTTTTTTGAGTTATGATTTGTGTAAAATTATTTTTGACATTTTGAAAGACATTAAAAAATTTTGTGTAACAAACATTTATTTCTTAGTTCAATACAAATTTAAATTTTATGATTTTAATTAATAGAATAAAAAGGAATTTTAGACATTATACTTTCTGTAAAGCAGCTTACAGGTTTCGAGTTTGTACATCAGAAGAATATACATTTCAGTTTATTTTAAAAGTATATATTTGTATAAAAATTTGTTTGTTTTTTTTTAAAAATGGTGCAGTTTTGCTGAATTTTTAAAAGATGGGTTATTTTATCTCATAGGGAACTATATTTTAAATGATATGTAAAACTAAAGTAATTAGTTTTCATATATCTGATGTATGAAATGGAATTTTAATTTTTATGGCTTTCACATAAAAAAAGGGAAAGCCTTAGCGTGCTATGTGACTAAATTGATACTTTATTCTATGCTTGTCTTTTGAATGAAATAGAAGTATTGAATGTCACTTGTCATTCATAGTCAAAGCAATTTCTTTGGACATCAATCTGTATCCAGCCATCTATCAACAAAATTGCTGTTCAAACTATTTTATCACTCCTTGCCTAAAAAAATTTTGCAATTAAAAGAAGCAATATTTAAAAATTCCTATAAAAGCATTTATTGATGACTTACCAGATGTTATTTCGATGTAGTTTTATTCGTTAATATGCAATGTATCAAAATAAATAAAATATTTATGTTGTATTTTGTATTTGTGTATTGATTATTGGAAAAATGTGAAACATTATGGTTATATAATTAGGTTTATCAACTTATATTTTATAGTTGTAAAAAGAAAAGCTCACTCACACATTCAGAATCAATTCTATAAATTCACACTTTTAACTTGTAAATAAAGTTTATACCTCTGATTGTCTACTTTATTATGAGCAATTTCTATTTAATATGCTGCAAGTTGAAGGGACATGAAAGAAATTTGAATTGTATTGTATTTCCTAAAGAGAAAAGATAGTTTTTTAAAGTTTATTTCGCTCTTAAAAATTTTAATAGAATTATTATGCAAAATACATGAGCATTTCAAATATGCATATGTATTTCTTTTTAAGAAATCAAATGCAAGTCGAACCTCTGTATAGCGAACTTTTTCTTTGTGATCCAATTTTTTTCCTCTCTATTTTTGAAGTATTTCTAGGCATTTCAAATTCTCTTTTAAAGCATTTTATGGTGGTTATTAATTTTGAACTGGTTTTATTAGATGTCTAACTCGCCAAGAGCAATAGAATTCTGGTACTTTCATCAAAGAAGCGTAACTTTAACCCCCCCATTGTCCAGTTTTTTCACTGGAAACACCTTCGATAAATAATGTTACAAAAATAATGTAAGTTTAATATTACTTATATGCTTTAAATTAGAAAAAAATCTTTAAAATTCATTAATCTTAATATAAAATTATTTTCTTACTGTTGAAAATACAGAGTATTCCTCGACATCCTTCTCAGCCAAGTCCAGGATGACCTCCGGCGTATAATGCACACCCGTAAATTTCGATCTTTTTTTGTGTGTGTTAAAAGTACGCGTGATACGCCGGATTATAGGATAATTGATTTTCCATGTAACTCTTGAAATAAATCCTATTTTTTCTTTCTTATCCTTGTATTTGTTTATAGGTTTATCGATATGATTTCCTTTCTCTCACTGTACATGAAAATGTAACTATTTTTACAAATAATGTAATACAACACCAATTCCTTTTTATCGGAAAATTGCATTCTTATTGAAGTTGCACTACTGCATTGTTTCATCTACTTTCACTCACCACAATCTCCAGAACTATTAAAGCTACAGACTTGAAATTTGGGGATCCTGTTTCTTTTGTTGAGTAGAGACAGCTTAGAACAAAAATCGACTCCCGAGGAGGGATTGCGTTGGTTTAAGGGAGCGAGCGATATGGATTTAAAAAATCCGTTTTGTTTCTACTAAAGAGTGTTTTTTTTCCAGGTATAGAAGTTTAAGTTGGCATTACTTTCCAAGATGGCGACCGATTTAACAGCTGTCAAGTGATTTATTCTCAGTTTGGTTTGGCAATTCATCATGAATAGACTCACGCCTGAACAACGCTTTCAAATTGTGCAATTTTATTTCTAAAATAATGGTTCTGTGCGGTATACGTATCGCGCGAATTTTGTTTAGCGATGAAGCGCACTTCTGGTTGAATGGCTACGTCAACAAACAAAACTGCCGCAGTTGGAGTGAAGCTAATCCACAAGTGTATGTCGAAACACCGTTACATCCAGAAAAACTGACTGTTTGGTGCGCTTTATGGGCTGGTGGAATCCTTCTTCAAAAACGATGAAGGTCACAACGTTACAGTCAATGGTGTTCGGTATAGAGCCATGATTACTAACTTTTTCATTCCTGAATTGAACAATCATGATGTCCAGGAGTTGTGGTTCCAACAAGACGGCGCAACATGTCACACAGCTCGTGCCACAATCGATTTATTGAAAGACACGTTGGGTGACCGCCTAATTTCACGTTTTGGACCTGTGAATTGGCCTCCAAGATCTTGTGATTTAACACCGCTAGACTATTTTCTGTGGGGCTATGTAAAGTCATTGGTATATGCGGATACGCCACAAACGCTTGACCATTTGGAAGACAACATTCGCCGTGTTATTGTCAATATACGGCCACAACTGTTGGAAAAAGTCATCGAAAATTGGACGTCCAGATTAGACTACATCCGAGCCAGCCGTGGCAGTCCTATGCCAGAAATCATATTTAAAATGTAACGCCACAAGATTATCTTTCGAATAAAAAAAAATTCATGTCAATCGAATAATACATCGTTGTTTTATTGCAATTTAAAGTTCTAAACCTCTAAAAATAGCACCCTTTATATCTACAGAATTAAAATTTGGCAAGCAGGTTTCCTTTGTTGAGTAAAGAACGAATTTTGTGGAAATCGACTCAAAGGGTAGATTTCGGAATATTGGGGAGGTATTATTGAGAGAGAGATTAAGCTAAATTATACCTTTTTTGAATAGCTCATTGATTCTTTGCATTTAAAAAAGTCATAGTTAAAATTCTTTAGCATCACCTTTAATTTAATATATGTTTTTGGATACATAATACAGCTGTACATTTGTCAAGTTGAATATATAACAGTGTTTTATATTGACTTTTATTACTCTTTGCATATCTACACACGACGAAAATGCATTTATAACTTGAGAATGCATGTACATTTACGCATAAACTACACTGCTCAAAATAATTAAAGGATATTGCGGTTTTAGGAGGATCTTGTGGCAGGGAAACCTTTTAGCGTTTCGACTTCTCTAAAGTATCAGCTGCGCTGTTTTATAATTCCTTATTGGGGCGGTCCTACGGTGAAGGAGTCCAATATTCGCGAGAGAAATGCAGGGAAATTCTTATGGAAGATTTCAGACATATGTCCAGTTTTCTTGGGAAGAAAAGAAATTATTTTGTGGGTGTTCGACATTCTCAATTAGTAAAAAAAAATAAAATCCTGACTATTTACGTTATCACAAATTTAATATGAATTCAAACACGTTCGATTTTGTAAGTATATATGAATGAATGAATGCAATGAATATATTCATTGCAAAATAATTGTTTAACTTTTAATCGATAGCGTTAGAATTTCAGCATCAGTATTTACAGATTTCTCTCTGAACAAAATGAAATTTCCTTCAGTAACATAAGATTTACATGGTAAGTAATAAAGAAATACGGAGAAATTCTAATTCCAAACAAATATCCTGTTCTTTTGGAAACTGGGCATCATCTTAAACGCAGTTTTCTGCTACATTCATTTTATGCCAATTTTTCTCTCTAAGTATATGTCTGAAAATACTACAAACATTATTCGGATGTTTTTAAAGAAATCCCTAACAAAAAAAAATATTGTAGAAATCATGAGCAGACAGACAATGTTGCATTGGAAGGAACTATTGACTATATATTTGTGCGCTATTGACGTTTTTGTACAATTTTGCAACACGCTAGGAGGGTATATTTGCCTGCAATATACACTGCTCAAAATAATTAAACGATTTTGCGGTTTTAGGTGGATCTTGTGGCAGGGAAACTTTTTAGCTGATCGATACATGGTCGACAGACGTAGTAGATTATATGTGAGAATAAATTACACGCGCGTTTGGCAGAAGAAAAAAATGCGTTTTATAGCGCATTTGTGTACAAAAGGAAAAAACAAACACAATTTGTACTTATGAGGAAAAAAAAGAATAAGAAAAGGTGTTTTCTTCAAAGGAAATCATTTTCAGAAGGGGGTATGGTTTCCACGGACGGCCAGCAACGTTGAGCACCTTTGAGTCATGGAGTCAATGAGGTTATTAATCACGAGTTGGGATATTCAGTCCCACTCTTCCAGAAGAGCTCTTTATATTTTTATTTTTTTTTCTCTTATTTTTATCGTAATCCCTACACCCGGGCTTGCCCCTCCCCCTCTATCTTAAATTTCTTTTTGAGAGATTTAAGCAGCCAATGAGAGTCACTATCACATCCCGCCATGATCCAATCAGAGAGCTTCATCTCGACACTGCCATGATCACAGAATTCCGCATGACCAAGGCAATTTCCCCAACGATTGGCTCGACCAATCAGCTAGCTGCTACTCACTAGCATGAAATATCCACAATCGTTCCACATCATATTATCGGATATGGGATGGAGGCTCGCTTCGCGAGCCATATGCCCAAATATATCACCGAAGGCACCGAAGAAGAGCTCTTTCCAGTTCTTGGAGAGTTTGTGGGGGTGGTTGGCGGTCAGCAACTCTTCTTCCTAGAGCGTCCCAAACGTTCTATATTGGATTCATGTCTGGAGAACACGCTGGCCATTCCATTCGTACGATTCCTTCCTCGAAAAGGAAATCCTCCACCAGATTAGCACGATGTGACCTGCAGTTATCGTCCATTAAAATGAAGTCATCTCCGATTGCTGCAGCTTAAGGGACTACAATAGGTCTGAGGATCTCATCCCTATATCGGCGAGCAGTCAGAGGTCCATCTCGAATGATGTAGAGGTCTGTGAGTCCGTCAATGGAGATGCCACCATACACCAACACTCCCCCACCGCCAATTCTGACACTTTCATGCACGAACGCAGGATTATTCCTACTGCCACGGTCCCTCCAGATGAAAATACGCCTATTATCGGATGAACAGAAAAACAGGACTCGTCAGAAAAAGAACATTGCTCCATTCATTTCTCCTCCAGTTCACATGCTCTGTTGCCCACTCCCTGCGGTCGCGACGACGCCTCGATGTTAGTCTAATAACATATACCATCGGTCGGTGAGCATACAGACCTACACCATGGAGCCGGTTTCGGACAGTCTAAGTTGAAACCGTGGTGCCAGTAGCCGAGCGAATGTGTTGTTGGAGAAGAGTAGCGTTCATATTTTGGTGTCTCCGAGCCGTTAACACTAAATAACGATCTTCATTGGGCGTTGTTGCCCGTCTACGCCCTTGTCTGATCTTCAGCCTGCACTTCCAGTCTCCAAAAAAGGTTCCAGATCGTGGAAATCACACTTTGTGACACTCAATGGCTTGCACTACTTCGGCTTGATTTTAGCCCCCTTCAAACCTACCAACAACTCTCCAAGCTTCGGAATCGATTAAATGACTTCGCTGAGACATCGTACTCATCGAAACAAAGCAGTCACTGAATGCCGATCGTCCTTGTCTTCATTTCAGTTGAAAGTCAAATTTCATTCGCTGCCGCTGAAGCGACGTTTTTGACGACGAACTCAAAATTAGCATACTCCGCAGTTTGAAAATCAGAAAAATTTGCATTTGTGATTCTCTCCTTCCATTTTCGGCAAAAAAAATTTCGCTTATATCTTTATTTTATATAAAACTTACAACATCCTTTAATTGTTTTGAGCAGTGTAGAAAGGAAATCTGGGAACAGTATACACTGCTCAAAACAATTAAAGGCTATTGTAAGTTTTATATAAAATAAAGATATAAGCGAAATTTTTTTTGCTGAAAATGGAAGGAGATAATCACAAATTTTTCTGATTTTCCAACTGCGGAGTATGCTAATTTTGAGTTCGTCGTCAAAAACGTCGCTTCAGCGGCAGCGAATGAAATTTGACTTTCAACTGAAATGAAGATAAGGATAATCGGCATTTAGTGACTGCTTTGTTTCGATGAGTACGATGTCTCAGCGAAGTCATTTAACCGATTCAGAATTTTGGAGAGTTGTTGGTTGGTTTGAAGGGGGCTAAAATCAAGCCGAAGTAGCGCAAGCCATTGTAGTGTCACAAAGTGGGATTTCTAGGATCTGGAACCGTGTTTTGGAGACTGGAAGTGAAGGCCGAAGACCAGGACAAGGTCGTAGACGGGCAACAACGCCCAATGAAGATCGTTATTTAGTGTTAACGGCTCGGAGACACCAAAATATGAACGCTACTCTTCTCCAACAACACATTCGCTCGGCTACTGGCACCACGGTTTCAACTTAGACTGTCCGAAACCGGCTCCATGGTGTAGGTCTGTATGCTCACCGACCGATGGTATATGTTATTAGACTAACATCGAGGCGTCGTCGCGACCGCAGGGAGTGGGCAACAGAGCATGTGAACTGGAGGAGAAATGAATGGAGCAATGTTCTTTTTTCTGACGAGTCCCGTTTTTTTGTTCATCCGGATAATAGGCGTATTTTCATCTGGAGGGACCGTGGCAGTAGGAATAAAATCCTGCGTTCATGCATGAAAGTGTCAGATTTGGCGGTGGGGGAGTGTTGGTGTATGGTGGCATCTCCATTGACGGACTCACAGACCTCTACATCATTCGAGATGGACCTCTGACTGCTCGCCGATATAGGGATGAGATCCTCAGACCTATTGTAGTCCCTTACGCTGCAGCAATCGGAGATGACTTCATTTTAATGGACGATAACTGCATGCCACATCGTGCTAACCTGGTGGAGGATTTCCTTTTCGAGGAAGGAATCGTACGAATGGAATGGCCAGCGTGTTCTCCAGACATGAATCCAATATAGAACGTTTGGGACGCTCTAGGAAGAAGAGTTGCTGACCGCCAACCACCCCCACAAACTCTCCAAGAACTGGAAAGAGCTCTTCTGGAAGAGTGGGACTGAATATCCCAACTCGTGATTAATAACCTCATTGACTCCATGACTCAAAGGTGCTCAACGTTGCTGGCCGTCCGTGGAAACCATACCCCCTTCTGAAAATGATTTCCTTTGAAGAAAACACCTTTTCTTATTCTTTTTTTTCCTCATAAGTACAAATTGTGTTTGTTTTTTCCTTTTGTACACAAATGCGCTATAAAACGCATTTTTTTCTTCTGCCAAACGTGTGTAATTTATTCTCACATATAACCTACTACGTCTGTCGACCATGTATCGATCAGCTAAAAAGTTTCCCTGCCACAAGATCCACCTAAAACCGCAAAATCGTTTAATTATTTTGAGCAGTGTATATTGCAGGCAAATATACCCTCCTAGCGTGTTGCAAAATTGTACAAAAACGTCAATAGCGCACAAATATATAGTCAATAGTTCCTTCCAATGCAACATTGTCTGTCTGCTCATGATTTCTACAATATTTTTTTTTTTGTTAGGGATTTCTTTAAAACATCCGAATAATGTTTGTAGTATTTTCAGACATATACTTAGAGAGAAAAATTGGCATAAAATGAATGTAGCAGAAAACTGCGTTTAAGATGATGCCCAGTTTCCAAAAGAACAGGATATTTGTTTGGAATTAGAATTTCTCCGTATTTCTTTATTACTTACCATGTAAATCTTATGTTACTGAAGGAAATTTCATTTTGTTCAGAGAGAAATCTGTAAATACTGATGCTGAAATTCTAACGCTATCGATTAATAGTTAAACAATTATTTTGCAATGAATATATTCATTGCATTCATTCATTCATATATACTTACATAATCGAACGTGTTTGAATTCATATTAAATTTGTGATAACGTAAATAGTCAGGATTTTATTTTTTTTTTCTAATTGAGAATGTCGAACACCCACAAAATAATTTCTTTTCTTCCCAAGAAAACTGGACATATGTCTGAAATCTTCCATAAGAATTTCCCTGCATTTCTCTCTTGCGAATATTGGACTCCTTCACCGTAGGACCGCCCCAATAAGGAGTTATGAAACAGCGCAGCCGATACTTTAGAGAAGTCGAAACGCTCAGATCGTTATGCTGGAACAGAATACGGTGATGAGAATTAAAAAAAAAATTAAATTAAATTATGATGTTGTGAAGCACGTGGTTAACTGTACAAAAAAAAGGGGGGTAGTAAATTTCAACTGTTTTGAACCGAAAAAGAATTGATGTGTGACGCATTGCATTGTAGCAGTATCTAAATAAGCCAGTAACAGCCTCTGAACATGAGGGATCACTTTTGTCTAGTGGTATGTTACGTGCTTGCGAATTCATACGTCGCGGATTCTTATCTCCAACATTGGTGACCTTTGCTGCAAAGAAAATATAAACCTTCTGATGTGTCGTAAAGCCATCTATACCCGTAAAAAAGATCCATCAAAAGTCGTCAGACTCAATTGGCACAGCAACCAAAGACGTCAGATTCACTTGACACAGCAACCAAAGTCGTCTGACTCACTTGACGCAACAGTAGTAACAACTTACACGCGCTCGCCATAACAACAAATATCTCGTTCGTTCACCTATCCACCGACTCACTGGCGGGGGAGTACTGTGCCAGTAACAGCCTCCGGACGGGAGTGATCCCTTTTGTCTAGGGGTATGTTACGTGCTTACGAATTAGAGGGTACTGAGTAATCTCTGACAGCATCGTGTCACCATCTAAACTAAGGACAATGGGTTAATTTTTCTTTGCTGTAATTAATTCAATGAAAAAAAATTATAAAAAAATGAAAAATTTTAAATGCGAAATGGAAAGATAGAAAGATTTGATTTTTAACTAAATTGCGCACCTTTCGCGAGCCAAAAAATGGCAGGGGGGAGGGGGAGAAACAGAGAAAACAGAAATGTAATCAAATAGAATCCTGCATATATTTTTTAAAAAAACTGTTAAATAGAAATAAAAAATTAAAAAAGAAACCTTGACGTGCATCTTTTTATGCAAAAAATGAAATTCAATTTCCCATAGAATATCAGGAGTTCCGCAGTTTTTTTAGGGTTGCGATTTGTGGTCCAGCGCCCCTATGCCTTTAGAACAACTTGAAAACTGCAGTCCAGTAGAAATCAATATAAGAAAACTTGATAATAACCAATTCAGATAGCATCTCAACTAGGAAGGGGGAAAAAATATTGAATTCTGATGAAACTACTGTCGAACCTTCTATATAACGAACCTCTATATTGCGAATTTTTCTATATAGCGAACTTTTTTCTGGAACCTTGAACACATTTCTCGATTTTCTTCATAAAATAACCTCTCTATAGCGAAGTGCATTTTCTATATAACGAACTTTTCTTTTGTGATTCAGTTTTTTCCCTCCCTTTTTTTTAAAGTATTTCTGAAAAAATTTCAAGTTATTCTCTCTTTAACGCATTTTATGGTGGTCGTAAATATCGAACTGGTTTTATTAGATCCTAACTGCCCGAGAGCAATAGAATTTTGGACGTTTCATTCAAGAAGTGCAACCTTTATTCCCCATTGCCCAGTTCACTAGAAACACCTTTGATATCCTCTTTAACCCTCAGTGGAATTGTCCCGTGTTCTAATTATAAAATAATGTAAGCTTAATATTACTTATATGCTTTAAATCATAAAATGTTCTTACAATTCATTGATTGTAACATAAAATTATTTTCTTAATATTGAAAATACAGTGAATTCTTCCGACATTCTTTTTTCTTGTTTTCCTTGCAGTTTTTCTTTCTTTTTTAATGGGTAAGATATATAAAATAAATATATATTAATTTTAAAAAAGGTGTGAGAATAATTACTTTTTTAATATATAGTGTTTATGAATTTAAAATGTGTTTTATGCGGTTTATAAAGTATATTAAGAGGTGGACCTTTATATAACAAATTTTCCATATAACGAATTTTACTTTCGGATTTAGCGACTTCGTTATACAGAGGTCCAACTGTATATACTTAGAACACTGTTTTTTGGAAAGAAGTGCACTACACCTCAACTTCCTAGCAGCGAGGAAATTTGAAGAACGTCTACTTGTAAGTGGATTTTTTTTGTGATGAAATATTCGAAAATCTTCGCGAAGTGTGTAGGTTTTTAAAATTTATTTTGAGTATATTTTGTATCTTTATGCGGCCTTTGTTTCTTTGAAGAAGACTGCTTTTTTTCTTTCTGTTTTTGCTGTATTTTCCCCGGATGCTGTCAGAATTTCTGCAAGGACAAACATATGTAAATCTAAAAATTTCCTATTTTATTGACATTGAATACTGACATGATAGTGTGTACTCTTTATGCGTTTTTTTCTCTTACAGAAAACTTATTTAAATATATATAATGTTCTTGCAGCTTATATATATATATATATATATATATATATATATATATATATATATATATATATATATAATTCGGATAATTGAACCGTTTTAACTATACACAAACTTCATGCTAACTAAAGAAGCATAAGGGAGAAATGTTGGTAAAAATTCTATGAATTTCATTTGATGATTTTTTAAAATTTTTTAGCAGGAATTATACGATATAATAAGTGCATTAAATTAAATGTGTTTTGTCAGTTTACAAACCTACGAGGCCTAAACCTCCATGAACATCATCAAAAATAAAATGGACTTTATCCAACACATTCCTTATAATACAAACACTACCTCATGAATATCAAACAACAAAAATTACAAATTCATCGAGTAAACTCGAACTGTGAAAATTCTACTTAACTTGTCAGTTATGGAAATAGTTATCAGTAGAGCAGTAATGGTAAACGATTTATTTTTAAATTAATATATTAGTATTACGTAACTACCAAATCGATTGATAAGTAAATATATAATTTATCATTATATATAAAGTAGAATTTGTTTTTGTGCGGTCCTTTTTCATGCGATTTTATTTTTAACACGCTTTTATATGTTTCACTTGTTTGTAATGGAATCTTTGAACTCGATTTTTACCCACTTTAAAAGGTCAGAAGAATTCGAAATTTTGCACACTTGTCAAGGACCGATGACAATACAATAATTTCATAATTTTGTCTCGTTGTCTTGATCAGGATCCTCATAAATAAAGGATTTTAAGTATTTCGAGATTTCGCAACTAATTCCATATGCTATTTTCAGATTTGGTGACTAAAAGATTAAGGTGAAACCCTAAAACCGCCAATAAGCTTGTGACTAATACAAATAAAACAAAAAAAGTGTTCTTTATGTTCTTGCTTACCATAATATAAATCTAGTTTTTCTGAAAATGGAAATAAAAAAAGACTCGTGCATGTGAATAAAAATAATGTATGTTCTAACTGCTAAATATTTTTTATTTTTATAAAGCAATACGTTTAAAAGTGATGATACGAATTAACATTACAGCAATACATTTAAAAGGTGATAAATTTTTGTTCTAACTGCTAAATATTTTTTTATTTTGATAAAACAATATGATTAGAAGTGATGATACGAATTAACATTATAGCAATACGTTTAAAAGGTGATAATACGATTGAAATTTAATATTTCTTCTTAACACAATTTTATTAATTAGACCTGTATCAATAGAGACGGAATCTTTGAAATATAACGACATGGGACTCATCCAAAGCCCCGTAAACGGAGAGAATAAATGCCCTTCAAACCCGTTAATTAATATCCATTGAAGAGCAAGACTAATTCCAGCAGCCACATAATTCCGGCTCCAAATATTAAACTCAAGGATAAATTCAACAAAGAATAAATGACAGTTTGAAAAACTAAAAAAAAAAAAAAAAAAAAAAAACAGGCTTTTATTGTATATCGAACTAAAAAAATGAAAAATAAATTATAGTTTAAAAAAACTAAACAACACGCTTTTATAGTGAACCGAGCTAAAAAGTAAATAATAATAATAATAATAATAATTCTTAATATAAGAATAAAATGATTAACGAGAAAATTAATGTCATTGTGGTAAAAGCGTGGGGTGCTTTGTACTACATTTTTACATTAATTCATAGGTTCGGAATAGAACTAGTAAAAATTATAACAATTAATGAAGAGCGCCAACGCTTTTATCACAATGACATTGTAACGTCACTTCTCCGAACATCGAGAGTGGTTGGCATCTTTGTTGGACCCGACACCCACACGTGCATCTTGCAGCTGCAGCGCAACCCCTTTTTGACCCCCGAGGAATCTAACCCCGTCGACCGGAAGATGAGAGGAGAGATGTTTTGAACTTGCACGGGAGCGGTGGCCAACGAATCCTCCTCTCACAAAATATTGGACTCTAACAATCTATAATTAAATTTAATAACTTTAATGTATCATTTAGTAAATAATATTCAATAGTTGTGACGTAAATAAATTCCATATTTTAATTAACCAAGAATACGCTACCGTTATTCTTTCAAACGTTACAACATTAATTTCCGCGTTAATCATTTTATTCTTATATTAAGAATTATTTATTATTTTTTTTACTTTTTAGTTCGATTCACTATAAAAGCGTGTTTTTTTAGTTTTTTTTTTAAACTATAATTTATTGTACGATTTTTTATGCGGTATGTGAATTTCAACGGCTTTGGCGCCACTGTAGCGTTTTTTATCAATTATTATGAACTTCAAAAAAGACGCTCTGTTCATTGATTGTAAACAGTCTTTTTGGCAATGCACGTTCAACTGCTTTCTTTCAACACACTAACAGCACGCACTTAATTGAAGACGAAACATTCAATGACGGTGGCATTATTAATAATTTGATGTATTATAAAGACGAACAAGAAGAACCGGATGCTCTTTGTGAGCGAATAAAATATATGCAGGGATACAGCTTTCCAACAAATAAGAAAAGCATTTTCTTAAAATAGATACCAATTCCGATAGAAGTTTGAAATTCCAAAAAGAGCTTCGATTATGCTTATCTGACGTTTACAAGCAACTGACCAACCGACCTTCGTCGCAAAAGCTTATCACTTACTTTATGGTACCAAAAAATAAATCAATTGAAATTGTATTTTCAAATGACGAAAGCGATTTTGAAATAATTCATCACAGGAAGATGCATGCTTTGAATTACTATGAATAACAGTGAATTATGTATGTGCGAAAATTTCTCTATGTATACAATGAAAAATTAAATGTTTTCATGTGGAATTTAATTATTTGTTTTGTTTGGAAGTACTTTCTCAAAAATTTTGTAAATAATTGACATATTTTTTAAGTGCGACTTTTTTATGCAGTCGCTTTCCGCCGCATATTTTTTTTTTTTTTTTTTTTGTAGTATGTCGACAAAGTTATTAGTTATGTGTAAGTATGTAAGAAATGTTCGCATAATTTTGTGCAGTTTTACTGTAAAATAATACATTTTGCTAACTACTTTTCTCAAAAAAAAGTAATCCACACATGAATGTAAGTAGGTAGAAAAAGCCGATTCTGCTGTAAAGGCGGTGCAGGCGGATGCAGGCGGTTGTAGGCGGTTGCAGGTGGTTGCAGGCGGTTGTAGGCGGTTGTAGGCGTTGTAGGCGGTTGCAGGCGGTTGTTGGCGGTTGA
>BMAU01003351.1:610000-652418 GCA_019973935.1 Trichonephila clavipes | reverse complement strand
ATTCATTTTTATTTTACCAATATTATAATATATTTACCAATATTTACCATAAGTAATTGCATTCTCACGTTCTAGAATTTCCTTGTTCATGTAATATTCAGCCTTTAACTGTAATAAAATGTTTTTAAAATCATTTTCTCCAAGTTTTGAATATTTATATAGTATTTTTTTTAAATATTTATTAACTTTTTTATCGGAAAACACCTAATAAATTAGAACACTTAGAATTTAATATCTCATCATTATCTTTAAGCAGGGGGGAAAAAAACCTTTTATTTTTTACACTGACACTTAAATTACGTCAATTATAATTTTGGCTATTATTGTTGTTAGAAGTTGATTAAAATATGGAAAAATATAGTATGGAAAAGTCTTCAATTTTTTTTTTTTTTCATTGATAAGAATTTTTACATCTTTTATAGCTTTTTTAGAGAAAAATATTTTTCAATTATTTTACACAGATATAAATATAAAAGGGCTTTACTAAATGAAACAAATGCTTTAATTCATTTAAGTTGATACAGCACTAAAAGAAAACCAAATAGAATTTTAAAAATGAAGAAATTTCAAAAAGTGTATAATCATACACTGAAAACGTACAAAAATAAAAATGCATTTTCAAATGTAAAAATATAATAAATGTATAAAAATAAAAGTTAAGATTTTCAAGTTTTTTTTTTAAATGTGGTAGTTTGTTCTGAAAGATGCTGAAAATTTGATGTTATAACTTGAGAAATCTATTTATATTCTTTACAATCACTCCTTTTGAGAATCTTGTTGTTTCCCTGTTTTGGTTGTTAAAAATTCAGGATTTATTTTCCACAAAATTTTTTTAAAAAGAACAGAATAGTTATTTTTTTTTCAAAATCTAGGGAGTTAAAAAAGAAAAAAAGTAATGAAAAAAACATGGGTAGTAAAATAATATATATATATTGTACTGTAATTTTTATTCACTTCCAAATTATATCTCTTACTGGTCAATTATAATTTAAAAGAACTACAGTAAAAAATAATTTTTTGTATAATAAATCAACTCTAGAAGCAGTGTGATCTGATTTAGAAAACACCGCCCTTCCTAAGGAGTTTAATGTATTACTACGCGTAATTTTCCGCGTAATAATCTTGCATACGGTTGCTAGAATCCTGTCCTCTCAAGAATGGCGATCGACCCTTGGCTAGAAAAGAGGATTTGGCGTTCGAAAATCTTCCGCTTTTTTCCGAAATAGTTCTCCATTTTACCTGAAGGGAACGCTGTAAGCGACATTCTGTGATTGGACCAAAATTGTGTGAAACGGGTTACCAAACAATATGATTTATCGCGCTTGTTTGGCGCATTTTTTTTTAGTTCAATTCTAGGGTGGGCGATAGTAAAGCTGTTCCGATGGTATTTAAAAATACCTGATTTTACGATTCGTAAGTTTTTCTTAGGTTTTCGTAACATTATCATTAGGTTTTGTAGTTGCAGACAGTTTCAAAGATTTAAACCTCAAAAGTTACTCTAAACTGGACAAATGATTTCTAAAACAGACAAAATAAAACGGTTTTTATGTTTTTAAACATGAAGTTTATGTATTTTTAAGTATGTAACAAGCTTCTGGTATAGACAACAAACATCACATTTAATGTATCATCTCATACCTTTATCTCATAAACTATTAAACATAAAGACTTAAGATTTTGACTATATATATAACTAATACACTTATAAATATACTGAAGTGAACTTTTTTAAATATATTAATTAGTTTTTTCAAACACAAACATTTAGTTGAGCGAGGAAATAAGATTATTATGAATTTATTGAAAATTGTCATTTTTTGTGATGATATCTGCTTAAAAATACTTCAAAAATGTCACTTCAGTTTACACAATTGCATTTAAGAAACATAGTACATGTACATAAACTTAGTACATAAAATTTAAAAAATTATTTAGGAAACAATATTTATAAAAAAATCTTACCTTGTAAAAGTATAAATATTTTTCTTTTCCATGACAGATTATCTTCATTATGCTTTATGCAGTTATGTAATTAAGATTCTTTGCGAATTTATTTCTCCCCTGGTCACAATCATATATCTTAATTTTGTTTCTTTTAACACTTTACTTAAACACACGAAGATTTAGTAATAATTAAGAATAACTATTTAAAAATGAATTTCAACTAAAGAAAAGTCCTAAATTTCAGTAAAAAATTACTACATTTTAAGTAAACCCACATGAAAATCTGAAATTGCCTCCAAAGGTTTGTAGCAATTCTAACAGTTGCAGTTATACAATTATCTAAAGTTAATTTGGGTAATAAAAAATAAAAATTAATCAACGATTTGCAACTTTTCCCAAGTTTTAAAAAGAAAAATGTTTACATTTCTATCTGTCAAAATGGGCGTGGTAAATCAGCTGATTAATTTTTAAAAATCATTTTAAAATACTTCTAATTCATATAATGGCTTGTATGGTATATCATTGGAAAGGTCTTGATTTGGAGATTTTTCAAATATCAAAAACTCAAAATCGATTTCTAAAAGGTTTCCACCCGACTGACTGCTCATAATCGATTTCACATAGAAGTCTGTGGTGAATCGATGATCGGTTAACGAACAATTCAGATAGCGAACATAGTCTTGGAACGGATTATGTTCGTTAACCGATCACCCACTGTATACCCAAAAGATTTTTGATTGGGGAAGATCCCGGCTTTTTTTGTTGAACTTCTTGGTGACAGGAACGGAGTCTTAATGTTTCCCAGAACAATTTTGAACAATTCGTGCTTGGTGAATTCTGGCTGTTTTGTCCTGGAATATGTTAATTAAAGAGAAAAATATATCAAAATGTCATTAATGAGATATCCTGGTATTTAAAAACATTTAAGTAAGGCTATCACTTCTTACCCTAATGCGCATACATTTCTGAAATTGACGGAATCTTCACTCATCTCATTACATGACTTTTCTCCATTTTTGAATTGTCCATTCTTAAAGCTCTTTATTAATTTACAACTGTTCTTTGGGGAGAAGGAGGTATTTGCTGAAATAAATGGTTTTCTTGGGGCGCTGAACTTATTAAATTCCAATTTCTCTCTTAAAGTTCCCGTCAGAAACACTCCCATATTCATTGTTAAACAATGACTGGGTTCTATATTTGTCTATTTGCTATTTTTCTTTCCCACTCTCTTAAGAGATTTTCAATGCTTGAGAATTTAATTTTTGTTTCGAAGCTATTAATTCCAACGACGGCGATGACGGCAAGACACAACTCTTTTGGTTTGCACTGGAGCACTGTCAAAGCAATTTCAGAACTTTCAGCAATCTGTAAGGACGCCACTCTCGGGTGCCCTTCTCCCTGATTAACAGCGTGAGCTAGAGGTGTAGGAATAAATGAAGAACTAGAAGCTAACATGATCTTAAAATCACTTTATTAAGATCTTAACTTAAACCAATAACAAATTAGATAATAATATGATGTGAGAAAATCTACGGTGGCTAAACACACAATATATATATATAATACCGAAATAACGTAACCCGGACCACTATCAAAAACTAAATCGCCTTAACTCAATTCCAATACTATCATAGATCCGAATATTAATTAGTCACTCCAACCTTAATGTTGAACGATCAATCTCATCCTACTTGAAGTTGTGGTTTACTGGAGTGAAATGGTATGCACCTTGATCTAAGGGCTCTCTATCACGTACAACTTATGTTGGCTGTCACTTAACCTTTCCAAAATCTCTTCACGCCTTAATCACTGATTATCATAACATTCCCCGAAATGCCACACCACTTACTCTAATTTCTGATATTTAAAAGCTTCCTAATTTGCATCTTTCCTTCACGCTTCACTTCTTGGGTATGGTTGGAAAAGAGTTGCCAATAATTATGGCCCCAAAGAACCCAAAGGACACGTTAATGAAGATGTGTCAGCCCTTCACAAAACAAAATGGGGATTTTATTTTGTTTTCTTAACGCTTGCCAATAGTTAGAGCCTTCAAGATCATGTGGGAAATTTCACATGTCCTATACTGTTCGAATTAATTAGGACAAACATGTTTTTCTCTTGTTTGAGATGGTATGTGATTACTAGTGATATCCTGAACCCCCTTTAAAACAGCTATATCTGCTTTTAGGTAGTATGACAGATCGACTTTGACTGTAATTTATTCATTTTAATGTTTCAGGAGCTCAGTTATGAACCTTTCAGTGGGGCACCTGGTAATTTCGATCTTGGGCTCAATCTAAGACGTGTTATTTTTATTTGTTCAAAGATGGATTTTACTTCGAGGAACCATTCTTAAATAAATCGCTCTCAATGAACACACTTCTATGACTGCGAGAGATATAACTGTGGCAGTTGGTGTGATCGAATTAAGTGTTTTAAGAACATTTCAAAATTCTGGATCATCGTCTCCAAAAGGAAAAGAAAAGTGTGGATGCAAGTGGAAAACCACTCTAAGAATTGATAAAAATTTAATCAGAAATAGCAAAATAAATCTAAGAAAGACAAGCATAGACCTTTGAAGGGATTTATTAGATAATGGTGTTGAAGTGAGTACCTCAACTTCCCGGAAAAGGATTCAAGAAGGTGGACTTAAGGCAGCAAGACTGAGGAAAAAAACAATTTCTAACTCAAAAAATGATCAAAAAACGTTTAGCATGGGACAGCAAATACCGATCATGGACTGTTAAATACTGGCAGGAGGTGATTTTGAGTGACGAAACATTTATTTGTACAGGGATACAAATCAAGGGTAGTCAGACGAAGTGAAGTTGAAACTTATTTACCAGATCATATCCAACAAACTGTACAACTGTAACTGTCCTAAATAGATGTTTGGGGTTTTTTTCACAACAAATGGCCCTGGAAGCTTAGTTTCTCTTAAGTACGTGAAGAATTCTGTCAAATATATAGAAATGTTATGCAGTAGGATTGTTCCATTCTTGGAAATATTTGATAGAACATTTCAACATGACTTGGCTCTATGGTCACAATTCGAAATTGGTCCATACTTTTATGCGGAAAGTAAAATAAAAGTGCTCGATTGGTTTGAAAATTCCCTAGACTTAAATCCTATTCAAAACTGATGGCATATTCTCAGGAATCGTTTCGCTAAGATGAATTCGACGACAACAGGGCTATACTAGTGTGTTTCCAAGATGATGAAATCAAGAAAATGTGTACTAGTGTAGTCAATGCCAGGACGGGCTGAAAAGGTAATTTCTGCTAAAGGAAGACATACTTCATACTAATATCAGGGGCGTAGCTACCGCCGTATCAACCGTATCAATGATACGGGGCCCCCAAGCTGTAGGGTCCCAACATGCTTAAGACAAAAATCGTTATAGGTTAAGATGTCCCCAAAAAAGGCTCACAAGTATTTTTTTGATACAGGGCCTCCTCAAGACTAGCTACGCCAGTGACTTAAATGCAGATTTTTCGGTCTACTTAAGGTATGTTATGATAAAAAGTTAAAGTTTTTTTAAAAAATCACTTTTTTCCAATTTCTCTAAATTAATTCTAACAGTATAGTATTTATTACGGAGATGATCAATTGATAGTGGCAAGACACAATCCATGTAAAACGGAGCCAGTCTGAGGCGTTTATAAATTTACACATTTATTTCTCATGCCAATTTTTTGGGCCAGGTAGTGCAGCCATTTATAGACAGAATGCTCGAAAATTATGAAAACTATTGAAACAGTTGACCGTCATCGTGAGTTCCAGATAGTGATAATAATGCACTCAATTCCGAATGAAACTTTTGCAAGGTCCTGAGGCAGCTTTGGATTTAACTTATAATAAATTTGTTATACCTGCAGTATATTTATAGCCGAAATAGTTGGATTAAAAATCTAATTTCAGAAACTTCTATTTTTGTTTTTATTTCACCAAAAGAAAAAGAAAAAAAACTTGATGCTGTACATATTTACGAGAGATGCAGTGTTAAGGATACGTCTACAGATTGCCTCTCATATATATATATATATATATATATATATATATATATATATATATATTGAAAATATAACACGCGCTATATATGCAATCGCCGCGGAATAAAAAAAATAAAAAGAAGACAAAAATGTGTTATTAGAAATTTAGAGTGTTTTTTTTTTTTCGTATAAAATTGTTGAAAAACCTCTACAGCAGAATGAATAAACAATTATAAACCAACTTTTATTTTACATCTGAAAAATACCCAAAATACCGAGGAAATAAAAATGTAAAAGATTCAAGAAATCTACCAAAAGTATTTAATGGTTTTCTTTCTATCAATTGGTGTGCCTCTTTCGATATTAAAAATTTCTTAATTTTGAGATTAAAAGGAGGCAGTGGAGATTTATTTAAAAATAAAATTAATTAGCATTCTAGCTACTACATCAAAGAAATATTATTGGAATACAAAAAATAAAATATATCTACTTTTCCGAATGCATTATAAAATTTGATATAATTGATTATATTTTAATAAATATTTCTGAAATATAATTCTAAGATTTACAGCTTTTAAAAAAACTTTAAAATTTTTGAAAAAACGCTTTCAAAATGTAAAATCAGTAATACAATCTTTATTCAGAGGAAATCAAATTCGTTTATGATGTATGTCCTTTTTGATTATTTAGCATTTAATAAACTCTTGTTATTAATAGTATTCAGTGTACGAATATATATAGTTTCTAAAATACTTTCCTATAACACTCTATACGTATCTATGTATAGGTAGAGAATAATAAACGAATCCTTAAAATTGTAAAGTTCTATACATTTTGCTTTAAAATTGAAGTCAAACCTTGGAGTGATTTATTTCCTCAGAAAATATTTACCGTTTCCTTACAAGAATATTTCCATTTTCTCTGTACATATTTCCGATTCCAATGTAACATTCGAAGAATGTATATTGTTCGAAATTTTTGACCTGGCTTTAAACATGTAGAGATTTAATTCTGAATAGCATACCATTATATCATCCTTTCTAACGGCGTCGCTGTCAAAAGCCTAACCTGAATAATTATGCATGCAAACACTAGCGACTGACAAACATTCTTCCTGGACAGTTAAATAAAACGTATCAAAATATCTCTAAAAATAACCAAAGAAAACTGTTTCTTTGAATGTTCAGCATTTTGGAAGTATATTTATAATAAAAATGATACTGAAAAAGTGACGAGAGATAAAGTTTCGATACTTTTCAAAAATAGGAATTATGTTATATAAAAAATATACTTTTTTGCTTATATCAACATTCACAAATAATATGTTGAATAAATACTTATAAAACTGTGATTTACGCTTGCGTTTCGTTAAAGAGCCGTAATAAAATAACTGCATGAATAATACATAAGTCTCGTAACCCATCCCTTCATTGTCTCTGTAAAATATAACAATATGTATGATGCTCAACAACTGTTTGAATTTCTTTAAATTAGTTCTTTAAAAAACAATCTACCTTGAAACAATTATTTTGTGTCCCGTGCTAAAATTATTACTAAAGAACAACGCAGAGTACTTACAAAAAAACCCGGCAAATTAAAAAATGTAATTTGTATTTTGATGTTTTATTTTTTTCTATGAAAGGTCCTTTAAAAAAATGGGATGCAAGACGCCACAATCACAAAATTGTTTGTCTAAAACCAATTATATACAATATAAGTCTCAGTTCTATGGCCGGGGTGGGCATTACGTCGATCGCGATTTACGATTCACGTGGACCGCCAAGACATTTTGGTGTGACCGCCTGAAGATTAGCGGTCGATAATGGTATACCGAAATATTCATGATTGGTTGAAAGTATGCAGACTATATATATATATATATATATATATATATATATATATGTCTTCTACTGAGTATAGCAACAAAAACTAACTTTAGATAAAAAAAATTTTTATTTCTTAATATACTTTGAATTCTTTGATAATAAATGCACCATTTGATATTATTTTTGTGGCTATTATTATTATGTTTGTATCTTACGTTTTGCTTTAAACGCGATTTTGAAGTGTTAATTTTTTTATTATTTTTGTTCTGTAGGTAAGGACAAATATTTCATATTTATTGTTAAGTTATAAAAAGTTTTGTAGATCTTTTCCTTACCTGACCACACCTATGGTACTGGGCAGTGACGGACACATTAATTTTTCCAGGAGGGGGGGGGGGAAGGTGAGAGTCTACCATTCTCGTATCATACCCTAATACGCAGCAGAATTTTTTTTTATTTCGCAGATAATTCGAAAAAACAGTAAAAAAAAAACAGTGGACCCTCCCTGCCCCCTTCTGTTCGTCACTGACACTGAGTAGACCACAACACCTTGGAAAAAATTAGAAGTAGCATGTACCCTTGAAAAGTCTGCCCACCTCTGTTCTAGAGTTTTAAATAGTTCACGCCAGCCACTCGCTAAAAGGATACATCACATCCACATAGTTAGAGTAAACACTTGAAACAAAAACAAGGGGAAAAGAAAGGTTACATCAATTTTCTAGCGTGAATAATCATCGCCAAGGGACAATGAATTGGGGTTTTAACATTAACGTAATTGTAAGTTGCAAGCATATTGCAGTAGTTCGGAAAAAAAACTTTAACTGCTGTTACGAAGATAAATATCTTCTTGAAATTCTTTATCTGTTGAAAGTGAAGAATATAAATGTATTGCTATAATTAATACGATATTCATAAAAATATAAGTAAATATTTGCTTGACCAGGGGTAGTTTTCGTTCGAGGGCCTCATTGTGGAAGCTGATTATTCCGAAAATCCGCAACAAATTAAAATGCTTGCATTCACCAGTGAGCTTTTCTTCTTAGAAAAAGTATAAAATGTACTATTTAAATCGATAAATACAATCTAATTAAAATAATGGTAATTTTAATTAAATTTATGTATTGTGATTATTTAATATATTCTACAACTGACACACATTTAATTTTCGAATCAGTTTAACACTAGAATGTCCATTGGCGTGTCGATTGGACACCGGAGGCTGTTTCGTTTGATATCCTTTCCGCATTTTTGCAGGAAATTTGAAAATTTTTCGTGACTTATAATTTTTCATGGTGAACGTTTTGTGGTTCCAAGTTAATTAAGAGAAAATTTACAGTTAAATATGCCTAGAGCGTCCGTTTCTATCGTTTCGACACCGAGAAAACTTATCATCGTCGCCAGTGGCTGTTTAAGGGTAATCGAAATCCCAGACATTTGTATGTTAATGGGACAAATGTACCTTTTCACAATCTACTACAATTTTTTGACCTGAGCAGCAATATTGCTAGTAGAATTTCTAATCACAGCCTATAAGTTAATCTCACACACAACTTGCATATGTAGATACTATTTTTAATCATCATGAAAATAAGAAAAACTCTTGCTCACAAATACACTGCTGGCCACCGTAAATGCAACACCAAGAAAGACAAGAGATAGCGTAACAAAATTTATTTTGTACATAACACGTTGACCAAGTATCAAATGATAAAATTTATAGACTTCTGTTAAGTGTGGTTCCTTCCAGAATCAGTAGCCAGAGTAGCCACCACTTTTGGAGATCACCGCTGCCACACGTTTTGGCATTGATTCAAATAGACTTTGGATGTTTCTTGGGGTACAGCAAACTAAGCAGCATCCCCACTTTCTAAAGTTAATTTTGTGTGCCAGCTGGGGGTGTAATCTGGGTCAATCGTTGAGGAACCATGGACCACGTGTTTTCTATCGGCGAAAGATCTGGAGAGCGAGCCAGCCAGGGAAGCAATTCAATCTGGTAATTGACAATGAACCTTTGGACAATGCGTGCCATGTGTGGTTGCGCATTATCCTGTTGAAATATGGCTGTGGCCAAGCCCTGAAGGTAAGGAAGGACAACTGGCTCCGACACCTCGGATATGTAGCGCTGGCTGTTTAAAGTACCTGACATGCGTACTATAGGAGTACGAGAGTGATATCCAATATCGCCCCATACCATAATACTCGGTTCAGTATCAGTGTGGCAGTGCATAACACAGCTGTTTAGCATCCTCTCTCCCCGGTGTCTCCAGACTCGAATTCGTCCATAATGGTGCTGCAGACAGGTGTGTGACTCGTCAGTAAAGACAACTTCATTCGATTCTGCTGTCCACATCCTTCTTTCATTGCACCATTGGCGGTGGAGACGTCTGTGGTTCTGCGGCAAGGGTAGACCAAGCAATGGACGTTATGCAGGCAGACCACTCTGCTGTTAACGACGTCGAATGGTACACGCAGACACTGAATAATATTTTACAGACGCAATGTGCTGTGCTACGGTTCGTGATGTGACTGAGAAATCTGTCACTGCCATGCACATGACTTGCCTGTCCTCACGTGAAGTGGTACACTGAGGTGGATGCGATCGACCACTTCGAATCGTTGTTCCCTTCTGCATCCAACGGTCACATATTCACATTAGAATTTTTTGGTTTCGTCCAACATGACTACAGATTTGCCTGAAAGATAACCGACAATCTCCGTTGACCACTATCCTTCGTCTGTCGAATTCGGATACTTGATCAAAAGCTGATCTTTGTTTTCTACGAAACATAACTGATCGTTTTTTTTTAAAAACCCACAAGAAAAACACAATTGCCGAACCTGAAATCGTCGAAATTTTCAAGCCTTAACAAGCGCTTTGAAGTGGTGCCACAGGCACGCGTGATGTGTCTCTGCGGTAAAATTCTAATCATTTGCTTATCAACCTCCGCTAATGCATGTTTTAATTTTCATGTTATTTGCATGCTTCCTTCAAGGTGTTGCATTTACTGTGGCTAGCAGTGTATAAGTCGCTTCAAATGTAGAGTTTATTTTCTGTCTGTATAGTTTTCTGATTGTCTAGACAGGTGGTAAAAAAATTCTTTGCCGACAACTATTTGACTACCCTTGAGTTAAATAAAGGGTGTTTTTTTAGAGGTATAGAACTTTAAATTGCAATAAAACAACGATGTATTATTAGATTGACATGAATTTTTTTATTCGAAAGATAATCTTGAGGCATTACATTTTAAATATGATTTCCGGCATATGACTGCCACGGCTGGCTCGGATGTAGTCCAATCTGGACGTCCAATTTTCGATGACTTTTTCCAACATTTGTGGCCGTATATCGGCAATAACACGGCGAATGTTGTCTTCCAAATGGTCAAGCATTCGTGGCTTAACCGCATTAACCAATGACTTTACATAGCTCCACAGAAAATAGTCTAGCGGTGTTAAATCACAAGATCTTGGAGGCCAATTCACAAATCCAAAACGTCCAATTAGGCGGTCACCAAACGTGTCTTTCAATAAATTGATTGTGGCACGAGCTGTGTGACATGTTGCGCCGTCTTGTTGGAACCACAGCTCCTGGACATCATGATTGTTTAATTCAGGAATGAAAAAGTTAGTAATCATGGCTCTATACGGTTCACCATTGACTGTAACGTTGTGGCCTTCATCGTTTTTGAAGAAGTACGGACCAATGATTCCACCAGCCCATAATGCGCACCAAACAGTCAGTTTTTCTGGATGTAACGGTGTTTCGACATACACTTGTGAATTAGCTTCACTCCGATTGCGGCAGTTTTGTTTGTTGACGTAGCCATTCAACCAGAAGTGCGCTTCATCGCTAAGCAAAATTTGCTTATGAAAATCGGGAACAACGGCAATCTCGTTTTGGGCCCATTCGACGAACCTACGCCTTGCTTGATCATATTGAAAATGTAATGCCACAAGATTATCTTTCGAATAAAAAAAATCATGTCAATCGAATAATGCATCGTTGTTTTATTGCAATTTAAAGTTCTATACCTCTAAAAAAACACCCTTTAGTTGTTTCACCACCTTGCAGTAAAAATATTTAACAAAGAGTACATCTTGTAGAACTTCATAGTTTAGTAAGTGTTGGGTACACAAGTAAAGAACTCAAAAAGTCTTTCAGAGGACTGTAGTTTTTATTACTATGTTGCTCAGCTCGCTCGATTTGACTCCTTTCTCGATGGAGTCAGAGGTTACACAGATTCGTTAGACACTCTGAGCGCTATAGGGCGCTCTACATTTACATACGTACACTGAACATGCCGCCCGGCCTTGCAATGTTTTTCAACATGCAAGATTTACACAGAACATAATCATAAAGATAACACACAGAAATACAATACTTCAAAATACAAACAAAACAGCATACAAATGAAGACAATGTGTAAAGCAAATGATAAATCACACAGAATTTTTTTAAAAAAAATACTATTCTACACACAAACATTACTATCTGAAGGGTTATATATGCTACTTCACACACACACTGTTTCAATTGGTAGAATGCACAGTTTCGAAATTGGTCTCTTAAATATACCTCTAGAGTGGTTTTGATTTCCACTACTTTTACTTTAGAATCCTTTCCTGGATAAATATTGTTGATTCTACCTAATGACCATTGACATGAAGGTAAATTATCCTCTTTTATTATAAACATATCTCCAATTTTAGCATTCTTTTTCTCGAAATGCGACTTATTTCTCTGCTGCAAACTATTTAGATAGTCTACACACTCCATCTTTTCCAAATTAATTGAATTATTTTTGTAATTTTCTGCCAATTATCCAATCTATTTTCATTTAAATTAGTTAAATCAGGCTCAACAATTGATGTAATTGATCTACCTATCAAAAAATGAGAAGGAGTCAATACATTTAAATCATCTAAGTCAGAAGATAATGGGACAAGAGGACGAGAATTTAACATCCCCTCTATTTGGATAATCACGGTCAGAATCTCTTCATATGTTAATCTAATGTTACCTACTACTCTCTTTAAATAGAACTTAAAATATTTAACGCTTGCCTCCCAGATACCTCCAAAATTTGGGGCTCTAAGGGGGGGGAATTTCCAATCTATTCCTTCAGAGGCCATATAACTTGCAAGTGCCTCATCAGGTTTACACACCAAATTAAACATGTTTTAAGTTCTATATTTGCACCCACAAAATTTGTTGCATTATCAGAATGCAACTTAGCACATTTATCTCTTCTAAATATAAAACGCTTTAATGTAGCAATAAATGCATTAGAGGTTAAATCAGTCACAATATCTAAGTGCACAGCTTTAGAAACAAATCATATAAATATACAAATATAGATTTTGTTATATACACCTTTTCTCTGCCCTTTATACTTAATGTAAAAGGGGCCACAGAAGTCCACACCTGACACATTGAATGGATAATTTTTGATAACTCTATCCTTTGGCAAGTCAGCCATTATTTGATCAGTGCAAGTAGGATTAGCCTTACAACAAATTACACAATTATGAACAACCTTTCTACAAATATTAAGGCCATTCAATATCCAAAAAGTTTGCCTGATCTAATATAACAAGGATTGTGGACCACTATGTAAAAACTTTTTATGAAAATACTCAACTATTAAATAAGTCAATTTATGTTTCGAAGGCAAAAGAATTCGAAATTTCTGGTTATAACTAATATCACTATTTCTCAATCGACCTCCAACTCTCAAAATCCCTTCACTTTCAATAAATGGATTGAGTGTTTTTACTCGACTGTTGGAAGGTACCATGGCAGAATTTTGAATACCATTCATCTCTACTTTAAACTCTTCCTATTGCACTAATTTCAATAAAAGCTGTTCAGCCTTTTTTAATTCTCCTAAATCTACAGACCCAATTCTACTTTCTTTGCTCTTACAATTATAAACAAATCTACAAATAAAACTTAAGACACGAATAATTTTAAAATAGTCATTACTAAGGTTATGTAAATTATTTACAAAAGAGTTAATAGCGGAATCAAGGAAAAAGTTAGAAAAGTCACTAGAGTTTATAAGTTCACCTAGATCCTTGATCACTGCAACAGGAATTTGTTGTTGTGGGTACTGGTTGCTCATCAGAAATTTAGAACCATTCCACCACAACTCACAGGTTTTAAGTTTTAGAGAATCCATTCCTCTGGAAACGAAGTCGGCAGGATTGTCCTCTGTTGCCACATAACGCCATTGTTCACTGGAAGTCATCTCCTGGATTGTAGCAATCCTGTTAGCCACAAAGGTTTTTAGTTGATATGACTCCTTCCTTATCCATGACAAAACTATCATGGAGTCACTCCAAAGAAAAGTATTAGTCACATTTAATTTTAAAGCTTGCTTGACACGATGCACTAATTTTGCTAACAGCACAGCGGCACTTAGCTCAAGTCTGGGAATCGTTGTTTGCTTGGTAGGCGCAACTCGGGATTTACTGGCAATAAGATGTACTAGCATCTTTCTATCTGATGTTATGGATTTGCAGTAGACGACAGCTCCATATGCTGACAGGGACGCTTCGGAGAATTCATGCAGCTCGATCACTTTCGGTTGCTCTACCACAATGCATTGATTGATGTTGATGTCATTTACTACTTGAAGTGATTCGACAAATTGTCGCCATTCTCCATTGATTGTATCTGGAAGCAAATCTGTCCAATCAATCTTTAGCATCCATAATTTTTGAAGGAAGATTTTCGCCTTCGCCACCACAGGACCTAAAAGACCTAGAGGATCATATATCATGGCGATGGTTGACAAAACATCCCGTTTGGTATTTAATTCGTGCAAGTCTATTTTTACTCTGAAGGAGAAGCAATCATGCTTGTGGTTCCAATAAACACCCAACACTTTTATCTCTGATGAATCTGAAAAATCATAATTTTCGGAAACCTCAATCAATTCCGTATTATTTCCGCACCACTTATGCAAAACCATACCTCCTTTAGCGAAGATACTGATCAGTTGATTTTTCAGTTCTTTTGCTTCTAATAAGGTCTCTGCACCGGTAAGAACATCATCAATGTACATGTCACTCATCACAACTGAAGACCCTAATGGAAAATTCTCTGCTTCATCTAGGGCTAATTGTTTTAGCGTACGTGTCGCTAAAAATGGTGCACTCGTTGTTCCATAGGTCACAGTTGACAACTCAAACGTTTTTATTAGTTCGTCCATGTTCTCTCTTCACAGAATGCGCTGAAGTGTACGCTGATCTGGATTAATCCAAATCATTCGATACATTTTTTGCACATCCGCAATGAATGCAAATATGCGCTTTCTAAAGCGAACCATTATTGAAAAAAGGTCATTTTGAGCAACTCCCCCATTGTATTGTAGAGAGTTTAAAGAATAACCATTTGTAGTTGCACTCGATGCATTAAAAAAACTACTCTCAATTTACTTGTTTTTTTATCAGACGATAAACACCAAGATGTGGTATGAAATACATTCCCCACTCCTCTTTCTCATCTACCTCTTGCATATGGCCTAGCTCTTTATACTCTTTTTAAAAAATCTCTATATAATTTTAAATAGTTAGGCTCACGTTTTAATCTATTCCATAAATTTAATTTTTAATTCTTTAATGTTCTTTTGACTTAATCCTAAACAATTTGGATCCTTTTTAAATGGCATAGATATTATATATCTTCCCGTACTATCTCTAGTATGATTTTTTTGAAAATGCTTCTCACAAATTATCGTTTCCTTATTTTTTATTGCCTCAGGTTCAACATTTTCGATTTCCCAAAATCTCCTCATTGTCTTTTCTAAATCGACATTATCTTTGATTAACGCACAGTGAGGTTTATTTTCACTAGAAACTGGAATATTCCCACTCGCAATATAGCCGAAGACTGTATTCTGAAAATTAATTTTGTATTTAAAAGATTTGTTTGTCCTGGTAAAAGAATTTCATAAAAGATATCTGCTCCCAACAATAAATCAATATTTCCCGGAATGTTGAATTTTCATCCACTAATTTCTCTCTACTGAAATTACCCAAAGTAACGTTAAATGGTTGAGAAGGAATTATATCCGTAATTCGCGGCACTACAAAAAAGTCTGCATTAGTTTCATAACTATTTCCTCTATTTGCAATCGTTGCATTAACGCGCGATTTAATCGTTAACTCTGAATTATTTAATCCTGAAACTAAAATGTTTATTTTCTCTCTTTTTAAATTGAGTCTATTCATACACTGTTGCGAAATAAAATTGCTTGTTCAACCACCGTCCAACAGCGCTCTGACCTGCTGCATTTTTCCAAAGGAATCTCTAATGAAACAAATCGCGGTTGAAAGTAAAACGGATTTCTATTTTACGTAACTCGTTGCAGTAAACAGATCTCCTACACCCTGAGAAGAAGACTCCTCTTTCGAAATCTCCCCAATGTAATTTATGGGTTTGAACACAGACGCCTTCACTGAAAATTGACTCATCGAGGATTCCTCTGTTTCCGGCTCTTTCTGCACACCCAATGAAGAAGGTTGAATGACCCTTTCACTCGTAAAATTTGGGTCTCCAGAGAAACACAAAGAAGAATTATACTTTTTTTGGCAGCATTTACAAAGAACTTTAGATTTACAAAACTTGACTCTATGCAAATTTAAACAATTAAAACAAGGAATTATTTTTAGCAAGTTCTACCCGTTTATTTTCTGATAATTGCTTATATTGAGGACATTTATTTAAAAAATGACTATCAGATTGACACAAAACACATTTTTTGCCCTTGAAATCTGAGAAAAATACTCTAGACATATTTTTAGAATTTTGATTTTTGTGACAATAATTAATACTCTCACTCAGTGGTTTTCCTCGCGATGAATAAAATAAATCAATTTCTTTTCCCAACGTTAAAGGATCAAACCATTTATCTGCTTGTCTGACACTAATATGCGATGCGGTTTCTTTATCTAAAGTACTAAATATTTTGTCTGAAACTATTAATTGTTTTAATACCTCGAAATTTGAAACATCTCTCAATTTTAAATAGTATTCCCAATTTGTTGTTAATCTACTCGCAAACTGGACATGGGATTCATAATTTGCCGTGTTGTGTTTTCTTAAAATTCTCTAAACACGATTGAAGAGTTGGCTCAAATTCTTGGAGTTTTATGGACTTTATTTTATCATAATTTTTAAGATCCTCATCTTTCAGATATATAATGATATTTGAAGCTTTTTCTCCTAATAAAAATTTAACAAAATCTCAGGCTTAAATTTATCAGTAACACTTTTGGCTGCAAATGCACGTTCTAATGATAAAAAAAAAGAAACTCCATCCCTCAGTTTTGTCGGGAATTTTCACTGTAAGTGTGCGGATACTTTTAATTAAAGAATCTAAAGAAGAGGAATCATTACAATTAACTTCAGTATTATTGTCTTTATCATTTGCTCGTATTCTCGTTATCTCTAAATCAAGCTTAGACTTTTCTTCTTTTTTTTCTAAATCTAATTGCTGACTTTCGTCATACTTCCTTTCTTCGATAATTAAATTTGCTAAGTCATGCACGGAATCAGGATCACTTTTGTATCGATCACAGTTTTTATAAAGATCCATGAAGTCTAAAACAGTTAATGTATCACTCACACACAACTCTAATTCAGAAGCGATTCGCCTCGTTTGATTTTCCTCAACAGTCTTATTTTCAATGCATATGTCTCTCTGGTTTTTTGCTCTCTGAACAGTAGTTTTTATTACTCTGTTGCTCAAAGTCAGAGGTTACATCGTTAAAGTTTAAAGTTTCTGAAATTTTTCAAGTGATAGCCAAAAAAGGAGCATACCATTTTCAATGAAAAGTCTAAACAAAAATTTTTAGAAATTTATTAATTTACTTAAAGAAACAAACAAAAATACATTCTGACATAATAAAAAAAAAAATAAAATACACACCTACACTGACAGCAACACTCATAAAATGTATCAGTATTTTCAATGCATGTATTTTAGAATTAGTTTAACAATAATAACAAGAACCAATAATCACAAGTTCCCATGTACATCAATTAAATTATAAGTGAAATTGAACACTTATCTTGATAATTTGTACTTTATAATTAATCTCTAAATGCTAATTAAAATTACATATCCACATGAAACCGTTTTCTTCGTGAGTGTGGACTAAATAATCAAATCCTCTGAAATAATTTTTATTAAAAACTGTCTCTTTTGCTTCAGCTCGCTCGTACTGTGGAATGGCGTATATATACTCTTTAAAACTCGATGGAGCCGGTGGTAATTAAATATGTTAAAGTTGTATTGCAGAGTATAGTGTTATTGAATTCAATTCACTGTTATTGTATGGAGGGAGATGAAATTTGATTGAATATTGGGATGGAATTATTGGAACTTTGAGATGCACTGTATTCAATTATTAAGTATATTATTTTAAAACTTGTAACAATATTTTTATTTCAATTATATCAACATATAAGTCAAAAGATCTGTAAAATCAAAATTATTCGTGGAATAAATTTTTAATCCCCACACAATCTATTATTTTCTTACTATTTTCATTTTATTCCTACAACATGAAATTTATTTATTGCAGCATTTACGATTTCTTGAAGCATATTTCCTGATTTGTTAAATGTACGCAGCCATTACTAGCAGTTAGAAACTAATACGCTTTTACAAGTTCATTTAGAAGTTATGTGATTACATAAATTTATTAATGTGAATACTAAAATTTTATACAATGTTGTAATTAGTTTCATTAATTTCTCTGATTAATTACTGTATTATTTTTAGAATTGTTTATCTAAACTCATTAACATTTACAAACTATACTATAGTTTTTTTTATAGTACATACCCGTATTTATTTTCATAGTTTTTTTTCTTTTTTTTTTTTTTTGCAGTTTTTTAATATTTTTGAAACTGATACTGTTACTGCATTTATTTTTTTTACCTAAATTATATTATTATTTTCTATTTAATTGCTTAAAAGCATTATGAGTCATGCTTTGTTGCTGACAATAGAAAACAAATGTGCCATACCTTTTTTAGATAATTGTAAAGCCGTACTTTTATTAGAAATCTTAAGTCTACAGCCATTGACTATATACATTCATAATGTATCTTAAATTTATATTTTTGTTTTTATTATATTGAAATCAAGCATATAATAACATTTCAAATTTTCTGGGCATTACATTTAAGATCAAATATATTTTGATGTTATATAGATTATTGTAGTTAAATATGGAAGAACCAATTTTCTATTATGCTTTTCCATAATTATATTTCAAATTGAACTACAGGTATATGTTCTTTGAGCGTATAGAAAATTAATTGCATATTAAGTTTGATTAGTACTGAATGTACATTAATTTTACAAATAGCTGTGCTGATTGATCTTTATCTTTTCAAAGATAATGAATGCCTGGAATTTATTATAAAATTTATAAATTATTTTTAATAATTGATAAATATTGCTCAAAATAATTAATTTGTTTTTTACTTGTAAACTTTTTTTATTGCAATATACATAAACGATTTATATGAGAATAAATTACATGTTTGGGAGAAAAAATGCATTTTATTGAGCATTTGTGTACAAAAGGAAAAAACACAATTTGTGCAAAATAGTTTTTCTTCAAAGGAAATCATTTTCAGTAGGGGGTATGGTTTTCTTAAACATTGAGCACTTAATTAATTTAGAAATATTTTTGAGCTTTTATTAAATGGATATTAATTCCAATTTTCATTACTAAAATCATTTCTGATTGATTATGTTTTGAGTTTTTTTAAAATTAATTAATAAAGATTAATTTCATTGCCAATTTTTGCTTTAAAAATAGTTTATATAACTTAAAAGCTTTATCATTAACTTTTTCCTGTAGAGGAAATGCCATGGCAAATGCGTTCTGGGTTTCTGTGAGAAACAATATTTCGAAGAGATGGAATATTATTGAACATGATGTATCTAAAAATCAGTGCTCAGCTGATTCTGCAATTAGACTTCCGAATAGAAGTATTCTGAATTCAAATGCTGCAGATATAACTGAATATTTCCTTGATGCACACCAAACTACATTATACTGAACATATTGTAGTACTATATTTAGAATTTTAAAGTCGTACGACAAGAGCTAAAACTTCCTAAACTGCCTCAATTTAAAACTGAAAAAAATTAAATTTTATGAGCAAACCTGACTATTTTTAGCTTAAGTTAGTATCATTATTATTTTGTATATAAATGCTTCGTGTTTCAAACCTTTTGTGAAATATTAGGTTAAGATAAAGCTGAATAAACTGACGTCTTAACAAATGCTATCAATATTATGCAAAAATATATTTTGAATTAAAAATATAATTTTCAGTCATATTTAATAAAAAATAGTATTTTTTTGTAGAACATACATTGGAAAATAACATATTAAAAAATTAGAATTTTACGGGCATTATAAGTTTTTGTTTTATGATTTTACAAACTTTAAATGCGTTTTTCTCAGACTTTTAATTTTGAAGGTATAAGTGTTTTCTAATCCCTAAGGGTTTTTCCTGTTCAATATAGAGCTTTGAATTTTTTTGTATATATTCCCAAATGTATGTTCTATAAAAGTTAGTATGGATTTAGGGCTGAGAACTCTAGTTATTTTTCTAAAAAATGCCAAAGTTGATATTTTAAAAATGTTCGTGTTTTTTCCAGGTTTTTCTAGAAAAATAATTATTAAAAATCAACAAGAGAATGTATTTTCAAATCCATACTAAATACCGTTTGTAATAATCTACGAATCATAAAAAACTTAAAGTTACGAAAAATTTTTAAAAATTGAGTATTTTATAAGAGTTTGAATAAACTTCAAAAATTCCTAATTTTTTAAAAGTGTAAAATAATGGCTGGTCAAACTGACTTTTTGCCTATAGAATCAGCTTAATAATATAATATAAATATAAAACATCAATTATTTTTACTGTAACTATCTCCAAAAATATTTTTAAAAAAGGGTACCGTGTAGTCTTAATCTAATTCTTTATGTAATAAATTTGGAGAATTTTCTAAGAGCAGCAGAAAATATGATACAGTTGTTTCAAAAGTGGAACATAATGTTTTTGAAATATTTGATCAAGGCATTTGGGAATTAGAATTGGTTTTCAAAACAGTTGTGGAATTTTAAAAGCCATTAGCTGGCGCTGTTACAGCGGACTACCTCTTTTTATAAGAAGTCTTGTTGCACCAGTCAATTATATCATATTTTCAGAAAGAAAACACGTATTTGTGAAATGTTCTCGTGTGAAATAATTACTTTGTGAAATATATTTTACTTGTGAAGCATCCTATTTATAGTGAAATATTCTATCCCCGAGAATTTTTCTTCCTCTTTAAATATATTCAACGATATCAAATTATAGTTTGATGTTTTATTTCAATTTTATTTCATTAGACTGAAATTCAAAAGTGAAATTTTTGGACTTAATACAATTCAGTTCAGTCAATTATATTAACATCTGTACTTCTACGACAATTACATGCATTTTACAACAGTGCATGATATATGGTATTTAAACTATTTTTGAATCTATTATCTAAAATATTTATCGATAAAAAACATTTATATAAATCCACGTAAAGTCTATTCATTTTTTAGAAATTAATTAAAAAAATTAAAAATAGAGATGTATAAATAGAAGTATATCTAATATAAATAACTCTTTACTTTGCATATAAACAACCATTTCTCTTCTTCGACAGAAAATGTCGGTAACATAGTCGTAACATGCAAGAGCTTATTTATCTCAGACATCGAATTTACTTAGAAAAATGTATGGTAAATAAAATTTATCATACCCTACTTAAAATATCCTACTTAAAGGAAACACTACCATCAGTAGAAAATTTAATGCACAAAATAAACTCGATAACACGTTGAATTACAATGTAATATATGTTACAATATTTTTTTAAAAAATTTCTATTAACGTGTATATACGACTTTGAACTATTTTAAGGTATATTATATACGATACATATTTTTACAGTCTATGTAAACTGTAGTTTTATGTAACAAGAGCATATAACTTCTTTCTCGACATCATAAATTTTCTTAAATATTAATCAATATATTTGATGGAAATATTTATTTAAGTTCTGAAAAGAATGTTAAAAATTTACGAGGAATATTAATGATTGTTGCCTCATTTCCTAAAGAATTTCACACAAATGCTTTCGCCACTTAATGTCGCGTTTCTTAAGAAAGATGCATTCAATACCCGTCATTAACGCTTATAAATACTTTTTCACACCATAAGGCGTTAATGAATTCTAGAAGTAGTTTCTACTTGAAAGATATGCAGTCTTGTTTTTTTCCTGATGATATTTTATGAAGACACTTTACCAATCCATCACTTGTTTTTCTACATATTAGCATTAAGGAATTTTCGTATTCAGTAGGTAAGAATAAAAAATAAATAGGGTTAGCGCAAACATTTTTTTATCGTTGTAAAAACCTAACTTTTATCTTACTTTTTCGAATATATTATTCATTTTATGCATTACTTAAGAGAAGAAAAAATGAGAATAATTTTCTTTCTTTTGTACAGAATTTCTGCAGTTGTGAAAATAAAAACAAAGATCTTAAGAATAATAAGCATTCTTCATTGCATTAGTTTCTAACTCTGTCTCCGCATTTATTTAAGTTTGCTGAAATCATATAGAGTATGTTTACTCTACTTCTTGTAAGTGCATTTGTTTAAAATTGCTTAGTTCTAAATGTTTAACATCTTGCGTAAGAGTTCAGAATATTTCCTTTGTTCTCCGACAATTTTAATCAAATAATATATTGGTTATGAAAAAGTGAGTTAATAGATTTAATGAATAGCCGCATTTTTCTCTTAATGTTATATATTGATACTTTTTCCACCTTATTTATAATTAGCTTTTCACATAGTAAATATAATGTATTTTGATTCTAAATGATAAATAAATATTGAGCCTAAATCTTGGATGCAGCTGTTTATTTAGCAGAGTTTACATTTATCGTGTAACGTAATTCTTTAGATATTAGTCATATTTATTTCTTTTTTGGTTGTTTCTTCCAAACCTGAAGCAATATCTTTGTAGAATTTTAAAAATAAATAAAATAAAATAAAATATTCATAAAATATTCTTATTACTAAAATGTATTCCTAATTAGTCTGGGAAAACAATGAGATACATAAAAATATCTGCTTCAAATTTGTTCTCGTGGAGAAATATGCTTTATCGAATGTTGTTACTTCTAGTTTTGGTGAATTCATCGGAGATAATTTCCAAATAAGTTTCTTTGCGGCAAAAAAAAAAAAAACAGATGATCATGTGCAGCTGACAAATTTAACTAATATATAAACAGATTTTAATTTTTTTTCTATCAAATAACTGTTACTTAAATTATGTAGCATAAAGTTTTGTTATTTTGATAAACGTTGATCATTTTTCCATTTAAAAACAAAGTTGATCTCTTTTATATTCACAAACATATTAATTTGGATAGAAACTGTCTATTTATAAGTATCTACTTTCTAGATTTATATATATCAACGAGCCGCCAAGGTTGCGTGGTTGGTTTATCACTCGCATTCAGCACTTAAGGTCGCGGGTTCGACACCGGCAAAATTTGATGGATTTTCATGATGCAGAAAATTGACAGAGGCTATGTCATATGATTATACGGCAAGTAAAAGAACCCTAGAATGTCTGTTTGGTTTGTGTCCTTTCAGCAAAACTAAACTCTAGTACAGGTTCGCATCGTCAGAACTCAGGGAGGAAACCGGGCTTCAAAATTACCCACGGCAATTGGTTTCTGCCTATATGTTGTCACACTATAAAGAGATACCAGCTTTCGGGGGAGTGCATTAGGTTTGCAGTGATAAAGCACCAATCCACAACCCATTATATATATATATATATATATATATATATCAATGAAATTTTATATATTTTCCATAATACGCACATTTATACATTACTCACTGTACAGATCATATTATGTAATAAGAAAACCTTAATAATTATTTGATATTATTCTTCATATTACTTTTAATGGCTTAAATAAATTATCAAATTTGCAGAGCTATAGAAAAGTACTACTGGAAAACTGTCTTGCAAGGAAACTCTATGTATGATGTGCCATGGAATCAGAGAAACTTTGAAAGCCAAGCTGAAGAATGGTAGTCCAAAAATTACCACCATCATATTACCAAAAGTTTATCCATATTTTAATCCAAACAAGCGCTCTGAATGATCTGTTGTTCGATAATCTCAGAAACGATCAATAGGTGATAAATCCGGAGGATGTACACACCATGGAAGAAATAGGACATTTATTACACTGAAAAAGAGCCTCATACATTCCGAGCCAAAACTGTAGGAAAATTATCTTGGTGAAATGCAGCTCTATAAACGCATAGCACGAAAGACAGGACTTTGGACTTAACAATTTTTTTTGATGAAGCGCTTGCTATGCAGGATTCCTGTAATTTGTGATGGTGAAATCACTTGTGATATCTAATGACATTCAAGGTAATAATAGAGTATAACGCTGGATATGGTACTCAGGTAAAAGACGTTTGCATCTTGCATAGAATGAATAATTGTTTACGATTATAGCTCAGCTTGTTGAGAAACTCATCTAAGAAGAAGACTCGGAAACAAACGCTATGACGATGATTGAATTGGTAAGTTAATTTTAACCTAATGCCATTTTGGGCATCAAAAGAATCGCACGCATAGAATCATTGTTCCTCACTCACGGCTCGCTACACGTCAATAAACTGTAGGATTGGACACTGAAACATATGTAGAAAAATGCCAATTGAACTATGAAACTCTGTATGATGCGTCAACATAATGCGGATGAAGTGCTTATTATCCCATGATGGTGAGATATTGCGTGGATTATAGTAAGGAATTTAATGTATTCGTTTTACCATGGTAAATCTAACACCCATAATTGCTGTCGCATTACGCCTCGTACTTTCATCTATTTCAGGATACGGAATCAGTCTTCATAGATTCCGCTCATGTGGCTTCGTTCGAGCTTCATTAAGTGCTCGTACAGAATTTGTGTTTTTTACAAGGCATATTGGCTTTCATTTAATCATTTACAACAGTCAAAAAAGGATATTCTCATTTCAAAGGAGATTTTTATGCAAAACTACCTTTAATTACAGATAATTCTCAATATCTGTCCGATTGCTTTCTACTTAATACAAAGCATGTCTTTAAATTTTTTATGCAAGACTTTTTTCAAAATATAAAGGAAGTTTCTCTACATATGTATAATTGCTTTCTAATGCTAATAACTTGCATAAACACTATAGCATGCTTTGTACTTCTATCAAGTTTCTTTTAAAGTCCTTAGTTTCTTATCGATGTCGAAGTTTTCACAAACAGTAGTGTATGTACTAGTCATACAGCTTGTTTGCGAGTTGGTAGTGAAAGTTCCCAGATGGATCAGTATGATTGAAATGTCAAGACTCGTAAAGAATTGGTCTCGTTTGGAAATGCGAGCCGTGATTCCATTTTTATGGGCAAAGAATGTGTCCACATCTGCAATGAGCAGGCAACATGCAGCAAACTTGTGTCACTCTTTTCAATCTGGCAGGTATGATGCCGAAAGACGCAATATGACAGGGAGAGGCCGGCCAAGTTTTTCAACGACAAAAATCAACAAGTCACGAATTGAGGAACTGATTCAAAATGATTGACGGGTAACTGTGCATGAAATCTCTTCAGGGCCTGGACTGAGCTATGGTAGCGAGCAGCATATCATTTCTGACGTGCTGCGATATTCCAAGACAGTGCAGTAAAAACATCCACCGAGACCTGAGTGATGGACCGGGACCTGATTTCTACCAAGACGGGTTAAGCAAGTTGGTTCTGCAATCTGACAAATACCGAAATAGACTTGGTGGTTATGTCGAAATGTAATAAGCACGTATGTCTCTTAATTCCATTTTGTATTTTTGTCTACTCTTAATAAATATTCTTTATTATATTTGTAACCTTATTTTCTGATCACCCCTCGTACATATGACTGAATCACTCTATTAAGTGACAGAATAAAAAGAGATTCCCCTCCCAATTTTTCATTTTCCTTTTTATATTTGGGGATGGAATATTTTTTGTTGATTTGTTACTTTGGATTCATTAATTAAATTTAATTATTTTAAAAGAATAGCAAGGTGTAAAAATGGAATCACATTCTCAGAACTTAGGCCATTCCAAGTGGCATTCGAATCCACGACCTTTGAATTAGAAGTCCAACGAGCTATCAATTGCGCTGCAGGGACAAAAAGAATGCTTTTCTTCTCTATACATGCTGCTGGACTATTATTTTTGTTTGTTACTATTTATTTCTTTTTAATTTAATTAATGAATTAATGTTTGAAAAAAACTGTATTAACATTAAGTGTTAGCCACTACAAGTTCAAAAAAAATATAGTTGAACTTGAAAGGATAAATAGAAAAAAATTTATTAACGATTGAAAATTTGAACAAGATATATATATATATAGGGAGAGAATGAACTAATAATAGAAATTGAAAAATAAGGTATTGTATTTTTGTTTATGAAATTCTTTGCATACGTCCTAATCTTATACTAAGTACTAGTTAGAATTTATGCAAGTGGGTCTCAATTCTTACCGAAAGCTCCAAAGTAGCTGAATAGCTCATAAGTGCATAAGTGCTCAGAAGTGCTTTTTAAATTAATGAATTCCATGTATTTGTTCAGAATCTTTGACACTCAATACAACGAGTGTTGCAATACACATAAGAAAGAGTGAATCAACTAGACTTAAGTACAAAGTTTAATGTAACACCCAAACAATTATTGATTAAGGACAATAATGCGAGTTAAAGATAGTGTTAATCGATTCAACTTTCTCCTCTGTGGATAACTTAAATATAATGGAAAATTTGATTAAGCAAGAAAGCAATATACTTACTTTATATCACTGAGGATCAAAAACAGTAGGAGTCAGAGGATGTTATTGTAAGATGATACCATTAACCCTCCAACTGAACAGAACGGATTTTTCCGCCCTACTAGAGTGGCTTCGAAAATGGACTGCACGGATTTTTCTGCCTTCAAGTAACGTTTTCAAAAGCGGATTAGCCGCACTTTTCTGAAATCCTTTCCCCTTTTAGGGTTTAACATCTTGAAAGATAATGAGGGACGGAGGAAGCAACACAGCGGAGTTTTATGGCTCGCAGGGAACCCCGTGTTTTGACCCCGCCCCCAATCGTAAAAAATCGGGGAGAAATTTCTTTACAACCCAAGAAGTGTTTGCTAGCTTGTATTTTAAAAGTTTCCAAAAGTCCCAACGCATAAGTAAAATATGTTACAATTCCCTTTTGGTTTCATATTAATTTCAAACTGTAACAAGTTGGGGCGTGTCAGGGCAATCTGCTATTTTATATAGTTAGACAAATTATCTTTTAAGTATATTCTTTCGCTTCATTTTTCTTATTCAAAGCTTTCAGTTTTTGAAACATGATTATTTTATTATAAGATACCGAAAAAAATTAATAAAAACATCAAACTCTTTTAAAATTTGGAACCTTTTCAATTTTCCAACCACTAAAAAGTGAATAAATTTAAACTTCATCAAATCATTTGAAACATTTTCTTACACTTTGATAAAAATAATAACGAAAAAAAAACTAATTAAGATTTATTAGTTTTTTTTTTTTTTAGATTTCAAATCCTAAGTGTTCAGGTAAGTTTAAGTACAGTGCCTGGTTATATATTGTTAAAATACACCGAATTATATTTGAATTTTAAGTGCTTGAACTTCAGTTTACATCAAAGACAACATGAATGAAGATTTTCACACATTTCTTTTATAACTGGAATGTTTGGATAAATGGTAATCAAAAATATATACGGAAACATTTACAGTAGACATTTATATGCATATAAATAAACATAAAAATCAATTTTAAATTCGAGCTATTGAAAAACATTCGAATTATATATTGTTCAAAAATATCTATTTATACAAAATACCTCAACATTTATCTTTTTTAAAGGCTAACTGAATAAGTAATTAAAATCTGGATATGTTTTGAAATCTCGACCTTATAAAGCTAGAAATTTTATGTTAGAAATTCCATTTGAAATTTCGAAAAAAAAATGCATCGCGCAGTTAAAAATTATTTACCATAAGTTATAGCAATTGTTTGAGTATAATAAAAATTTCAAATTTTATTATATAGCTTCTTTGGTATCTTTTAATATATTTCGGCCGCGGTAGCCGAGTGGTATAGGTATCGGAACATGGCTTGCTTTATCACGAGTTAGAGCCCAGTACCACTAAAGACCCGCCGTGTAGGGCAGCGATGCACGTTAAATCTGTCGAGAGCTGAAACGTCCTCCCGTTGGTGTGGTGGGGTAGTTAGGAGAGGGGGGTGCCAGCTCAGGTGTCGTCCACGTCACTTGACCATGGTTCAAAATTACGTGGTCCGTCGCCAAAAGCCCTCGTGTAGCTGAACAGTGCGACGTTAATATCCAATCATTCATTTAATATATTTCGAAGATTTCATACAATTCGGTTGAAAACCGCATGCTAAGAGCAAAAAATATACTAAAAAAATTGATGAATATACAATTACAATAAATTCTTACATAGAGAAGCAAAACTGAGAAGCTAAAGCGTAGGAATAAAAAATTTTGAGTATATCTGAAGTAGTTTTCGAAATATTTATTTTAAAGTTTAGAAAATTTGTGTGCGTTATGTTATACTTGATATCAATTAAATGGTTAAAATAATGTGTGTGTGTGTGTTAATATTAGTTATGTAATCGTATGATCACACATTCATATACTAATAAAATTATCATGGTCATTGATGCAAATGTCAAGAATTTTATGTAATTTTATATTCAGACATTAAGATATTGATGTAGAAAATATAAAACGACCATCTAAAATACATGAAAAATGCAGTCTGCTATAAAATGATCTTGACAAACAAAATCCGGCATTTTCACTTACTATGGCAGAGCCGGCTTAGTCAGGGGCGATCTGGAAAAACAGAGAGAGAACCGCGGTTTTGATGGATGCCGCTCTAGCTTTTAAAGCTCCCAGGAAAAAAATATATATATATATAAATTACAAATGCAAAAATAAATCTTGTAATTTTCCATACATTTTTATAACAACGAATTGTGGAATTGGCTTCCAATACATTGTTGTGTTTGACAATATCTAAGGTAACCAACCTTACTTTAGATAGATTTGTACTACTTTTTCGTAACCGTATTCCTTTTAAAATTAATTCGTGCAGCCGAAATACACCTTTTGTACCCTTAAAAATTTATGTTAACTATAACGGTTAATTTTAAATTATGCAACTTGTGAAATGTTCATAATTAACCATTTCCGTCTAAACAGTTTACATGAAAAAAAAAGTTTGGACTCCTTCATTCATTAGGGATTTATATAAGATTCTAACATTATAAATTTTATTTTTCACCGAATAGGATTGAGTGAAAGTGTATAGTGCTTCCACACCATAGGTCTGGGGTTCTATTAACGGGCTGCGCAAGGTCGACTCTGCCTTTCATCCCCGCTACATTGGGTCGATAAATGAGTACCAAGCTTGCTTCGGGTCTTAAACACTGAAGGTCTCTCTTCAGACAGACCACCAAATCGGGACATCTGTTCATGCACCTCAGCGTCCAATGGTCACGTGTATTATGATGGGCACAGTAGTTCCTGGCCCTCATGGATTGTTGTGCTTCTGAGTTTGAGTCTTAAGTTTGAGGATTACCTCACTTTGGGGATACCCCTTAGATAAACATGTATTTCCACTCATTTGCAATTAAACATTTTTCTTTTCAATTAAGTTTATTTCAGAACGAAGTTTGATTTTTCAAATGTATTTGCTTAATAACATGTATATTTTGTGTGTGTGTGTGTGTGTGTGTGTGTGTGTGTATTATATTAAAAATTTGATCAGTCCAAAATTACATGTTTTTAGCTCCTCTAATACCTTTTAGGATTTTACAACTGGTCTTACAATCCATATACGTTTTATAGTAGTATATTTAAAAATGCTAAGGACATTTTTACGACTGTGTGAGCTGTGATGCCTCGTTTATAAATATAAAAAATTGCATTCAGCTACAGTTTTTAAAATGTACAGAAATAAGTGGAGCAAGAGGATACTTACATATTATGAATATTTTTGACTGCAGTAAGATATATTTATATTTCAGTTTCTTTACAATTTGAATAGAAGTTGTAAGCCATTTTGCGAATAGTTTGATATTGAGTATAAACCCATAGGCTGTTTAAAGTTGTAAAGTGTTTTACTTTGATACCAGCACACATTAAAATAAGGCTCATTTGCAGTTATATGATCAGCTTCAGTGATATTTAAATTTTCAAAATAGTCTATACGTACGAAAACATTCTTTACAACCGCACACCACATCTCATACTATATCTTCCCTACAGCAGGAAATATTTGTGTATACTGAAAATTTAATACAGGATACATTTCCAAGTGTTAAATTTGTTTTTAAAATTTGGTATGAATACATTGTGGAGAACTGTCGGTTAACTTCACTGAACAAAATTGTTTTAAGTGTACTGTTTTGAAAGACAAGATTAATTAGGGAGAACTTTTCTCACAATAGAATTTGTAATGACTGAATTGTGTGAAAATGTAGTTATCGATGTGTGACATTTTTCCTTGTAATAAAAGAAACAGAAAGATAAGAAATTTAATTTGAGTAGAAAATGGTTAGAAGTACTGTCATGCGCATTTGAAGAAGTATATCCCCCATTAAAATTAAAAATTATTGACTGAATGTGTGTTATGTCCATCACAAATGCCGATGTAGAAAAGGAATTTTTATTTAATACAAGAAGTTCGAAAAAGAGAACACTAGGAAGGAAAATTTAAATTTTTTCCGAAAAATATTCAGTTAACATAAAAATATCTTTTATATGATTTTAATTAAAATAAATTAAAAGTATAACTGAATAGAGAAAGATCGGTTTTATTTCATAAATATAATCATTGTATATAATATTTATTGTGTTATTGTTTAAAAATGAGATAGGGCCTTTGCTCTTTTTACCTTATTACTTTTTTTAAAAAACAGGAAAGTGAGCGCGTTTTCTTACTCTTATATTCAAAAATGAATACAGGATGCTTTTTTCTGGTTCAAATCGCAATACCAAATATATATATATATATATATATATATATATATATATATATATATATATATATATATATATATATATATATCATATATATATATATCAGCTCAAAAGATGTGTTTATGTTTTTCGAATTTTTTAACTTGGTGAATAATTGACTTTCATTAATGGCAAGATGCTTGTTTCTCTTCGTAAAAGCTTTGTGAGTAAAGAAATTTTGTTAAATTATTTTTTGAAAGATACTTTTCTTATGTAATTGTTCTAGTATTTTTCTACTTTTCTTACATAATTATTTTGTGATTTTTCTGCATTAAGAGTTTGGGAGAGTTTGTTACATAATAGTAGTGATTGGTTTTATCATGCTCTCTGTGTTATACTTTCTCTGAAGCTTTGTTTATTTTATTTGGTTTTCCTACCGAGTTGCAAAGGGGGAAGGTTGGCGCCTTCAAACTAGTTTAACCCCACTTATTCGGTCCTAAGTCCGAAATTGCTTTCTGACTCGCTAGGTTCTTCTTTTTTGTAGTTCTTTTATTTCTATAATTTTGTTCTTCATGTTCAGCTTTCATATTTTTATTACGTAATTTCTTGTTATGTTCTTTATCTATTATTTCTTGTTTTTGATAAATAATACATATTTCTTTTATATATATTTTATGCATTCATTTGGCTGCTTTGCGCCTATCTATGTATAAATCTATTTTCTAATGAGTTTGTTCAGTTTTGTATGTAGTCAATATAAAGTATGTTTGCTTATAGCGAATTTTGAAATCGCCATTAGATTCAAAATCTTGTCTATGAATGTTTTTTTATTAAGTTTTATTTGGCTTTGTTCTTTTTCCTTGTGTGTTCTTCTTTGTTTATATAAAAATATTATGCCAACTTCTGATTTTGTGCCTATAAAGTAATTGTGGATATGTTATCTATGAGTGGATTAGATTTTTTGGAATTATTGCTCATTATTTCACTTTTTATATTAATGTGATTGTAAAAACTTTTGCTAGTGATATTTTATTTGGGTCCTTTCATTATACCTTTAACTTTTAAAATAACTATGAATTTGAAAAATAACAAGTTTTAAGCGACTGGCAATTTGTTATACCAGGGTATGACATTGCTCGGTGGTACAGTATAATGGTATCTGTACCATCGTCATCCATTTACCATTTTATGAGACCTTATGTAGAAATTTTGTATATATTTGGGTATGGCTTTAGTTAGTTGTGGTGATGGGCACAAAGGTTCTGAGTTGGCATATAAAAAAACTATAAATTTTTTAAATAATACAAAAAAATGTGTGAATTGTTTTGATAATCAGAATTTTTTGCTTTCCTTCTGTATCTAAACATTGTCGTTTTAGATTTTTTAAAACTCGAATTTTTTTTTTTGAACTCTAAATATAAGAATTTATCTCGTACAACAAAACGAAATATTCATTTTTCCGATAGTATAGATGAAAATCAAAGAGATAATGATTTTGGTAACATATTAAAAACTCGGTTTTTCAGAGATATTCATGCTTTAAAACTAAAATTTAGATCTTGCACTGATAAAAATGCAAGGCGTGTGGCATGATGAGTGGGGAACAGTTGGATATGGATGCAGGTTATATATTTTGTAAGACTTTTTAACTGTGTTTACAAAATGACATGCAACATATGTAAATTTGTTACATAGGTCAGACCTCTAACACTATCAATATTAGATTGAACCAACATAGGTCTGATACAAGGAAATTTGATTGCAACAAAAACCAGGCTAAGATTGAGATAGGACACTTTCATAAACATGGATTCAATAACATAACTGTACATATACTTAGAATAGTGCCAAATATTAAACAAAGATTATGGTTCGAAAACTTTTTTATAGATTCATTTAGATCATATTATCCTTATGGTTTGAATGTTATATGGAAAGGTGAAAGTGCCTTATTAACTTTTAAACAAAAATCCGAGAATTCATTATATCTTCCGAATTTTAATAAATTTATTGATAATAGTAATAATATTCGTTTAGCGAGAATTTCAAAAGCTAAACGCAGAAAAAGAGTTACTAGAGACATGTCAACCCTCAAGAATTCTATGTTAGAATTAGCTGCTAAATTTGATGATAACTACAACACAGGCTTAATTAAATCGTTTATGTTTGGCTTGAATAAAACTGAAATTAAAACTATGACAGATATTTTAAGCAGATATAAATTTCGAGATTCTCATGGTATGCATATGATTCGAGACCTTAATAACTATTTAGTACAAAAAAATGAATATTAAATTAGATGCAAGTGAAAATTACTCTACAGAATATTGTACATTATTATTTATGAATAAATCCTTTAACAAAATTAATTTTTCAAGTATATTTCAAAAATATCAATCCTTTTTCCTATTAAAAATATTATTATTAAAAGGCTTTCAAATACAACAAGAAATTTGGTAGATTTATATTTAATTATAATCAAATCTCGGAGCTCCTAAGTTCTGAATCATGTAGATGCAATCTATATCGAGACTATATTGATGATTATCATCAGCACGTTGTCACAGGAGACCTTAGCATCGTGAAAGATGATTTGTTAAGAAATTTTATGGAAAAGGGTACCGGTTTTAGACTTATGATCACAAAAAAAATCTAATGTTATTAAACAAATCATAAAAGATTTAGATAAATTTTACCTTAAAATGGCAATTAAATACGGAATGCCGATTGAAGCATTCAATCAATTTAGATCTTATGTGGCAAACAGAAATTTCCGAGAATTAGATTTTACTGTTGAAAATGAAATTATGTATAAAGATCTTAAATCATCAATAGTAAATATCCAAAATGACTTCGTTATTACATATGTTGATAAAGTCTCTGCTAATTATGCCATAATTTGTAAATATTTTTACAGTAAAATATTAAGTAACCACATTTTAAATAATAATTCATTTCAAAAAAAATCAATTCACAATAATAGAGAAGATGATAATCGTCTTTTAGCTTTGAACAAAAGACTGAATATTCATCTAAATAATATTAAATATCCAAGTATTTTTTTAACACCAAAATTTCATAAAAGCCCTATAAAATTCCGTAGTATCACTAATGGATACAATACATATATCACGAAGTCTGGGAAGATCTTGCAATCTCTTTCTTCAAAATCTAATTGATAATTTACAAAACACGGCAATTATTAAAAATAGCTTAGAGATTGCTAGAGTTACTAAGGATATGTTGATTTTTTCTATGCATGGTTTTGATTTCGAGGACCTTTTTAATTCTATAGATATTGACGATATGATTAAGGGTTCTTCAGTTAATTTATGATAAATATGGATTATATACTTCAATGAAAAAAAGAAAAATTTGATATTCTTGTTAACCTCATTTTAAAAGAAAATTTCATTATGTTCGATCATAATCTTTATAAACAGATCAAAGGATTACTCCGGGTGGTCCAGCTAGTAATTGTTTAGCGAACCTATATTTACATTTTTTTAAATAGATCATGTTATAAATGATTCTTACTAATTTATCGTTATATAGATGATATAATAATTTTTTGGTAAAAATAGTGAATACAAACCAAATATTACATTCTACCCTGATTATCTCAAGCTCCTTAAAACTAACTTCAACTCTAATAGGTGGAATTCTTGATTTAGACTTGCATCTTATTAACAATAATGTAGTCAGTAACATTTTTGACAAAGAGATTCGTTTAAGTTCCATATAATTAAAATTCCTGTATGGAACAGTAATTTTCATATATCAATTTACAGAAATATCATTTAGAATTTTTTATTTAGAAATGATAACTTAACTACCCACAAAATAGATAAATACAATAATATAAAAAAAAAAAATTTTCAATGTTGTTTAGATCATGAATACCCTTTTAATTTCTTTGAGATCTTATATTCATCACAAATACATTAACCGTCTTGCTACTTCGAATTCCAAATCCACCACACAACAATAGGTTTTCAAAGTCAGCATGTTAGTGGTCTTGCTGTGAAGATTATATCATAACACTCATATCACAGTTTACATTTTTTCCACACACATCTTAAACATGTTACATTTTTGACAAACAAACCAAATTAGAGCCTAGCAAATTTTTTTTGACAATCAACCAATTCAAATTTTACCATATTTGATTGTCGTCATTCTATACTTGTCTTTGCTGGCTGGTTTAAAAGTCAGCTCAAAAGATGTGTTTATGTTTTTTCGAATTTTTAACTTGGTGAATAATTGACTTTCATTAATGGCAAGATGCTTGTTTCTCTTCGTAAAAGCTTTGTGAGTAAAGAAATTTTGTTAAAATTATTTTTTGAAAGATACTTTTCTTATGTAATTGTTCTAGTATTTTTCTACTTTTCTTACATAATTATTTTTGTGATTTTTCTGCATTAAGAGTTTGGGAGAGTTTGTTACATAATAGTAGTGATTGGTTTTATCATGCTCTCTGTGTTATACTTTCTCTGAAGCTTTGTTTATTTTATTTGGTTTTCCTACTGAGTTGCAAGGGGGAAGGTTGGCGCCTTCAAACTAGTTTAACCCCACTTATTCGGTCCTAAGTCCGAAATTGCTTTCTGACTCGCTAGGTTCTTCTTTTTTGTAGTTCTTTTATTTCTCTATAATTTTGTTCTTCATGTTCAGCTTTCATATTTTTATTACGTAATTTCTTGTTATGTTCTTTATCTATTATTTCTTGTTTTTGATAAATAATACATATTTCTTTTATATATATATATATATATATATATATATATATATATATATATATATATATATATATATATTTTAATTTTTAAAAAATGACAGAAAAATAAATTTTTTTGAAGAAAATATAATTATTTTTCAACTTCTAACATACTATTTATTTCATTTTTTCCTCTTTTTTTTACCTTTCATTTCGTTTTTAATTTTACTGTGACTGAACATATAGCAGAAAGAAACACCGTATCTTTTTCAAAGAGGATTGATCAAGAGAGGATATCTACGCTTTCAAAGAAGATTGCTCAAGGCAACTTAACAGCTAGCTGTAAACGATTGATCTCTTGGTTCTTACTTTTCAAAGCGACCGAACTGGGTCGTAAAATTTTCCCCGTTAGACCTCCCAAGTTCTAAAAGGGGGAAAGGAAAAAAGTCTGTTGCATTTTTGAAGGGAATTGCAAAATAAGAGTTAAACGCTTTCGGAATAACTTTTCAGGTGGAAGGTGTCCAGTTAGAGGGTTAATAGTTTTAGGAAAGAGCATAATGTATCAATATAATAAGACACTATCTATAATATGCTACTTTAATCAATCTTAGATAGAAAAAAAGAAAGCAAACGGCTGGGATATAAAATTTGGTTAATAGCAAAAACTATATACCCATAAGATACACAGAATAAGCATTTAAATTGTGTAAAATTATACAAGACAATTTTATATACTAGATATATGAATATAATTATACAGAAAATTATCCAAGTAGCTAAGTTCATTAAAATATTGGTAAAATTTATTATTATTTTTATTTTTTGACTTTTTGTGAATATTAGAAAATAATTTTTTGTTGTCTATAAACATACAATACATATATTTATCTAATCTATTTATATATGGACAGAAAAATTAAAAACCCAAATTTTTAAATTGAATTTTTTTTTTTGCCCAGAAATAGCTTTTGTTTTTAATATAAGTATTCTATACGAAATATCTCAAATTTATTTTACAATCACGCTATGAGTCAATAAGTTTACGGAATGATTGTTATTAAATTCCTTTTAACACTGTCTAGTATATTTCAAACACATGTATAGGAAGAAGTTCAAGAGAATCAGAAGTTCAAGGTATTAGAAAACAACAATGTATTTTTACTTCAATAATAACTTTACATAGCTAAAGAATTTTATTTTCTAAAATGAAACTCTACTTTTTTACAACCACCCAAATTTGTAGTTGAATATTCTGAAAGGGAAATAAGACGCATGACATTCTCTTTTGTTTAGATTTGTAATAAATGCAAAGGTAAAAATCATTGCAGAAAAAAATTAACTAAGCTTATTTATGATTGAAAATATCTGTCAACTGATGTTGAAATAAAATATTACAGAGATTTAGATTCGTGAGGAAAGAAGAAAAAAATGTTACTCTCAATCAATTTTAAAAAAATATTTTCTGACATAGTTTACTTTAATTTCTTAAAAGTTGTTTTTATGTGATAAGAATAACAAAAGTAAATAAAAATACTACTTTCTTGTGTATAATTAATTATAAGTTTTTTTTGCTTTTTTTTTTTTTTTTGGTTTAACAACTTCTTTTCTTAACTTTATATACAGCTATCAAGAAGATAAGGATTGTCATTAATAATGTAAATCGAAATTGTTTCAAAGTTTCTAATCATTATTTTTAAAAATAACTGTCTGAAAAAATATAAACGTAATTTACAATGAAAAAGAGAAGATATTCAACTATTAACCTTTTCAAGCAAAATATAATTTATTAATTGTTATTTTCATACCCAATAAAACTGCATTACAATCTATAAGGAGCGTTTTTGAATGAACATTTAAATTGAATGTTTCGCTCTTTAACACAGTTCGAATTTTTAATCAAGAAATGTAGGCATAATTGCCTAAAATTTATTGACAATGCCATGGGCCCACCAAAGGTTCATAAATAATATTTAAAAGTTTAAGCTGTTAGAGGAAAAAGTATAAATAACTGACATCTATAAAATAATAAAATATATATGAGAAAACACTAATTTATATATATATATATATATATATACAATAAGCAGTAATAAAATATATTCTCTTTTAATTACTGTCTCAACGTGCCCCAGTATAAAAAGAAGTCCTTTCCTTGTGACTTGATAATATGTTAAATTTGGAACTCATCTTTAATTTGCTTAAGGAAATAAACTAGCTGTAGAGTAAAAGAAATGAAATATGTCAATACAGAAATTAATTATTTGCATAGAATAAATATCTGTTCATCCACCTTTTATCATGAAACTCTGAGTTTTAATGGTTAAAAGCATTTTCTGCAAAACAAAATTTGATCACAAAAAGATCACATTAAAAGAATTATTGAGAATTGGAACATTGAAAATCCATTAAACTATTGAACTTTGTGGATTATACACGTTTTGAGAGAAAAAATGTCATCATTTGCATAAGAGTTTTCGATTTTTTTCAAAATCCTGCCATGTATTTCCCATTTCAGTATTCATAAGAGGATAGATAAAAAATACCATTCGTCAGTTTCAAAAATTTTTTTAATAATTCCCTTACACGGTTAGCATGTTTTAGTAAAATAAAAAACATACATATAAATTTGAGAAATTGCAACAGAGTTTTTACCTGAATAAGTTGGTTTTAATCTAAATTTGAAATATTAGAGTAATCTAAACAATAACAGTCTGTAATAAATTAATCGTATGTGAGTAAATTAGTTGTGCAAGATAAATATAAAACTATTAAAAACACTATTAAAGGTTTACCCAAAAAGTAATACAACGAGTAGTTGTCAAGCTGAAGTACATATATACATGAAAATAATTTTTTTATACAATAAATGGTATTATTTACAGATATTCATCTGATTTTCATTTGAAAATGGAGATTTGATGACTATAGATAGAGTATTATAGAAAAGATTTTTAATTCATTCTGAAAAACAACAGCACAAATAATCCAAATTTTTCTAGATATCAACTTTCAATCAAGATAATACTTACTATTCTCAAATATTTTTGATAAAATAGGTGATCGATTCTTCTTTCAATAATATTAAAATACCACATTGGGTCAGTAACATGCTTATCACCATAAAGAACATAAATATAAATTATAACCAATGTAAGAAAGTCTTAGTTTCATAAAAATCAAAAAAATTTACATGATTAAATATTGCTTCCGACGGGACATTCCGAATTGCGCTTACCGACAGCATAATGCACCACCTTATAAAGGTCGAAAATCAAGGAGTGATTCAAGGAACATTCTGTAGAATTCCATGTACTCTGGTCTCCACCAATTGGCTTGAATTCAATGGAACATTTACGGTACTACCTTGAAATCTGAATTCAGTCTGTCACACTATTATCCCGCAATGTGCGGAATAGCAGGATCAATTGGTTAGTGCTTAGCACCAGATGTCTCAGGCTACCCATCAACAAATCGTCGATTCAATGATTTGCCGATTGATTTGGTTTTCTGAACGAAAAACAATCCGATTAAATAGGAGCGCATAATGCAATTATACTTCAGTATGTGTACATTATATAGGCAATATTATACAGAAAATATATTATTATATAGAAATTATAAAATATAGTTCTTAATTCTCTCAATAATATAAATATGCTCTAGTTTATTAATGTTACTTTTTATCACATATTATTTTAATAATATTTCAGAATCAAAAAATTTGCTATAGGCCTGCCTGATTCCAGCTTTGAGCTTGTGCAGGAATATATAATTCAGTCTCAAAATATCTTGTACATTGTTCTTTGATTCGAACAGGGATCTAAACTTTTTTTTTCTTTGAGTGTTTTTTATTTGTTTTGTACATTTTTCATAATAGCTAATTGATTCGAATATTCATAAATTGAGAAAATTAATTAGAATCTTTCAAATCTTGCTCATTAATATAAATAGAAAGAGGGTGCTCTGATTACGAGGCTTAAAATTACTGAATCCTTTTTCTTTATAGAATAACTGAATTATTTTTGATAAATTTTGAACTCATAAAAACAATTGACTTAAGTTTGTTAACTCTGAAATTAACATTAAAAGTTAGTACTAGCATGCATAAAACACTGGCGTAGCTACTCCTGAGTAGGACATGTATCTAAATTATGAGGGGGATCTTTTTTGGGGCCCCTTAGCATTTTAGATTGTTTTCTTGTACATTTTTGAGCCCCGTATCATTGATACGGCTGTTGTAGTGGTAGATGCGCCTCTGATATCTATAAAACTGTCTGTGATTTAATTTTTATTTTTATTTTCCTGTTTAAAGTTAATTGTGGTAAAAATAGTTTCCAGCCGTTTTTTTCCTCTCAAAAGAAGAAAACGTCACTTTATTGAATCCCAAGACGAAATCTTTTTTTTTTTTTTTTTTGCATTATTACAAAGTTTTCTAATTCTCTGCAGTATTGACAAATTTATGTTTGTTTTGAAACAAGAATTTTTGTCTGGTTACCAGCAAAAAGTACTCCAGACATAAATGAAAAAGATTACCATTATCGATCTATGAGAGATTTTCTTTTTTACTATAATTCCATACTAAGGTTTCATGTGTTTTTGGAATGAAATATGTTCTGTTGAATTTACATATACCCTTGGTTTTACTCTTTGCTTAGAAATTCATGCTTATATATGAAATTAGGTTGTGGTAGGTACAAAAAATATTTATTCATCATTTTCAGATTTTCCTTGATATTTCTGAATTTATTCGTGGATCGACGCTAGAGAAAAAAGGAGTATATGATTTACTGTCCCAAAAAAGTCCTACATTGACTACATGAAAGGAATATAATTTAATTAAAACACTGTTTTAAAAATTCAATTGAATGTTGTCCTCCATTCAAGGTGCAAAAATATTTAATTTAAAAATCTACTTCAATCTTTCAAAGACATTTATTAAAATGAAATGTTTTTAAAATGTTGTAATAATACATTAAAGTACTACGAAATCCTTTTAAATGAATTTTAAAACGAGGAATTCATTGAAGTAAGAAAGAAGTATTCTTGTGTAAAAGATTCAGTTTAACCCATAAAATTCATAGCCGAAATACCTAGCGTTTATGAAAACTAACAATATGCATTGAAAATTTCACTTTCTGCAATCCGTTAAAGTATTGTTTATATCTCTGTAATAAAGTTTATATATATATATATATATATATATATATATATATATATATATATATATATATATATACACTGGTGTGCAAAAATTAAGGACGAAATCGAAAAATTAGCATATCAGCTGATCGAAGAGGCAGAGCAGACAGAAAGACCAATCAGGAGATTAAAAGTAAGGTGATCTACGGTAGCACATGCGCAGATATGCAGATAGACGTAATGGGGGAGTGTCTGAGTAGTATAAAGCATGTTGTCGGTGTAAGATCAGTATTTCTGGCAAAGAGATTGCACGCCGTATAGCAGTTAAAATCACACCGATTTGCTGCCTCAGCGAGAAATGGTGAATAATCAATCTGTTAGACGACATTTGGATGCTTTTACTCGAGGTCGAATCTATGAGAAGTTGGAGGAAGGCCGCAGTGTGACAAGTGTGGCTGCAGAGTTCGAATTGCTCACAGCATCGTTTCACGACTTTGGAGACAATTTCAAACTACAGGAACAGCTATCCGGGGTTCAGTAGTGGTCGTCACCGAGGAATCACACCCGCAGATGACCGGTACATTGTCTTACAGGCCAGAAGAAACAGGCGGCAGACAGCGGGAGAAATTGCTAGGGTGACTGGACGACCGATATCGCATTTTTACCGTGGCCAGAAGACTGCACGGTGGTGGTCTGTTTGCACGACGCCCTGTACGGAGTAAATTTTAACGCCTTCCCATCGGAGAAGGCGTTCTCTGTGGTGCCGGGGACACCGGAATTGAGAGACAATGAATATGGACGAGTACTCTTTACAGATGAGAGCAGATTCAGCTTGAGTAGCAATTCTCATCGCATACTCATCTGGAGAGAGCGGGAAGCCGCAATCATCCCTCGAACATCATTGAAAAGGACAGGTATGGAGGTCGCAAAAGTTCTCGTTTGGGGAGGCATCATGCTTGGTAGTCGTACAGACCTTCACATCTTTGACGCAGATTCAGTCAACGGGACCCGTTATTGTAACGAGATTCTTCTTCCATATGTGCGTCTTTTTTAGAGGCGCTATGGGTCTGCAGTTTCTTTTCATGGACGACAATGCACCATGTCATCGCACAGTAGCTGCCAAACAGCTCTTAGAGAGTGAGGATATTGAACGTATGGATTAGCCGGCACGATCTCCGGATCTCAATCTATCGAGCATGTATGGGATTTTCTAGGCAGACGCTTGGCAGCTCGTACCTTACCACCAGTAACGATTCGGGAGCTTCGATTGGCGCTGCAAGACGAATGGGCAGCAATGCCTCAACAACTCATTGACACCCTCATTCTCAGCATGGGCAGACGCTGTGAAACCTGCCTAGCAGTCAGGGGGAGATCATATCCCCTACTAAAGACCGGATGTTTCTTGCTGGACACCCATCACAGGGATGTTTCGGCCTTCAGTCGCATTGCGCCATGCTACTTTTTCAACAAGCTTCTTTTTATCCCTCTGATTTCTCTTTTTAGTAAGTGTTGCTTTAGCATTTCACATGTCCTTACGTATGGGGATCTTACGGTATTAAATGTGTTGACTTGGAGTGCTTTTGTACAAAGGATTATTGAAAAAACCGTCTCGTCC
>BMAU01003349.1:0-54511 GCA_019973935.1 Trichonephila clavipes | reverse complement strand
GATAGCATTCATAAGAGCTTTAAAGGTTTTGACGCGTGTAGACAGTTGTTTCAAGTCAAAGTTTTACAGGAAAGATTTAATAGACGAACTTAAAATTTTTGGCATGTCTTCCTGACATCACATAGATGATTTTATGCGTGGCCGAATTATTGGAAAGATCGAAGAAGGGCGAAAAATAACAGATGTTGGCAGGGAGTTCGACATCGCTCACAGCATTGTTTCACGGCTGTGGAAGTCATTTAAAACTACTGGAATGTGTAGTAGAAGGCACGGGGGAGGTCGTGTTAGAAGTACGATGCCTGCAGAAGACATATATCATCCTATCAGCAAAATGTAACAGGCGCACCACAGCTCAGCAGGTGGCAAATCAGTTTCTTGCTGCCTCAGGAAAGCAGATCTCCCGAAAAACTGTTGCCAGACGTTTGAGGGGAGGAGGACTACACGCACGCAGACCTGTTGTGTGTATCCCATTGACCAGACAGCACCGTACTGCCCGTTTGCAATGGTGTCATGAGCATCACAATTGGACAGAACAGGACTGGGCATGCGTACTATTCTCAGATGAGAGTAGGTTCAGTCTGTCATCGGATTGTAGACGCCAACTGATCTGGCGCCAGAGTGGTACTGCTTATCGTCCAGAAAATATCCAGGAAAAGGACCGATATCCGACATACAGTATCATGGTGTGGGCCGGCATCATGATCAATGGCCGCACGCGCCTACATGTGGTTGCGAATGGGACTGTGACGGGCCAACGATACATTGATGAAGTTCTACTTCCTCATGTTCGTCTTTTCCGTGGTGCTGTCGGTGATAAATTTGTTTTTTTTGGACGACAACGCAACATGTCATCGAACACTCGCTGTTCAGGATTGTCTAGACAGCGAGGGTATTCAACGTATCGTATGGCCAGCGCGTTCTCAAGATCTAACCATTGAAAATGTGTGGGATGCTTTGGGGAGGCAAGTTGCTGGTCGAAACTATCCTCCGACAAACAAGAACACCCTCATCCGTGCACTCACAGAGGAATGGGATAAATTGCCTCAACAGCTGCTGGATAATGTTGTGCAAAGTATGGTACGACGTGTGGAATGTTGCATCACACTCCACGGTGGACATATCCCATACTGATACCTTTCTTTAAGGTGCCTGCTGACTTTTAGATGCATTGTTCCATTTCTCCATACGCAGATCAAATGAACATTTTTTTTTCTTTCAGATGTTTCACAGCTTTTGCACTTTCCAGAACAATAAATATTCTTTATTCTAATGTCTGAACAGTGTGGCAACTATATTTTATCCTACTAGGCCTCATGTCGCGCTTAATGTTATGCTACATAGCAATTTGTGATCAGTCCTTAGCAATTGTCCAGCAGTGTATAATAACAATAATAAAAATGTAAAATGTTTATTTAAAAGAAGTATATCATAAATATTAATGAACAAAAATTATTTGAAATAAGAAAAATGAGATCTAATAAGAAAAGTTTCGAAAAACTTGTGCCTCTATAAATGAAATTAGTTTACAAATGGAGTTTGGATTAGTGCTGCGATTTTTTCCGCTAAGTATAAGGATCACTTTTATTAAATGTAGGAATAAGTGGCTGAGATTCTGGTATTGTAGAAGGTAATAGGCGAGCTTGAGTGAAAAAAGACGATGTGGAAACAGCAGGAATAGATGCAGATATATTTGGTTTCAAGATTGATGAAGCTGTTTGAAGAAATTTTAAAGGTGGGCACTTTATTTTTTTGATATTTTCATCTGTCTGGGTAGAAGATACTATTGATGATTTAGAAGCTTCGAAGTAAGCCTTTGATAAAGGTAAGGCTAATAACTTTCGGGCTCTACTTAGTAAGAAAATTTTTTATTAGTTATAATTCCTTGTATTTGTTTTTCTACTTTCCATTTTGGGCAAAGTTTGGAATTGGCAGAATGAGGCTCTAAACAGTTAATACATTTGGTTTCTAGGGTACAATCTGTAGAAGAATTCCCTACAGATGCACACCTAGAGCATGTTAGTTGTCCACGGCAGGAAGTTTGAGAAAGACCGAACCTCTGGCACTTAAAGCCGTGCAGAGGATTTGGAATGTATGGGCGAATTTTGCAATTAAGGTAACCAGCTTTGAATGAAGTGGGTAAATTTGGGCTATTAAATGTTAAAATTAAATGTTATAAAGCAAACACTGTCATATTCTTTTTTATTGTAATTCTTCTAACCAGAATCACACCCTGATCTAAAAATCCTTCAAGGATATCAGACTCATAAGTTGCTGAACAAGTCAAGTTCAGAAATGACAACTCGGCTAGTGTTAAGAGACCTGTGTGGAGCGACTTGAAGAAAATCAAGAAATGTTTTAGCTGTTTAATAAGACATTGATTGTGTAGCGGATTTTGTTTCCACAAGTAAATCACCAGATCTTAGTTTTTTAACTGAATTCAGTTCACCGATACCTTGTAAAGCTTTTTGTATGGCAAAGGGAGATTTTTTGGACATCTCACCATTAGGAAATGACAGTAAAAAGAAACATGTATGACTTGCTATCTGATCAATTGTTATAGTTGTGGGTAAAACAAGGCCTTTACCCGGGCACATGTGACTCAGATCCATAGGTGTGAATACAACTTCACCCTGGCATGCCTCCACTCACCACAGAGTCCAAAAAGGGAGGCAGTGTGCCGGTCATTTGGAAAAAACCAGGCACGGCGCTTACCTGGAGTACACCCAGGATATAGCCTTACAGCATCAGGGCGAGGTTCCAACAGGTAAACCCAACACCCCTTATCTGCAGGACTAGCCCTACAACAATGTCTCCGAGAAGACTTATCACCAGTGGATTGACAGGAGCAGGTTTACTCCTGCCACCCATGTACAGTGAAGCGTGAGTCAAAGGGAACGCAAAAGGTATCCCCATGACACCATTTTCCTCCTTAGGGACGCTGCAAATGGCAAACACATGCGGGTCGAAAAACCAATGGTGTTAGTAGACAAACAAATACTCAGTACAAAAAATCGAGATCATATCAAAAAATTTAGAAGAAAATGAAATTAATTTTAACACAATTCAAAATGAAACTACAATATATGCTACTAATATGAATAATAAGCTAATTTATTTAAATAAATAAATTGATAGATGTTTTTAATGTGTAATTACAATGTACATATCTGTGATCAAGACGTGAAAAAAAGAAAGAAGGAAATTGAATGACATGGAAGAGAATCGAAAAAAAGAGAATGATCACTAGGGTACCCCGGGGTCATGACACCCGTGTTTACCAAAGACAGTAAACCCCTTGGAAAAAGAAAATCTCACTAGTGTAACTTAGGATTATGACACATCCGTACTCACCTAAAGAAGGCGAGCCCCCTGAGGGGAGGAATTGTTATAAACATGAGTTATAAATCCAATAACATGCTTTACTCATTTTTCTCAGTCTCTCCTCTTTTTTAAAGCTGATCATCACCTTCCCACTTAATTTATCAATCAACTTACAATGTGCAATTGATTTGTTGATAGCATGCTTTTGATTCAATAGATCATACTTTATAATACTGATTCACAATCCAATGTATATTTTTAAGCTTAGATCTTATCTAAATGTATTTTAAAAACTAAAAACCTTACCATTAAAACAAAATTCAAAACAATTACATTTTAAGCATAAAATAGATGTGGATAAGTAAAATGAATTATGCTGTACACACAATCTATGTTTATAATAAGATTATTTAAAGATGTTCTTGCATTGAATTGCTTACAATAAATATGTGGGAATGATGTACTCACAATATTAGGAGGAAGTCCATGACCTATTTTGTGTGAGTGTGTGTGTAAAGACAATCCATATAAGGATAGATACTTTTCATTCTGAAAATAAAATTCAAAAACACATCTGAAATATTTTAAACAGATCAACACACAACTTCAAATCAATAATTTATGACATAAGTACATTATAAAATCTTATTTGAAGTAGGGTTTTTGCTTCTTTTTTTTTTACAGAATTTAAAAACAAATCTATAATACATGCCAATGAATAATTAATCAGCCTCAGTTGTAATTTCATTGGCATATCCAATGTGCAAATGAATTAATGATACAAGAGAAGTTGAGCATTGGTATTCAAATAATCAGATCAATACATCAGCAACAATAAAAAATAAATAAAATTTGTTTAAAATTAAAACAAACTTACTGTAGCAGTATTAAAAAAAAGGGGGAAAATATATAAATACAACAAAAATTCATGGAAATTATTATATGTGAAAGAGATAGCAATGTGTGGTACAAAGAAATTCCACAAGAACATATCTTTATCTTACACAAAATAGTAATGGAATGGTACAATGCTATTTAGGTAATAGCTAAATCTAAGTATTAGGGAATTTAAGAATCTGGCAAGTGTTACCATTGAAATGTTATATAATTTATATTTAAAAAAAAATGAATCATTTGCATCTAACAGGGAATACTGAGTTAAAAAATTCAATATACAAGGTCTGCTCAAAAAGTATCCAAATTTAAATTTTCCCACATTCTGTAGAAATTCAAAAATGATGCCACTGCATATACCCAGAGATGACAGCTTAATGCGCATACTTGAATTTTTTCCCCTTCATTTCAATGGACCAGTCGTTTCTTACAAGCAGTCAAGTGAGGTACTTCTGTATGAGACTGGCAGTTTTATTTCTCTAAAATATGGCTGAACAACTTGAGTAGAGGTACTGCCTCAAATGTTTTGTCAAGAGCTTGGGGATTTTCTAAGTGAAACAATTTGCAAGTGTTTGGAGACAATTCTATGGAGGTCAAACAAATTAAGAAGGCAGTTCAACAATTTCAAAAGTTGTCGCATGTGGCTAAAAAGTGACCAGCGTTCTGGGAGGCTACAAACTGCTTGAAATACAGCTGTTGTAAAAGTGGAAAATCTAACAATAAAAGATCATCATTGAATTGTACAAGAGATGGCTGAACAAGTAGAGATCAGACAGATTTTCCAGAAGATAATGTTATGTCATCATGGGCACAGCGGTTGCAAATACACTGAATTTGATTAGGATCCTAATTCCGCAAAGTAACTAACTTTTGCAAAAGATCAAATACTTTTGGAACAGACCTTGTATGCGAAGTTTAAAACTGAAGTGAATAAATTAATTTGTATGATAAAAAGAAAGTTTAAATATAATAAATCATGCAAATGTAATGTTGCAACTATACTAAACATCTAGATAAATCCTCTTTTTAGAATTAAGGAATACAAAATCCAATAATATACTGCATTAAAATGATAAAAATAAGTAAATACTGAAGTAGTCTAGGATACTTCACACCCCATTTAGATATCTGAATCACGTGAAACAAATTTTCAAATTCTGTAATAATTTAATGGATGCAAAATCAAAGTTCGCATACTTCTTTCAAAGACATGATAACATTACTTTTAAACAAGATATGTCACTAATAAGAAAATATGTTTTGAAGAACTGGAAATCGGAAAAAGTATTATTTGTATATTTATATATAGCTTCTTATTAAAATATACATACAATAAATTATGATCTTTTTTTTATTAGTGTATATGGTTGCTAATTATACAAATAATTTTAGTTTGTCAAAAAAGGCACAAAATTAACAAAGTCAAAATGATTTAAATGCAAAAGTTGAATAAGAACTAAACACAAGTTACTGAAAATATATTACAAATTGTTGCTTTATTCTTACTGATCATTGCTTATAATGTGTACCCAATCCTTTAATATCAAACGAAAAAAACTACTACCACAACTAATAAAAAATCTTAAAACATTAAAAGGTTAAATATGATTTAGAATTCCAAATGTTTTCTGTCTTGTTATTCTTTTAAATATCAACCATTCAAGGCACTCAAAACTGTATTTTAAGTTATAGAAATAAGTCAAAATGAAGCCTAGTGGCTGAACATTAGGTACCCAAAAAATGATTTTACAATGATATAAATTTGAAACATTAAGACTTTGTGTACTTTACATTAAGCAATGCAAATAAGAAGTAATACAAATAAAAAAAAATTAGGATGATGCAAAATTTTAGAAAAAAAAATATTACATTTGCTAGCAGAGTTAAAATTAAGTAGTAACTCTCTGAATTTGAAATGTTTCCTCTTTTTCTATAACATATTTAAGTTTTGTAAAAAAGTGGTTAAACTGTCCCCAACATAATAAATATAATAAAGAATATCATAATATAATAAAACTCTAGTATCCCATTAAAAATAAAAATTACAGTTGCAATAAATATATTATAAAATAAAAATCATAGTAAAATATAATAAAAACCAGCAATGAAAATTATTTTACACGAATAAAACAAAAAATAAGTTAATCGATAAGTTAAAAAAAAACCAGTGAAAATAAATCAATGAAATAAAAAGCTCTTAAGATAACTAACCATTAAAATTCCATTTTTGGAGCACTCTCAAACTATGATCTTTAAAATCATGTCAAAATGGCACCCAAAGTATGTTTTCAAATATGAAATCCTTGAAGAGAAAAAAATCAAGATAGGATTATGTCCAAAGGACAACAAAACAGTTGATGAAGAACTTAATACATTAAGGGAAAAATCAATCCTTTACCAAAAAGTAGAACAAAAAAACGCAGCCAAAAATTAGAAAATGAAACAAAAACTTACTAGTTTGTCTTTATGAAGTAATATCCTTTTCCAGTAGAACTCTCCAGGAGAAAGAAGGTTTGGTCATCCATCAAACGTTTCCTCCAACATACCCCACACAAGTACTCAGTGAGATAAAGGTGAAAATACCTCCACATGGGCAGTATTTTTTAAAAAATGTGCTTGACTGGTGATCTTATCTTTTTAATGCTGTTTGTATGAGACCAATTTAAGGGTCTTAATAGTTCAAATTGTGGTTGACTTTAAGAAAATCATACCTCTCATCAGCAAGAGAATCATCAACCTTCAAACAATCTGAAATCATAACAGAGCCTGGAAAAACTCATTCCTTATTGCCTGTAATAATTCAATTTTCCTCTGTCTTTCTCCAACACACTCTGAAAAAAAAAAACATTTATCCCATTCAAATATAAATAAACTTGTTCTTGCAGGATATGCTTCAGGAAAAAAGAATATTTTGATACCTTGAAGTAACTATTACTTGTGTTGACATGATTCTAACTGGAAAATTTGTGCAGACTTTTTTCTTCTAGGAAACCAACAAGTTATGCAAAATATACAAGTTTTATTTGTGAATGGGATAGTTGTGCAAACGATAAATATCATTGTGTACAATAATGGCTTCTTGGAAGTCCACAGAGGTCTGTGATGAAAATGTAGTTAATGAACTCTCACCATGTACAGTAAGCATTTTCCCACTCATCAAAACAAGACAGATAAAAAGTTTTAGTAAGAGCTTTCTATCTAGACAGCAAGGCATTTGCGTGAGATTCGTTCTCATTAATATGAGGTATTGAAATAAAAGGTATATTTAAAAGTTGAAACATTCAAAAATTTAAGAGAAAAAAAAACATTTTAAAAGTTTTATGATGATAGAAAAAGATCCATGGCTTTCAGTCAAGGATGCTGTGGCAAATTTTCCATGGAAGAACAAAGCAAGAAAATACAATATAATTCAATACATGGTAAGAATTTTAAAAACTTCAGTTGTTGCATGTCATAGAATATAAATATGCAAAAAGGAACTTATATAAAATTAAAAGCTTGTTCTTCAGTGTAAAAATATACAGCAGATAAATTTAATATTCTGTTATGTACCATTTTTCCTAAGCTGGTACTGCAATATAAACCTAAATGTTTCCTCCATTTTACAAAAATATGAATAAACTATAAATTTTAAAATTCTTACCCATTTAAGAGTATATTCAATTGTGAAATATTAGCTTCAAACCAAAGAAACAAAATAAAAGGTCAATTTTTATTTATTTAAAAGCATTCTTTCCTCGTAATCGATATCTTTTAGAATCCCAATGGCCGAGTGGTAGTGTATCACGCTTACATGCCACAGATCCGGAGTTCAAACACCCTGGCTGGGTAAGGTCGACTCAGCTTTTCCTCCCCTCAGTGGGTCGATAAATAAGTACCAAGCTCGCTTGGAAACTTAACACTGGGCTTCACTTAAGACTGACCACCTGATCAGAAGATCAACTTATGTACCTCAGGACCCCAAGGTCTTGTAAACTAAGACAGAAACAGTAGGCCTTGGCCTTCTATAGGCTGTTACACGACTGAGCTCAGTTTAGATATCTCTTAGACAAAATTAGTATATTTTTATATATACATTTCTAATACTTTCATATGGATTTAATAAAATTCTGATTGGTCAAAATCTACTGAAACACTTTTATGTTTCCAAATCTTTATTATAATTTGTATATCCCATATATTTAAGTACAAGTCTAACTATCTAAATTAAGCATCATTGACTGTTTAATACTAAACACCCCAACAATTAAAGAATTTTTTTGAATCAAACTTTAAATCAGGCATCTTTTTTATCAATATCAATGTCTTCCATTCCTTAGAAATCTTTTCTACAAATAGCAGTAGCTTAAAAAGCAATAGTATCGACTATGAGGACATGAAACTAAACATGGCATTACATAGAAAACACTCAATTCTCTTCTGTCATTTTTATATATACATAGTAAATGTATTTTATGGGATAACATCTCCAATGTTCATGTCAACGACAACTCGGAAAAGCAATTGTCAACTCATGGCCCTTAATTATCTAAATTAAGTATTCATTTAAGGTACAAAATTAAATCCCTCAGCTATTATAACTGAAACTTTTTATCAAACTACAATTCAAATGTCTTATTTAAATCAACGCGAATCTTTTCTGCAAATTACAGTTGCTTAAAAACAAAGAATGAATTTATACTATTTAATACTTTATTCTTTTTATTTCTGGAACATAAATATACAATACATAAAACATATGCACAATCAGCAATATTTACAAAATGATTTTGTCAAGCATTTTTATATTTTTGCTGATATTGTTGTAAAATATACAAGTATAGTGATTTTTAACAACAAATACTCAATTACACTTTTCTAAGAAACATCCACAAATAATTATTTTTTAATAACAATGATTTGAGAGTACTACTTTTTTATCACTTGCATAATATTGCACATCAACATTTAGGTTTGACAATGACTTTTGCTTCATTACATGAAATTTATAAACAGACTACAAAAGAGTTCATACACTTGCAATTTCCTGTAAAATTTAACTTTTTCGACAAATAAAAATTAATATCTAGGAATTGTAATTCCTAAATTTTGAAAACACATCCTAAATCTCCTGCTTAAAGCCTAGTAGAACATATTAGGGGAGAATTTCATTTTGAAAAAGAAAACACATAACATATAAAAACAAAATATGAAGTAAAAACAATGATAACAGACGTATAGAGGAATATAGATGCAGAAATTACCCAAAAACTAATGAAATCTATACCAAGACATTTAAAAGTCTTTGTGGGTGCTAAGATATCTTATTATATACTAAATAAAGAAAAAAATGCAATATTTCGAGATTTTTTTTTACTAAATGTATTAAGACTTTTGTTACATAATTTTTAGTTTTTTGATTAATTTTTCAAAATAGCAGTTACACTATGTTTTAAAAATAGATTATACTATTCCATTAAGAACAAATTGCAAACATCATAAAAAAATACAATATTTTTATTATTATATGAAAACATTAAATTTTAAAGGAAATATTGCAAGCGTACAAACACTTTTGTGGTCCACTGTAGTTTTAACATGCATCACATCATTAAAAAAAATGAAAACTTTTATAAAACAGCATGCCATTTCAGTTTTTGTACCTCTAAAACTTTAAACAATCTCCTTTACAATGTCAATAATAATTCAAAAAGTAAATGATGAAAATTAAAATCAATAAAATTAGTTGATTATTCTATTGATAATTTTTTTTCCAAAAATTTCAAATATGATAACAATATATTAGATTCTGTTACATTTACAATTAACAAATAAAAACCCCTCCCGCGGAAGCATAAAAAAAAAAGTTACTATGACATAAAGAACTTGAAATATTTTTATACACAACATAAATAAAAATGCCAACAAGTTTGATAATTTTAAAAATGAAGTAATAGAAGTTAAAGTGCACATAAATTATATCTTAGCACCCATTAGCGTTCACATAAATTTTATTTAACATACTCCTCCCGCGGATCTCTCTCTCTCTTATTGGGAAGTTATATTCTGAAAAACATCTAGATGAAAAAGTTGTGACATAATCTCTGGCAAAAATGTAAAACCAAGCTGTCATTTCTTCGATTGTTAGTTACAGTCAATGAAAATACATATAATATTGACATGGCAACTGAACACTTTCTATATTTTTTAATCTAGCACTGCTCATTCCTCTTTTTCATAGTAAGTGCTTCAAAGAAGACAGATTATTTTCTATTCTTGTAATTTTTTCAGAGAATAAATGAGTAATGTTTCATCTAAAATTGAAGAATTAGAATGTGGGATGAGAAATCTATTCTGCATTTGATTTGACCTTTTAAATTATCCTCTAAACTTTTTCACTATCTTTTGAGTGCTCTGAATCAGTGGCGTACACATGGGATATATTTTTAAAAACCAAAATACACCAAAACGTCATCTTTAAGCTAAAAATTCATAATTTTGAATAAAATCTATAATTTCTGTAGGAACCATATTTGTGTGAGCAATTTTTGCGAAAAAATTCTGTAAAAAATCCGAATTTCCATCTATACTCAAAAAAGGAAAACGTTTATGCACTTGTAGAAAAATTTTCTTCCTGTAGGGCACGTGTCATATCTTCATCAAAACGAAGGGTGCGTATGTCAAATCCATTACCAAAAACTTCTATCAATTCTGTGCTCACTGTTTGTAGCAAAACACTCGTAGCATTATCAACCGCTATTTTTATGCCAGGCCAAAAATGTTGGATGTACTTATCTTTTTCAATTTCTTTGTATGCCTTTTCTTTTTCTTGAAGCATCTTAGTTAATTGATCTCTAATGGAAAATATGTATTCTAACTTCTGTCTTGTAGTGGCTAAATGTTCACTCGACATTTTCTCAACAGGGGACAGAATGTTTGAAGTCATTCCAATTTCGAATCTTTCTCTTCCTTTCAAAATGTGCTCCTTAATGTAATATTAAAGTTTCGAGATAGATATTTTTTGTATATTATACTTCCAATCTGAGGCGTAACGTAGCCTTTTAGGGCCCCACCTGCAAAGTCAGTTTCTGCCTTTTTTTTAATTTATAAATTGGTGAACACGTACTTGTGTAGTCATCCAATCAGAGACTTCATCTCGGGCGAGATGAATGTCTGATTGACTAGACGCTCAACGCTCTTCTGACTGACTGTGTGAATGCGGCCTAACAGTTCCAGGCACATTCTATTTCTTAATTTTGTACTTTTTGACGTCACTCAGGAAAATGTACTCTCTACAGTGGCATTACTTATGGGTTGGCTATAAAGCTTTAAAGTAAATATATCTAAATCTCTTAAAAATGGATTTCTAACTGCGTCCTTCATATTAAAAAATAGGACACCAAAATAATTCTCCATCATTTAAAAGCTCAGATTCAGATAGAAAAACATCTTTTCAACTGTATGTTAACAATTTTTCTCCATTAATTCTCCAGAACATATAATTTAGATTGGTTTGCTAATTCTAAAGGCAGATGAAAAAGAAAGAAGGACAATTTGAGTTTGACAATATATCAGGGAAATAATTCTTTATCTTTTTTAAAGTTCCCTAATTTAAAGGGATTCGGTTTAAAATTTGCTTACATGAAACCTTGAGAAAATTATGACATCTTTGATAGATTTTCTTAGTAGATTCTGTAGAAATTATTTTACTTTTGCTTGTCAGTTTATTCAAAAAGACATCCATTAAGTACTTCAATAGGCAAATAAATGCTTGTTAAATTCATGTCAACTTCAAGATTCACACATTTAAGGTAAATTATTCTTCTGAAAAGAGTAAGGGTGTAATCTTTTAATACTTTCAGTAATTTGCAATGATCAACATGCTCACTTTGAAAGAGTAAATTAATCCATTGAAATTCTGCTAAAATTGGCTGCTTTAATGGGAAGTCTTCAATAAAACTGTGGTTTTTCAACACTTCAAAATGCCCCAAAACGCCAAATAGAGCGAATATCATTCAAATGCGGCTGTCGTTTATTAGATCTTATTTCTGGGTATGTCACAGAATTAGAGCAACACGTAATATAGAGTTAGAAATAGGTGGTGGAGTGTGGCAAGTGGCATGTAACTTGAGGAGTTCCTGTCCCTAAAAGGGGGACGTACCTCCTCATCAGAATTATAAAATTAGAGCCGAATTAGTGGGGTGACATAGAGTAAAAGAAATAATAAAGATTGAAATAATTTATGGGCAGAACATATCTGCTGAAAAACAGTAGCGGACGAAGTCCGCTCACTGATGGAAAAATGCCCAGCTTGAAAAAAAGTTTAATTTTTATAAGTTTTTTTCTATTATCTTCTTTATTTATTACATACTGTATATTTTATATATTTTTTATATATTATTATTTTTATACAATATTTTTACAATAAAACTATTTTTGATAAATTTATATAATAATTTTTAAGGTAAAAATCAATATTTGATTTGTACAAATATGCAAAAAAAATACCAATATATATATATATATATATATATATATATATATATATATATATATATATATATACTGAAAATTTTATTCCAGGGAAAAAGTTTATAAACTTTTCATCATTTTTTTTTTATTTGGGGGCGTTTTTGTGAAAGGTTAATATAATTTTTTACCTTCTTAGTTGGTTTTCCTTCAATAATTCACTTGAATTGAGTTATACATGGATTATCGATTTTTATAAGCAGGTTTTGATAATTTTGAAGACATATTTTATAAAAAAATAGAATATTTTTTATCACTGACACTCAATTTTTCCTAAATAGTTCCCCCCTTTAATATCAAAGAGAATGTCAAATTTTTAGATTATACACTTGATCATCTAATGCATTATTGAAATCCTAAAATTAACTACTTTCTTGAATAATTTTATTTACATTTTTCAGACTCGTTTCAAATTAAAAATATGTTGGTCAATATTTAATGATTGGAAATGTTATCTCTGTAAATTTTGTTAAAAGGATGACGATAACTTTTTAAATATATTGTTATATAATTATTTAAATTTATAAAAAATAATTTATTTCATCAATAGTTTGTTTTTAATCAATATTTGATGATTCGAAGCAATTTTATGACCTAGTTGGGTTCCTTTGTCAAGTAAGAACCAAGAGATCAATCGTTTACAGCTAGCTGTTAAGTTGCCTTGGGCAATCTTGTATGAAAGCTGTAGTGGAACTCGGTGTTTCTTTCTCCTATATGTTCAGTCACAGTAAAATTAAAACAAAATGAAGGGTAAAAAAAAAGGAAAAAATGAAATAAATAGTATGTTAGAAGTTGAAAAATAATTATATTTTCTTCAAACAAAATTTATTTTTCTGTCATTTTTTAAGAATTAAAAAAAATTTTTTTTTGGTATTGCGATTTGTACCAGAAAAAAGCATCCTGTATTCATTTTTGAATATGAGAGTAAGAAAACGCGCTCACTTTCCTGTTTTTTAAAAAAGTAATGAGGTAAAAAACACAAAGGCCCTATCTCATTTTTTAAACAAAAAGGTAATAAATGGTGCATACGGTGATATACATACGATGATTATAATATTTAGGAAATAAAACTGATCTTCCTCTATTCAGTTATATTTTTAATTTAAAATAGCATAAAAAAGGATTTCAATACTTTTAATTTATTTTAATTAAAATCATATAAAAGATATTTTTATGTTAACTGAATATTTTTCGGAAAAAATCTAAATTTTCCTTCCTAGTGTTCTCCTTTTCGAACTTCTTGTATTAAATAAAAATTCCTTTTCTACATTGGCATTTGTGATGGACATAACACACATTCAGTCAATAATTTTTAATTTTAATGGGGGATATACTTCTTCAAATGCGCATTACAGTACTTCTAACCATTTTCTACTCAAATTAAATTTCTTATCTTTCTGTTTCTTTTATTACAAGGAAAAATGTCACACATCGATAACTACATTTTCACACAATTCAGTCATTACAAATTCTATTTTGAGAAAAGTTCTCCCTAATTAATTTTGTCTTTCAAAACAGTACACTTAAAACAATTTTGTTCAGTGAAGTTAACCGACAGTTCCACAATGTATTCATACCAAATTTTAAAAACAAATTTAACACTTGGAAATGTATCCAGTATTAAATTTTTCAGTATACACAAATATTTCCTGCTGTAGGGAAGATATAGTATGAGATGTGGTGTGCGGTTGTGAAAGAATATTTTCGTACGTGTAGACTATTTTTGAAAATTTAAATATCACTGAAGCTGATCATATAACTGCAAATGAGCCTTATTTTAATGTGTGCTGGTATCAAAGTAAAACACTTTACAATATTAAACAGCCTATGGAATTATACTCAATATCAAACTATTCCAAAATGGCTTACAACTTCTATTCAAATTGTAAAGTAACTGAAATGTATAAATATATCTTACTACAGTCAAAAATATTCATAATATGTAAGTATCCTATTTCTCCACTTATTTCTGTACATTTTAAAAACTGTAGCTGAATGCAATTTTTTATATTTATAAACGAGGCATAACAGCTCACACACTCGTAAAAATGTCTTTATCATTTTTAAATACACTACTATAAAACGTATATGGATTGTAAGATCAGTTGTAAAATCCTAAAAGCTTTTAGAGGAGCTAAAAACATGTAATTTTGGATTGATCAAATTTTTAATATAATACACAAATATACATGTTATTAAGCAAATACATTTGAAAAATCAAACTTCCTTCTGAAATAAACGTAATTGAAAGAAAAATGTTTAATTGCAAATGAGTGGAAATACATGTTTATCTAAGTTGTATCCCCAAAGTGAGGTAATCCTCAAACTTAAAACTCAAACTCAGAGGCACAACAATCCATGAGGGCCAGGAACTACCGTGCCCATCATAATACACGTGACCATTGGACGCTGAGGTGCATGAACAGATGTCCCGATTTGATGGTCTGTCTGAAGAGAGACCTTCAGTGTTTAAGACCCGAAGCAAGCTTGGTACTCATTTATCGACCCAATGTAGCGGGGATGAAAGGCAGAGTCGACCTTGCGCAGCCCGTTAATAGAACCCCAGACCTCTGGTGTGGAAGCACTATACACTACTACTCGATCCTATTCGGTGAAAAATAAAATTTATTGTTAGAATCTTATATAAATCCCTAATGAATAAGGGAGTCCAAACTTTTTTTTTCATGTAAACTGTTTAGACGGAAATGGTTAATTATGAACATTTCACAAGTTGCATAAATTAAAATTAACCGTTATAGTTTACATAAATTTTTTAAGGGTGCAAAAGGTATATTTCGGCTGCACGAATTAATTTTAAAAGGAATACGGTTACGAAAAAGTAGTACAAATCTATCTAAAGTAGGGTTGGTTACCTTACATATTGTCAAAAACAACAATGTATTGCAAGCCAATTCCACAATTCGTTGTTATAAAAATGTATGGAACATTACAAGATTTATTTTTGCATTTGTAATTTATATATATATAATTTTTCCTGGGAACTTTAAAAGCTAGAGCGGCAACCATCAAAACCGCGGTTCTCTCTCTGTTTTTCCAGATCGCCCCTGACTAAGCTGGCTCTGCCATAGTAAGTGAAAATGCCGGATTTTGTTTGTCAAGATCATTTTATAGCAGACTGCATTTTTCATGTATTTTAGATGGTCGTTTTATATTTTCTACATCAATATCTTAATGTCTGAATTTAAAATTAGATAAAATTCTTGACATTCGCATCAATAAACATTATAATTTTTATTAGTATATGAATGTGTCATCACACGATTACATGACTGTTATTAACATATTATTTTAACCATTTAATTAATATTAAGTATAACATAACGCACACAAATTTTCTGAACTTTAAAATAAATATTTCGAAAACTACTTCAGATATACTCAAAATTTTTCATTCCTACCCTTTAGCTTCTCAGTTTTGCTTCTAAAATTTTATTGTATATTCCTCGGTTTTTTTAGTATATTTTTTGCTCTTAGCATGCAGTTTTCAACTGAATTGTATGAAATCTTCGAAATATATTAAAAAATACCAAAGAAGCTATATAATAAAATTTGAAATTTATATTATACTCAAAGAGTTGCTAGAACTTATGGTAAATAATTTTTAACTTTGCGATACATTTTTTTTTCGAAATTTCAAATGGAATTTCTAACATAAAATTTCTAGCTTTATACGGTCGAGATTTCAAAAGATATCCAGATTTTAATTACTTATTCAGTTAGCCTTTAAAAAAAGATAAATGTTGAGGTATTTTGCATAAATAGATATTTTTGAAGAATAATTCGAATGTTTTTGAATAGCTCGAATTTAAAATTAATTTTTATGTTTATTTATATGCATAAATGTCTACTGTAAATGTTTCCGTATATTTTTGATTACCATTTATTCAAACATTCAAGTTATAAAAAAAATGTGGGAAAATCTTCATTCATGTTGTCTTTGATGTAAACTGAAGTTCAAGCACTTAAAATTCAAATATAATTCGGTGTATTTTAGCAATATATAACTAGGCACTGTACGTAAACTTCCCTGAACACTTGAACTTTGAAATCTAAAAAAAAATTAATAGATCTTAATTAGTTTTTTTTTGTTATTATTTTTATCAAAGTGTAAGAAAATGTTTCAAATTATTTGATGAAGTTTAAATTTATTCATTTTTAGTGGTTGGAAAGTTGAAAAGATTTTAAATTTTAGAGTGTTTGGTGTTTTATTATTTTTTGGGGGGCATCTTATAATGAAATAATCATGTTTCAAAAACTGAAAGCATTGATTAAGATAAAAAAAAATGAAGCGAAAGAATATACTTTAAAAAAGATTATTTGTCTAACTATATAAAATAGCAGATTGCCCTGACACGCCCCAACTTGTTACAGTTTGAAATTAATATGAAACCAAAAGGGAATTGTAACATATTTTACTTATGCGTTGGGACTTTTGAAAACTTTTAAAATACAAGCTAGCAAACAAACACTTCTTGGGTTCTAAAGAAATTTCTCCCCGATTTTTTAGGATTGCCCCAGGGTCAAAACACGGGGTTCCCTGCGAGCCATAAAACTCCTGCTGTGTTGCTTCCTCCGTCCCTCATTATCTTTCAAGATGTTAAACCTTAAAAGGGGGAAAGGATTTCAGAAAAGTGCGGGTAATCCGCTTTTGAAAACGTTACTTGAAGGCAGAAAAATCAGTGCAGTCCATTTTCGAAGCATCTTTACACTGACGGAATTTTCCGTGCTATCCGGTTAGAGGGTTAATCTAGATAGTAAAGAATATTTTAATGAAATTGCAATAAAATTCATTCAAGTTTGTTTTTCTATAAAGATTAAATACAAATCTGTCCTTTCTGTCAAATAGACTTGCAATATATTCATAACAATTTTTTGTGCATATAAATCCAACATACTGGGATTCTGCATTGACTTCAAATACAAGAGATTGAATTCATTACATTAAATTCTTAAGCTTAGACTGAAATAAAAATTGGTTTTAAAAGTATTGTTTACTTTTTTCAACCCCATATAAATTCAGAAAGAATTATAATACTAAACTCCTTTCATTAGAAAAATATTAAATTTTCACGCAAAGGAAATCAGATAAATTTCTATTGTAATTTAAGTATTTTAAAAGTGCCACTTGTATCACTGTCTGCAATATGCTTTACAACTTTCTATTTTTGGCGTATTTCGTATAATTGGTACTTTGTTTCCACTCCTGTTTTGGCTTTTCCATGTTTTCTTTTTTTTTTTTTTCTGGATTTCTCATGAAGAGATGTCATATCCTTTTTCAAATATATAAACTCTACAGTATCTAAGATAAAGATTTGATTGTTGTCGATGCAAAGTAAGAGGGAAAGCCGATGGACAGGAATTAAACATTTAACTGACTCTGTTTATATTTTCTTCCCATTCAAAAGGAAAACCGTCTTCCTTGATTTATGGTCACTACCAGCAAACGTTTTACGACCTTTTCTGGAAATGATTTCTGCATAGGGAGTATTGTCCATCATATTGTTCGAACACTCAAAACTTGCCACTTGTGATCGTTATAGAATGACATCTCCCCTTTTTTCGTATTTCATACCAGCAGATAACAATCTGTTGTAGATCGTCTGTCCTCTCCCGCCTCAGACTGCATTTCTTCCCTGCCTGTCTTACATCCAAGAGCAAGATAAAAGCTCGCTCGCCCATTGGTCGAGAAATCCTCGGCCATTGGTCAAGCGAATCACTCTTAATGATCCTCAGTCGTCTCGACAGCCCCAACGAGTAAGCAATCTATTACTTAGTTTTTCTTATTTTAACTTTAAAAGAAGGGCAATCAAAGAATTCAATGCTACTCCCCAAGTTTTACGATAGGAGATTAAGATCTCTACAGAGATCAGGAATTCCGCTATGAACCGTCAACATCTTGTAGATCGTAACATTCCATGTATTCATTATTTGTGTCGTTTCTTATGTTGCTGTTGCTTTCGAAAGAAAGTGAGAAAACTTCTGAAAACGATGAAATGTGTCGTTTTCTTTTTTCTGTCCCTTCCAAAGCAAAGCTATCCTGATCCAAGATGGCTTGTCCAAAGGAATTGTTGAACGATTCACTTTGCGAGTGCAGTGTATTTTTCCTTTCAGATGACTTAGATGCGAAATAAGATGATCTTATACCTGGGACTAAATGTGTGTGTGAGAAATTTTACTGTTTTTCAATAAATAAACCAATTTCTAAAATTAAAATTAACATACTTCGAATATTGATGTAAAATTCAAAGTAGTATATTTGCGTATATACAATAGAAGATATTAAAATTAATGTGTTCCTCAATCCACAGTTTTCTTAAAAGAAGATAATAAACATTATATACAAATCAGAAACTTGGAATATAATTTAAAAAGTATTTTATTATTGGTAAAGACGATATATAATATATCAACAGAGAAATTTTACGAAGTGAAAATGTTCAAAAAAAAAAAAATGTTTAAGAAATTACTTTTCTCCTTTCAAACAAAAATGGATGTTTTAGTCAACGCCTGATTAAGATTTGTTTCTTGGTCATAGCCAATAAATACATGATTTATAGCATTGGGTTAGTTTCAGATTATATATATATATATATATATATATATATATATATATATATATATATATATGAAGTAGACGGCGTTACGCGCTACTGCAAGCCCCCTTTGGCACCACCTTTGGGCAATGACTCCGATGGAACTGAGAACGATAGAAGACGTTGAGACTGCAAGGGGAAACAGACGTATATCAGCAGAGCCGTTATATCTCTTTAAAAATAATGAAAGCCAATTAGCAACGAAGTTTAAATGTTTCACTTAATTCATTAATTGTTATATTCTTCATTTTATTTATTTTTATTTTAAAAATAAACAGATTATTCTGGTAAATCCCAATTTAGAATTCATCCCAGTAACAACATAACATTTGGCGGGTTCGGCCTCAAGCTAAGTTAAAAGAATTAAAAACCCCTAGAAAAGACGACGAATCAAAACTGGTGGACCACGCACGCTTCAACGACGGAACCAGCAACGCAAGCCACAGCGAAATCATCAACGGCGAGACCATTCCAATTTACTCCTTTATTGTTCTGAAGATATTTATTTAAGATGGTCTGTCTAGAGGAAATTGCTGCTATTGCGAACATATTAAAGACGGCCCCTGCTTCAACGGTGCAACTTCTGCACAAATCTATAAATGACGAACCCTACACTAAATCTTCTAGAAAAGAGTTAAAAAAATTCGCGGGTTTCCCACAGAATTAGGTCATTGAAGCACGAAAGAATAAAATTTTAAACGACTTTACGAAAACTGAACGTATTACCGTATGCACTATATTAGGACTGAAAAGCGCGGGAAGCGCCAAAGAATTAAGCGAGCATATATTTAAAAGTTTATCAGACCTTGCGTCTTTAAAAAATAATTTTACCGAACAATTGATGGATGACGAAGACGAAGACTCTGCGCCCTTTTCACTAGAATCTACGAACGACGCGAATAAACAACCCCTAACCCCGCCAATTTATCACTTGCCCTCTCCGCAGGATGTTTTTGTTCCCCTCCTTCAAACACAACGAAATCAAAGCCAAAGAGGGAACGAGGAGAATGCATTTTTCTTAACCCTCTGAATGGTTACCTTCCTCCTGAAAAGTTATTCCGAAAGCGTTTACTCTTATTTTGAAGTTCGCTTTAAAAATGCAACAGACTTCTTTCCTTTCCCCTTTTAAAACTTGGGAGGTCGAACGGGGACAATTTTATGACCTAGTTGGGTTCCTTTGTCAAGTAAGAACCAAGAGATCAATCGTTTACAGCTAGCTGTTAAGTTGCCTTGGGCAATCTTGTATGAAAGCTGTAGTGGAACTCGGTGTTTCTTTCTCCTATATGTTCAGTCACAGTAAAATTAAAACAAAATGAAGGGTAAAAAAAAAAAAAAAAATGAAATAAATAGTATGTTAGAAGTTGAAAAATAATTATATTTTCTTCAAACAAAATTTATTTTTCTGTCATTTTTTAAGAATTAAAAAAATATTTTTTTTTTTGGTATTGCGATTTGTACCAGAAAAAAGCATCCTGTATTCATTTTTGAATATGAGAGTAAGAAAACGCGCTCACTTTCCTGTTTTTTAAAAAAGTAATGAGGTAAAAAAACACCAAAGGCCCTATCTCATTTTTTAAACAAAAAGGTAATAAATGGTGCATACGGTGATATACATACGATGATTATAATATTTAGGAAATAAAACTGATCTTCCTCTATTCAGTTATATTTTTAATTTAAAATAGCATAAAAAAGGATTTCAATACTTTTAATTTATTTTAATTAAAATCATATAAAAGATATTTTTATGTTAACTGAATATTTTTCGGAAAAAATCTAAATTTTCCTTCCTAGTGTTCTCCTTTTCGAACTTCTTGTATTAAATAAAAATTCCTTTTCTACATTGGCATTTGTGATGGACATAACACACATTCAGTCAATAATTTTTAATTTTAATGGGGGATATACTTCTTCAAATGCGCATTACAGTACTTCTAACCATTTTCTACTCAAATTAAATTTCTTATCTTTCTGTTTCTTTTATTACAAGGAAAAATGTCACACATCGATAACTACATTTTCACACAATTCAGTCATTACAAATTCTATTTTGAGAAAAGTTCTCCCTAATTAATTTTGTCTTTCAAAACAGTACACTTAAAACAATTTTGTTCAGTGAAGTTAACCGACAGTTCCACAATGTATTCATACCAAATTTTAAAAACAAATTTAACACTTGGAAATGTATCCAGTATTAAATTTTTTAGTATACACAAATATTTCTTGCTGTTGGGAAGATATAGTATGAGATGTGGTGTGCGGTTGTGAAAGAATATTTTCGTACGTGTAGACTATTTTTGAAAATTTAAATATCACTGAAGCTGATCATATAACTGCAAATGAGCCTTATTTTAATGTGTGCTGGTATCAAAGTAAAACACTTTACAATATTAAACAGCCTATGGAATTATACTCAATATCAAACTATTCCAAAATGGCTTACAACTTCTATTCAAATTGTAAAGAAACTGAAATGTAAATATATCTTACTACAGTCAAAAATATTCATAATATGTAAGTATCCTATTTCTCCACTTATTTCTGTACATTTTAAAAACTGTAGCTGAATGCAATTTTTTATATTTATAAACGAGGCATAACAGCTCACACACTCGTAAAAATGTCTTTATCATTTTTAAATACACTACTATAAACTTCCTTCTGAAATAAACGTAATTGAAAGAAAAATGTTTAACCCTCCATCTGGACAGCACGGCTTTTTCAACCCTACTAGAGAGGCTTCGAAAACGGACCACACTGAATTTTTCCTAAGGCTGGGAACTCACCAAAAATGAACCAAACAGATTTTTTCCCCTTCAAGTAATGTGTTCAAAACCGGTAAGGTGGTATTTTTCCGAATTCTTTTCCCCCTTTAAAGGTTTATGATCTTGAAAGATAATTAGAGACGGTCGGGGAGACACAATGGGCATTGAGGGGAAACTTTTATGGTCACGGGGAGACCGGTTCCTGTGGCAATCATAAAATCTTCAACCTAAAGTGTACACAAATAGCGAGTCAACGATTTGAGAATTCTCATTTTTTTCTTTACCTTAAAATTCTCAAATGAAATTAAGTTTTTATAATGTATGTCTAAGTTTTAAAAATAATATCTGTAGTATTTAAATTCAAATTACATATTAAAACATTGAGGATAATTTACTGTTTCATTTTTCTTACTTTAATCAATACTTTCAGGGATTTTTTTTAAAAATGATTATTTTGTTATGTGTCAAAAAATAAAAAAAAAAGGTTCAAATTATAAAATCTTTTAAAATTTCGGACACTTCTAAACATGAATAATTTCAAGCTTCTGTATTACATTATTTGCAAAAAATTTATATGTATTGTTAAAAAAACCCTATTTAAATCTTTTAGTTTTTCATAATTTTAAAGCCAGATATTCAGGGCATCTTACATAGAATCCCTTGTTTTGTATTGTTCAGATAACAAATTATATTTGAATTTTGAATGTCTGAACATTAATTTCATTCAAAGAGAATTTTAATTTCAAGTTTATATTTTTTAACTTGAGTCTTCAAATAAAGAGTATTTAAAAGCATCTGGACAAATTTAGAGTTAACATTTGCGCATATAAATAAATATAAAGATCCTTTTTAAATTGAAGTTAAAAAATATATATATTTATGCATAATCCCTCATCATTCATGTTCCATTAGTGGTTGACTGAAGAAAAGGTTATTAAAATTTGGACATTTTTTTATAATCTTAACTATGCAAAACTAGGAATTTTGTATTAGCTCCACTAAAATTCTGCATTGGAATTTCGAAAAAGATATTTATGCGTGTCTCACATACTCAGTTGAAAAACATATTTACCATAAATACTAATAATTCCTTGGATATTTAAAATTATCATATGATTAATTTTTTAATATATATATTCGACTTCTAATATTTTTTCAAGTATTCCTTAAATTTGATATAACTTAATTAAGTGAGGGGATATTAAAGTCGCACTCTCTCTCTTCTCTACTCAACTTCTTGAGGGCTTTTGGCGACGGTCCTGTGGCCGGGGTATCAGGTGGTCAAGGTATCGAATCATGGTTGGCATGTCTCGAGTTCGCGCCCAGTGCCATATAAGACCCGCCGTGTAGGGCAGCGATGCACGTTAAATCTATCGAGAGCTGAAATGTCCTCTCGTTGGTGTGGTGCGGTAGTTAGGAGAGGGGGTGCCAGCTCAGGTGTCGCCCTCGTCATTTGACCATTTTTCAAAATTACGAGGTACATCACTAAAAGCCCTCGTGTAGCTGAACAGTGCGAAGTTAATATTCACTCACTTAGCGACGGAGCTCGTAATTTTAAACCCTGGTCAAGTGACGAGGATGACGCTTGAGCATCGCTCCCGCACACGGCGGATCTTCAGTGGTGCTGGGGTCGAATTCATGACACGTCAGCTACGAGACCGTTACTTTGACCATTAGGCTACCGCGGCCTCACAATGTGGTTGAAAACTGCATGTTATGAGTAAAAATATGCTGAAACATTTGATGAACTTATAATAGATTTTTGCATAGAAGATAGATGTGTGATATGCTAAAATGACAATATGTAAAAGTTATGAGAATATCGAAGACAATTTTTGAAAAATTCAATTTAAGTTTCAGTCTGAAACTTATTCGTTTTTTTTCGCATTTAATATTAAATAGTCGCGATAACAAATTAACAGTTTAACGCATTCATAGATTATAAAAAATAAAGGTATAAATGACATTGTTGGGAATAAAAAGTTTTTATAGTTTTGAATTCAGACTTCTTTGCAGGAGTGTAGACTATTAAAAGACTGATGTAGAAGTTAGAAAAATAATATTTAAAATATATGGAAAACAATATCTGCAATTCCATGATCTTGACGAGCAGAAGACGGCATTTTTACTTAGTAGGGCAGAGTAAGCATAAGGTAGGAGCTTGTGGAGTAAACAACCAGGCCTCTGCAGTTTTGGCAGGTAATGAACTCCCATTTGTTGCTTTCAGTAAGGAATATAAAAATAACAAATACAAAAATAAGTCATGTAAAATTTTATATATTTTAATAACAATGAATTGTGAACTTAATTTCCAATTCATTGTCACGAGTTGGCAGTAACTACGGTACTGTATCGACCGTACTTCTTATATATATATATATATATATAAGAAGTACGGTTGATAGAGTACCAATAATTTTAACGCAATTTTATATTTCGTTCTCATAAACTTTACTCCTTTTAAAACGTGTATTGACAAAATACTCTCCTTTTGTATATTCATAAAATTTTAAAAATATAATGGTTATCTTACCCAACATTTTAAATCAGGGGCGGCAACTGTGTAGCTAAGACGTGCCAAACCAATCTGTCAGTATCATTCAGCGTGCCACATAGTAGGAAATTTTTGAAATCCTTCGATTCTTACGGTAATATTTGCAGATTTAAAGAATAGAGGTAAATAATTTAGATTTACAGTTTTATTTTATATTAATTATGGATCAATAAAATACATTTATTAACATAAAAATAAACAATATAAAATGTTACTATTTCTTCAACAAAGAAGAAAAAAAATTAAAAATGTATGTTTCCAACATATTTACTTAAATAAGAAATAGACAAAGTGAAATATAAATGATTCCCTTCAATATAGTTAAATAAAAATTGTAATGCGAATTACTCTTTCACGACTCTTCTTTCATATCGCAAAACCAGGGGTATAATGCATGGCACGATTCTGAGCATTCAGTTGTAAAACAATTTCTTTGTGGAGTCGAAATATTTTTCATATTAGGAAAGATTTTTTACTTTGATATGCCGAATCACAAAAGTGGAAAGCAGAGTACATGCAATTTTCTTTTTTCAACAATTAAATCCCCTAGCAATAGCACTCAATTATTTACAAAAATAGCTGTAAATTTATCCTTAGAATTATCTTTCAGATTATTTTGTAGTTCCATAACTCTCAGATAACTCTTTTGTAGTTCCATAACTCTTCAAATAAGGTCTATTATCAACTTCCATCCACTCAAGAATTGACAAATTTGTAGAGTAGTGCTGAGTGCCACTAAGAATTGTACCACGTGCCACAGGTCCATAGATTGCCGACACGTTTTAAATGTTCTTATTAACTAACCATCTCCTATTCAAACACAATTTATATGATAAAAAAGGGTTTTCATTCATTTTGTAGGGAATTGTATTAGATTCAACCATAAGTAATTTTGTGTTTCATATAAATTACGTTGTTTCGGGGATCCCCTTAGAGCAAAATAAAAGGAATGACATAATTATAGTAAGTTCCTCTAAAAGGGGAAACGTTCACTTTCAAAATACACTGCGTAAAGTGGTTTTAGGTGTACGAAGTTATATTCACCATTATTCCTAAAATAAATTTTGATATTTTGGTTTTTTGTTAAGTTTTGAAGTTATTTCTTCAAATATACTTCTCCATTACATTTCTTTCAAACTTGCAATTTTCTTTTGCGGCCACGGTAGCCTGATGGTCGTGGTTAAGAACTCGTGTCCAGTGTTCGAGCCCTGGTACCACAAAAGTTTAGCGTTGAAGAGGAGCTGATGCACGTTAAACACGTCGACGTCAAAAGTCCTCACGTTGGTGTGATGTGGAAAGAAAGAACAATAAGAGTATAAAATTTAAATTGATATTATTACAAGTCATGTGAAAATTCTGTACGTATTTAATACAATTAAAACGAAATATGATTGTTTTTATACCAATCAGAAAAGTTTATGAAGTTTTAATTCCTTTTCTATTTAGTAATTATTCTTTCTTCAAAAAAACATTTCAACTATTTTGCATATTATGATTATGAAATGCAAAACCCAAATGTTTACTTTTTATAAGTACATTTTGCTTGCTATGAAGAATGCTCAATGTATCTTAAAATAATTTCTCTGGTACTTAAAAAAATGTAATGTTCGTACCTCTTTCTCAAATGGTTATGGATATTTTGTGTGTATACATATATATTTGCCCACAAAATTTGAAACATGATGTAATACTAAAATACTAAGTCTTACATTGAAATGGCAACATAGATATCATTGATTTTTTTTGTATTATCCTTCCAAATTAATTTCTTTTCAAGCAACAAATTGCACATTGCCTTGCTAATACCTGTTATTCATTGAATATTTTTAAGAATCTAAATTCCTAACTTCACTACAAAGAAAATCCCAGATGAAAAGTATTTCAGTACCATGGACAAGCTGCCTCTGTTAAAATCCCTAGCACTAATAATCTCACTATAAGAATGAAAAATATGGGCAAATCAAACATAGAAAGGCAAAAATATTAGTGCCAACATAGCGTATGGGCAAACCAGTTGTGGCCAACTTTCGGTAGCCCATATGGTGTACGGCAAAACAGTTACTTAAACTACAAAATAGAGAATTTTAAAAGCATTTTATTAATTTAATCAATGAATATTTTATGAATACAAAACTTCACAGAGTTAACAATTTTACATTTAAGTTTCATTATTGCTATCTTTATCTATAGCGACGGGTGTCGTTCTGTTGAAATTTGATGTCTTTTTATGTTCTGCCATATTGCGAAATGAGCATTCAGCTGAAGATACCGAGCTTCGTTGTGAATCCGCGTTACATTCTCGAATTTCTATACTGATTCTGTTAATGTTAGTTTGCTCCAATTCTTCACTGCATAAGTCATGCATAATTCCAGCTCCAAAGGCGTCTCCCAAAACATTGATTGAAGTTCTCACTCTGTCCCTGAACATATAAACAACCAAAATTGCCATGTATTGGATTTTTGTATAACAATACTAAAGATTTTTTATTTATTCAAGTTATTTTGTTATTAAATAATGAAATTTTTAACAATTTGAAAATTTTTGTATAAAATTCTAATGAATAACAAAGGTTTAATCGCCCCCTCTTCTTTCTGCTTTGTAGTAAAATTCCGAAAAATACTTAAAATTATTTAATAAGCCATTTTAAGCTCAGTTTTGCTGGTTTTGTAGGACTAATAGAAACAAAGTATGAAATAAATATTATTAAAAGTACATTTTGAAGAATTTTTATTATAAGAAACAAAAAAAATGTTTAACCTTATCGTGAGAGATTAGGCATTGATTTAAAAAATTATCACATTTTTGATTTAGCTGTAAAAATAAATACCACATGCAATCAAAAATAATCATGAAAAATAAATCAAATTAATGTGTATTATTATTTACTTAAGAAAAATACTGACTGGCATAAGGAAATATCTCTATGCGAGTTCAAACATTCAAATTCTTAAACAGCTCATTACTTCCGAGTGAAAGGGACATTTTATTGGTGCGGATGAAGGGAAGGAATCATGCTACGAGATGGCGCAATGACCAGTACTGATTTGCATACTGTCCAACGTATTATCAAAGCTTGGAAAGTTATGAATGAACCAAATTCTTTGCAGAAAGTGTGTGATCGAAAAAACGATCCAAAGCAATCGTGACCAGAGACCATTGAAACGATAATCTAATCGACGCGAAAACAGATCCTAGAGCTAACAAAACATTTTCGATTAGAGGACAACCCTTTTCCTCTTGTATAGAGATAAGAACTCAAAGGTTACAGGGTTAACCTCCAGTTACTCCGACTAACTGAAAACTGAATCCGCAATTTGTTAAGGAACATAGAGACTGGATTATTGAGCAATGACAGTAAATCATGTGGTCAGATGAGTTTAGATTTATTCTCTTCCAACATGATGGTCGCATCAGGGTTAAAAGCGAAGAACACGAAGCATTGCACTCGTCTTTTACTGAGTCAACTGTACAAGCCTTTAAAAAGCAGGTGGATTTTCCAAAATAAAAAAATCGCTTTTTAAAATCTTCATCAAATAAAATAATAAAATCTGGTTATTTCGCATGGTGCTGTCATCTATTGATGTTAGAGAGAATTAAAAATTCATCTTCTGCAAAAATATTGTTAAAATTGTCATTATTTTATTTTTAAAAAGTAGTTAAATTTTCAACCCCCGCCCCTCAAAAGGTTTCAGGAAGTTTTATGAACTGGGAATGTTTATGTTAGCATAAGCTTAATAAATTTTTTGAATGTGTGAACCTTCTTATTCCTTCAAAGGATTACTTCTTTCCTGATGGTGATGATAATTTTCAAGAAGATAATACTCTAGGTTTCATTGAGCTCACATTGTGTATATTGGTTCCAAGAGCACATAGGTTCATTAACGCCCGTGCTCCTCAAAGTGCTGATCTAATTCTCATCAAAAATGTAAGATGTATTTCAGAGGGTATTAAGCAATGATATGAGTATTCTTAAATAAATTGATATTTCCTTGTAACTTTTTACAGGATAAATTACAATCTAAAAACTTCCAGACACCAATCCTTGCTGCTAAAAAAAAATTCTACTTAGAGCGAAAAAAGGGGAGATTTTTTATGACCTTTTCTACAGCAGATTTTTTATTTATTAGTTAAATTAATATTACTGTATGTGATATAAATGTGTCGACTAGTTTGAATAACATTGGGGTAGAGAAATAAATAAGAAATTATTGTATTAAGAACAATTTGTTACGAGTGAGTGAATATTACCATCGCAGTGTTCATGTATACGAGGGCTTTTGGTGACGAACCACGTAAATTTGAACCATAGTCAAGTGATGAGGATGACACCTTAGCTGACACCCCCTCTCCTAACTACCACATCACACCAATGGGAGGACGTTTGAGGTCTCGACAGATTTAAAGTGCATCGCTTTACTACATGACTGGTCTTTAGTGGTACTGGGTTTGAACTCATAACATGCCTGCCATGTTCCGATACCTTGTCAACTGGACTACTGCAGCCCTCAAAAATTTGTTATGTTCAGAACAGTTTTATTCAAATTATTTCTAATATATTAAAAAAGACATTTAGAAATTGCAGAAATAGCTTTTGGAGAGAAATATATAAGAACTGTATATTTTAATTTCCACAGTGATTAACAGTGGGCAATGAGGTACAATTGGGACCATATTCGGATTTAAGACGTCATTCTGCATAAGAATTGGCAAAAATAATATAATGGCTTTATTTTGTTGAACAGTGTAACTATTACATTTTTTCGCAATTGCTGGATAATCATTATATGCCAATCTTTTTTTTTTTTTTTTTTAAATTAGTATTCATGTACTTTTTGTTCAATCTATTCATGTTGTAAATGGACACTTTATATAATGCATAATATTACAGAGAAAAAAATAAGAATTATAATGTATTACTTTAATTACGGAGCACTGTACAAAATGATTTATCAATTATTTGAATTTTAAAAAAAATATTGTGAGTAATTTATAATAATATAGAAATAAGCAATATATTTACAGCAGGATCATACTAGGAGCTTTAATCAAGATAAGTATTTTCGATAATTTAGTTATATGATTACAGGTTAGGATTTTTCTTGCTCCCCAGAATTAAGTTAAAAATTTCAGATTTCTTAAAAAGATCAAATAAAACTGATTATTTATGAGCATGTCTGTTTCTTTCTCAAACCCTTTCACACTTGCAACCTTCGGGCAGCTACAACTCTCATCATATCTCCCTCCTTTAAAAAAGAAAAACAGATTTATCTAAAGCATTAAGGGATAATAAAAGTAATAAAAATGTAAAATGTTTACTTAAAAGAAGTATATCATAAATAATAATGAACATAAATTATTTGAAAAAAGAAAAACGAGATATCACAAGAGAAATTTTGAAAAACTTGTGCCTCTATAAATGAAATTAGTATACAAACGGAGTTTGGATAAGCGCTGTGATTTTCTCTGCTAAGTATAAGCATCATTTTTATTAAATGTAGGAATAAGTGGCTGAGATTATGATATTGTAGAAGGTGATAGGCGAGCTTGAGTGGAAGACGATGATGTGGAAACCGTAGGAATAGATGCAGACATATTTGGTTTTGAGTCTGAAGAAGCTGTTTGAAGAAATTTTAAAGGTGGGAGCTTAATTTTTTTGATATTTTCATCTGTCTGTGTAGAAGAAGATGTTACTGATGATTTAGCAGCTTGGAAGTAAGTCTATGATAAAGGTAAGGCTAATAACTTTCAAGCTCTTCTTAGTAAGTTATATTTTTATTAGTTTTAATTTCCTGTATTTGTTTTTTCTTCTTTCAATTTTGGGCAAAGTTTGGAATCAGCAGAATGAGGCTCTAAAGAGTTAATACATTTGGTTTCTAGGGTACAATCTGTAGAAGAATTCCCTACAGCTGCACACCTAGAGCATGTTAGTTGTCTACTGCAGGAAGTTTGAGAGTGACCGAATCCCAATCCGAAAATCTTCCAAGGATTTCAGACTCAGAAGTGCTCAACAAGTTTGATTCAGAAATGACACTTCGGCTAGTGTTAAGAGACCTGTGTGGAGTGTTGAAGAGGAAAATCAAGAAATGTTTTAGCTGTTAAATAAGACATTGATTATGCAGCGGATTTTGTTTCCACCAGTAAATCATGGGATCTTAGTTTTATAACTGATTTTATTGGTTCACAAATTCGTTGTAGAGCTTTTTGTATGGCAAAGAGATTCTTTGGACATCTCACCTTTAGGAAATAATAGTATAAAGAAACATGTATGCCTCGCTATCTGAACAATTGTTATAGTTGTGGGTCAAATAAGGCCTTTACCCAGGCACAGGTGACTTGGATCCATAGGCCTGAATACAACTTCATCCTGGCATGCCTTCACCCACCACAGAGTCCAAAAAGGGAGGCGCAGTGCGCCGGTCAACTAACAAAAACTAGGCACGGCGCTTACCTGGAGTACACCCAGGATATAACCCTACAGCATCAGGGCCAGGATCCAACGGGTAAATCGGACACCCCTAATCTGCAGGAATAGCCCTACAGCAATGTCTCTGAAGGAGACTTATCACCAGCCGATTGACAGGAGTGGGCTCACTCCTGCCACCCGTCTACGTGGGCCAAAGGGAATGCAAAAGGTATCCCCAGGACACCATTTTCCTCCTTACAGGATGCTGCATGTGGCAAACATGCGGGTCAGAAAACATACAGTGATAGTAGACAGACAAATAATCAGTACAAAAAATCGAAATCATAGCTAAAAATTTAGTACAAAATGAAATTAATTTTAATACAAATCAAAATGAAACTACAAAATATGGTACTTATATTAATAAGCTACTTTAAATAAATAAATTGATAGATGTTGTTAATGTGTAATTATAATGTAAGTATCTGTGATCTAGATGTGAAAAGAAGAAAGGAGGAAATTGAATGCCAAGGAAGTGGGTCGAAAAAAGAGAAGGATCACTAGGGTACCCCGGGGTCGTGACACCATTGTTTACCAAAGACAGTAAACCCCTTGGAAAAAGAAAAAGCTCACTAGGGTACCTTAGGATTATGACACATCCCTACTCACCTAAAGAAGGCGAGCCCCCTGAGGGGTGGAATTGTTATAAACATGAGTTATAAATCCAATAACATGCTTTACTCATTTTTCTCTGTCTCACCTCTTTTTTTAAAGCTGATCTTCACTTTCACACTTAATTTGACAATAAACTTACAATGTGCAATTGATGATTTGTTGATAGCATGAAATGCTTTATAACGCTGATTCACAATCCAATGTATATTTATAAGATTAGATCTTATCTAAATGTATTTTAAAGTAAAAACCTTAACATTAAAACATAATTCAAAACAATTTCATTTTAAGCATAAAATAGATGTCGATAAATAAAATGAATTATCCAAATCTATGTTACAAGAAGACTATTTAAAGATGTTCTTGCATTGAATAGCTTATAATAAATATGTGGGAATGATATACTCACAATATTAGGAGGAAGTCCATGACCTATTTATTTATTTTTGAGTATAGACAATCCATATGAGGATAGACACTTTTTCATTCTGAAAATAAAATTCAAAAATTCATCTGAAATATTTTAAACAGATCAACACCGAACTTCAAATCAATAATTCATGATATAAGTACATCATAAAAACTTATTTGAAATAGGGCTTTTGCTATTTTTTTTTACAGAATTTAACAACAAATCTATAGTGCATTGTCAATGAATAATTAATCAACCTCAGTTATAATTTCATGGACATATCCAATGTGCAAATGAATTAATTATACAATAAAAGTTGAGAATTGGTTTTCAAATAATCAGATCAATACATCAGCAACAATAAAAAAATAAAGAAAATTTGTTTAAAATTAAAACAAATTTACTGAAACAGCATAAAAAAGGGGGAAAAATTGTCTTAATGCAACAGAAACTCATAAAAATGATTACATGTGAAAGAGATAGCAATGTGTTATACAAAGAAATTCCACAAGAACATGTTTTTTATCTTTCACAAAATAGTAATGGAATGGTACAATGCTATTTAGGTAATAGCTAAATCTAAGTATAAGGAATTTAAGAATCTGGCAAGTGTTACCATTGAAATGTTATATAATTTATTTAAAAAATGAATCATTTGCATCTAACAGGAAATATTGAGTTTCATAAATTCAATATACAAGGTTTGCTCAAAAAGTATCCAACCTAAAATTTTCTTGCGTTCTGTAGAAATTCTAGAACAACGCCACTGTGCATAGTGAAAGGTGACAGTTTAATGCACACACTTGAATTTTTCCCCTTCATTTCAATGGACCAGTCATTTCTTACAAGCAGTGAAGTGCGGTACTTCTGTACGTGACTGGCAGAATTTTATTTCTCTAAAATATGACTGAACAAATTGAGCACAGACACTGCTTCAAATTTTTTGTCAAGAGCTTGGTGATTTTCTAAGTGAACAATTTGCAAAAAAAAAAAAAAAGTGTTTGGAGACAATTATATGGAGGTCAAACAAATATTAAGGAGGGAAATTTACAATTTCAAACGTTGCCGCATGTGGCTAAAAAGTGACCAATGTTCTGGGAGGCTACAAACTGCTTGAAATACAGCTGTTGTTGTAAAAGTGGAAAATCTAACAATAAAAGATCCTCATTGAATTGTACAAGAGACGGTTGAACAAGTTGAGATCAGCACAGATTTTCCACAATCAATGTTATATGATCATGGGCACAGCTGTTGAAAAAAATTTTCCCAAGCTTTTGTTGGTAGAACAAAAGAACTCAGTCTTGTCGTTACACAGGACCTAGCTTCTTGCAATTTCTGGCTGCTCTGAAAAAGAAAATCCCATGAAAAGGATACCATTTTCAGAGCAGAGATGGGATAAAGCAGAACACGATGGCAGAGTTGAACATCATTCCAAATGAAGCCTTCCAGAAGTGTTTTCGGCAGTGGAAGGGGTGATGGGCTAAGAGTGTGCAAATTCGCAAGGGCCATACATTGAATTTGATTAGGATCCTACTTCTGCAAAGTAACTAAAATATTCTTTTTCACAAAAGATCAGATACTTTTTGAACAGACCTTGTATAAGAAGTTTAAAACTGAAGTGAATATATTAATCTGTACGATAAAAAGAAAGTTTAAATATAATAAATCAAGCAAATGTAAAAAACTGTTGCAACTACAGTAAACATCTGTACAAATCCTCTTTTTAGAATTAAGGAATACAAAATTCAAAAATATACTGCATTAAAATCATAGAAATAAGTAAATACTGAAGTAGTCTAAGACAGTGTTCCCACAACACACGGTCCACAGACCGGTAGGGGTCCATGGATCAAATGGTGCCAGTCCGCCTAAAGAACATCAAACTATTGCCCTTTTATTTAAAGTGGTGCATTTGTCTCGGATTTGAGCAACTTTCCAAAGAAATCACTTTGTATTTCATGTTAAATCACTTCTATTCATTTTTGGTGGAGCAATATTTTATTTAGAAGGAAAATTTAAACATAACTAAATTAAAATGGTTAAATGAAAACAATTTAAAATATAAACAATCAACGTGTCCCACCCTCAGCGGGCTGTGGTAAAATTATCAAACGTTGACCGGTCTGCAGTAGTAAAAAGGTTGAGGAGCACTGGTCTAGGTTATTTCACACTCCATTTGGATATCTGAATCACGTGAAACAAATTTTCAAATTCTGTAATAATTTAATGGCTGCCAAATAGAAGTTGGCATAATTCTTTCAAAGATATGATAACATTACTTTTAAAAAGGATATGTCAAAAAATAGAAAATATGTTTTGAAGAACTGGAAATCGGAAAAAATATTCTTTGTATATTTATTTATAGCTTATTAAAATATAAATACAATAAATTTTTATCTTTTTTTATTTATTAGTGTATATGGTTGTTAATTATACAAATAATTTTAGTTTGTCAAAAAAGGACAAAAATTAAAAAAGTCAAAATGATTTAAATGCAAAAGTTAAATAAGAACTAAACACTAGTTACACAAAATGTATTACAAATTGTTGTTTTATTTTGACTGATCATTGATTTAATGTGTACCCAATCCTTTAATACCAAAAGAAACAACTACCACAATTAATAAAAATTCTGCAATATAAAGAGGATTTAGAATTCCAAATGTTTTCTGTCTTGTTATTCTTTTGAAAACCAACCATTCAAGGCACTCAAAATTATATTTTAAGTTATAGAAATAAGTGAAAATGAAGCCCAGTGGCTGAACATTAGGAAAGCAAAAAATGATTTTATAATGATGTAAATTCTAAACATTAAGAATTTGTGTACTTTACATTCAGCAATGCCAATAAGAAGTATATATATAATTCAAATAAAAAAAAATTAGGATGCAAAATTTTGGGGAAAAAATATGACATTTGCTAGCAGAGTTAAAATTAAGTAGTAAATTTCTGAATTTTAAATGTTTCCTCTTTTTTTTACAACATATTTAAGTTTTGTAAAAAAGTGGTTCAACTGTCTCCAACACAATATAAATATAATAGTGAATATCATAATACACTCATATCCATAATTTAACAGGCAATGAAGTTCAGGCAAAGAAAGACACAGAAGCATAAACAATTTGACTTATTTGTAAAGTCTATTTAATAAACAAAAGGTAAAGAGCAAAAAAGATGCTATATGTTTGACATAATTAATAAAAATTAGGATTTTTACTCCCTGGAGTAAAATTCAAAAAAGAACCTATTTACAAAAAATAGTATAGCATGGTTAGTACGGAGTATGTCTCCAGGACGATGCAATACAGGCCTTACAACGCCTAGGCATGCTAAGTATCAAATTATCAATCTGATCTAGGGGAATATTATACCACTCATCAAGCAATGCCCTCCGAAGTTCTGGTAGACAGGTGGGAGGGGGTTGACGGGCTACAATTCGTCGGCCAAGCATATCCCACAAATGCTCTATTGGATTAAAGTCTGGCGAGTATGCTGGCCAATCCATACGGGCGGTATCCTCCGATTGAAGGTATTCGTATACAATGTTTGCATGGTGAGGACGGGCGTTGTCATCCATAAACAGAAATTCAGCACCCATGGCGCCCCGAAACAAACATACATGTTGTTCCAGAATGACATCCCGATAGATGTGACCTGTCATCGTTACACTCTGAACATGCAGGTCAGTTCTGGAACCATTCCTCCCCAAACGAGCCATCTTGCACCACCGTAATGGTGTCACTCAATTGTGTTCTCTTGGTGGTAATGGGTACCTGGCGCTCTCCATATTAAAGTCCGGAGAGAATCAGACAGCAAACGAAACCTGGACTCGTCGGAGAGAGACAGAAAACATCACACAAGACCACTGTTGTGGTGTCCACAATGTATGCTCTGTACTCCAGGTTAATCGCAGGTGACAGTGAGTTGCGGTAAGTGGAACACATCTGACAGGCCTACGAGTATATAGACCAATGTGCCCAAAGCGTCTGTACACGGTCTGTCTTGAAACTGTCGTACCGGTAGCTGACGAGACAGGTCTGATGCTGTGCTCTGTCTATTTCTTTTGGCAGTAACTGCCAAATACCAGTCCTCATTTGGCGTTGTAATTCGGGGGCGACCTGTGCTGCAACATCTACTCACATTACCATCATCTTGGAATCGTTGCCAAAGCCTGGAGATGACACTCTGGGCGATTCCAAGTTCCTTGGATACTTCCTGCTGGGTATGTCCACGTTCTAGTCGTCCAATAATTCTACCACCTAAAAAATCATCCAATTGCTTCCTTTGTGCCATAACTATGCGGTTATTGCACTGAAAGGCTTTTAAATTTTAAAGTGCATGCGAACAACTTTACTTCTTTGCCACCATTCCTTATATACCCCTCTCTTACACTTTCGTCATTGTGACGTACTATCTGCGCCATCTGGTAGTTTCCTATAATTTGCATATTCTTCTTCAAGATGTGTGTGATAATTCTACAGGTGAAATTTTTATTTTAGAGTTCAATTTCTGTGTGATTCTGAATTATCCTTAATTTATGGGCATGAGTGTAAAATAAAACTCTAGTATCCCATTAAAAATAAAAATTACAGTTGCAATAAATGTATTATGAAATAAAAATTATAGTAAAATATAAAAAAAACCAACAATGAAAATTACTTTACCCGAATAAAACAAAAAATAAGTTAAGTAATAAATAAGTTCAAAACAACAGTGAAAATAAATCAATGAAATAAAAAGCTGTTAAGATAACTAACCATTAAAATTCCATTTTGGAGCACTCCCAGGCTATGATCTTTGAAATCATGTCAAAACACCAATCATGGCACCCAAAGTATGTTTTAAAACAAGAAACCCTTGAGGAGAAAAACAAGATAGGACAACAAAACAGTTGATGAAGAACTGAATAACATTAAGGAAAAATCAATCCTTTACCAAAAAGTAGAACAAAAAAACTTAGCCAAAAATTAGAAAATGAAACAAAAACTTACAAGTTTTTCTTTATGTGAAGCAATGTCCTTTTCCAGCAGAAAGAAAATTTGTGTGTGTGGTCCAACATCCCCCACAAGTACTCAGTGAGATAAAGGTGAAAATGCCTCCACATGGGCAGCATTTTTTTAAAAAATGCTTGACTGGTGATCTTATCTTTTTAACGCTGTTTGTATGAGCACCAATTTAAGGGTCCTTACTAGTCCAAATTGTGGTTGACTTTAAGAAAATCATACCTCTCATCAGCAAGAGAATCATTAACCTTCAAACAATCTGAAATTATCACAGAGCCTGAAAAAACTCACTCCTTATTGCCTGCGAAAAAAAAATTCAATTTCCCTCTGTCTTTCTCCAACACACTCTGAAAGAGAAAACCATTTATCCCATTCAAATAAATAAACCTGTTCTTACAGGATATGCTTCAGGGGAAAAGAATATTTTGATACCTTGAAGTAACTATTACTTGTGTTGACATGATTCTAACTGGAAAATTTGTGCAGACTTTTTCTTCTGGGAAACCAACAAGTTATACAAAATATACAAGTTTTATTTGTGAATGGGATAGTTGTGCAAACGATAAACATCATTGTGTACAATAATCACTTCTTGGAAGTCTAAAGAGTTCTGTGATGAAAATGTAGTTACTCGAACTCTCATCATGTACAGTAAGCATTTTCCCACTCATCAAACCAAGACCGATAAAAAGTTTTAATAAGAGCTTTCTATCTAGACAGCAAGGCATTTGCGTGAGATTCGTTCTCATTAATATGAGGTATTGAAATAAAAGGTATATTTAAAAGTTGAAACATTCAAAAATTTAAGGGAAAAAAAACATTTTAAAAGTTTTATGATGATAGAAAAAGATCCATGGCTTTCAGTCAAGGATGCTGTGGAAAATTTTCTGGGTACAAAAATTTGAATAAACTATAAATTTTAAAATTCTTACCCATTTAAGAATATATTCAATTGAAATATTAGCTTCAAACCAAAGAAACAAAATAAAAAAGGTCAATTTTTACTTATCTAAAAGCATTCTTTCCTCGTATAATTGATATCTTTTAGAATACCAATGGCCGAGTGGTAGTGTATCACGCTTCCATGCCACAGATCCGGAATTCAAACACCTGGGCTGGGTAAGGTCCACTCAGCTTTTCCTTCCCTCAGTGGGTCGATAAATGAGTATCAAGCTCACTTGGAAACTTAACACTGGGTTTCACTTAAGACTTACCACCTGATCAGAAGATCTGCTTATGTACCTCAAGGTCTTGTAACTGAGACTGAAACAGTAGGCCTTGGCCTTCTATGGGCTGTTACACAACTGAGCTTAGTTTAGATATCTCTTAGACAAAATTAGTATATTTTTATATATACATTTCTAATACTTTCATATGGATTTAATAAAGAATTCTGATTGGTCAAAATCTACTGAAACACTTTTATGTTTCCAAATCTTTATTATAAAATTTGTATATCCCATATATTTAAGTACAAGTCTATCTAAATTAAGCATCATTGACTGTTTAATACTAAACACCACAACAATTAAAGAATTTTTTTGAATCAAACTTTAATTCAGACATCTTTTTTATAGATATCAATGTCTTCCATTCCTTAGAAATCTTTTCTACAAATAGTAGTTGCTTAAAAAGCAATAGTATAGACTATAACCGGGGTGGCGAACCTTTTTCGATCAATATGCCATTTTTTCTTTAAGAAGGTATAGACGTGTCATCAAATAATTTGGACTTGTGATTGAGAAAATAATAAAACCAAATACTAACTTAAAATTCTTTAATTACAACAAAAAAATACCTTTTGCACAGTATAGTAAATATTTTTATTTATAAGTGTAATTGAAATTAACATTATTGTGAATTCTGTTCGATAGATTAGATGACAAATAACTTGTATTAGAATAGTAAGATGATACTTTTACCAGAATGCAAGCTGAATTGGAGCAATCTTCCAAACGGTTTCTAACGGTGGTATTCTCAATCGCGAGTTATTGAAAAGAAAACTCGCGGATTGGGTAACCCCGGTTGCCGATAACTTCATGCGGATAATTCCCATTTCTTATTCTTGAACTGACGATTACCGAATCCGTAAGTTATGCGTGGGCAAGATGTTACAGTCGTTGTGATTGGACAATGATAATCACGTGACATATTGCTTACCTTTTATGTTGTATCTTGGCGCGTAATTCGGTCAGCTGTTTTTAACACGTTTTTCTAAGTTTGACTTGCATTTCTTTCTCTTGCTTTGCTATGTCGAAAAGCAACTTTTCAGTTCAGGAGATGGAATTACTGTTAAATCTTGTAGAGAAATATAAATACATCATAAACTGCAAAATTACGAATGTAGTTTTTAACAAGAAGAAAAGAGAAGCGTGGGATAGTTTGACGGTCGATTTCAATGCAGCCAGCCTATGTTAATGAAGTCGACAGCAGCTTCAGAACAAATTTAAAAACATTAAAAAGGAGTCACAAAAAAAAAGAAGCTCCGATAAAGTTGAAATTTTTAGAACGAAATCCGTGAGTTACCCTCCGAAATCGGCGAGTAGAATCCGCGGGTTACCTTTGGATGAATAATCCGTGGATTTGGCTCGATCCGCAGTTGAGAATAACGATGTTTCGCCAATCTGCGAGTTACCTCCGGTTCAGGGATAACCCGCGATTGAGAATACGACCGTGAGTCTTTAATGTTATTCATCTCTGAAAATAATGACTCGTATGCATAAGTAGATGAAAAATATGGCTAAAATAGCATGAGCCAGTTTTCTCAAACAGTTAAATGTATTTGGAACCGGATTCCATGTTTCCAAAATTTCATTACAAGGATTTTTAATTATATTGCTTGTTAATCTTACTGTTTCAATCAATATTCCAGCTTTCTCCTTTTTCAACAAGCTTTTGAATCCATATTGAACTAGACTGGAAATCAAAGTTGCACTTCAATTTACAACCAATAGAATTGGGACAAATCCAGTTTATTAAATGAAGTCACATTAAGGTACATAAAAAAACCTGAGCATTTCCTATAATTCTTCCAACTGAGAAAATCTCGCTGAAAACTGCGACCGATCACTCACGTTTCATATTATACTTCATATTGAACTCAGTTATTTTGAATTAAAATGCAAACCGTTTTGATCTGTGGCGCGCCCAAAATATTGTGTTGCATGCCACTGGTTCACCATCCCTGGACTATGAGGACATGAAACTAAACATGGCATCACAGAAAACCAATTCTCTTCTGTCATGTGTGTTTATATATACATAGGGAATGTATCTTATTGGATAAAACCTCCAATATTCAAGTCAACAACTTGGAAAAGCAATCGCCAACCCATGGCCCTTAATTGTCTAAATTAAGTATTCATTTAAGGTACAAAATTAAATCCCTCAGCTATTATAACTGAAACTTTTTATCAAACTACAATTCAAATGTCTTATTTAAATCAACGCGAATCTTTTCTGCAAATTACAGTTGCTTAAAAACAAAGAATGAATTTATACTATTATTTTATTCTCTTTATTTCTGGAACATTAATATGCAATACATAAAACACATGCACAATCAGCAATATTTACAAAATGATTTTGTCAAGCATTTTTATATTTTTGCCAATATTGTTGTAAAATATACAAGTATAGTAATTTTTAACAAATACTCAATTACACTTTTCTAAGAAATCTCCATGAATAATTATTTTTTAATAACAATGATTCAAGAGTACTACTTTTTTTTATCACTTGTACATAATATTTAACATCAACATTTAGGTTTGACAATGACTTTTGCTTCATTACAGGAAATTTACAAACAGCCTACAAAAGAGTTCATACACTTGCAATTTCCTGTAAAATTTAATGTTTTCCACAAATAAAATTTAATATCTAGGAATTGTAATTCCTAAAATTTGAAAACACATCCTAAATCTCCTGCTTTAAGCCTAGTAGAACATATTAAGGGAGAATTTCATTTTGAAAAAAGAAAACAAAAACAAAATATGAAGTAAAAACAATGATAACAGAGGTATAGAGGAATATAGATGCAAAAATTACCCAAAAACTAATGAAATCTATACCAAGACATTTAAAAGTATTTGTGCGTGCTAAGATATCTTATTATATACTAAATAAAGAAAAAAATGCAATATGTTGAGTTTTTCTAAATGTAGTAAGACTTTTGTCGCTTAATTTTTAGTACTTTTTTTTATGATTAATTTTTCAAAATGGCAGTTACACTTTGTTTTAAAAATAGATTATATTACTCCATTAAGAACAATTTGCAGATATAAAAAAAATTACAATATTTTTATTACATAAAAACATTAAATTTTAAAGGAAATTGCAAGCGTACAAACACTTGTGTGGTTCACTGTAGTTTTATCATGCATCACATTAAAAAAAAATTAAAACTTTTATAAAACAGCATGCCATTCCACTTTTTGTACCTCTAAAACTTTAAACAATCTCTTTTACAATGTGAATAATAATCCAAAAAGTAAATAATCAAAATTAAAATCAATAAAATTAGTTATGATTATACTAATTTTTTTCCCAATAATTTCATATATGATAACAATATATTAGATTCTGTTACATTTACAATTAACAAATAAAAAGGCATAGAAATTACTATGACATAAAAAGCTTGAAATATTTTTTATACACAACATAAATGAAATAATTTTAAAAATGAAGTAATTGAAGTTAAAGTGCACATGAATTATATTTTAGCATCCATTAGCATTCACAAATTTTATTTAACATACCCCTCCCCTGGATCTTCTTTTTGGGAAGTTATATTCTAAAAAACCGCCAGATGAAAAAAATTATGGCATAATCTGGCAAAAATGTAAAAGCCAAACTGTCATTTCTTCAATTGTTAGTTACAGTCAATGAAAATACATATAATATTGACATGGCAACTGAACACTTTCTATATTTTTAATCAAGCACTGCTCATTCCTCTTTTTTTCATAGTAAGTACTTCAAAGGAGACAGATTTTCTTTTCTTGTAATTATTTCAGAGAATAAATGATTAATGTTTCATCTAAAATTGAAGAATTGGAATGTGGGATGAGAGCTCTATTCTGCACCATTAATCATTTGATTTGAACTTTTAAATTATTTTCAAAACTTTTTCACTATCTTTCGAGTGCTCTGAATCAGTGGCGTACACAAGCTATTTTCATAGGAAGGGATATATTTTTTAAAAAAAATGTAGACCAAAATACACCAAGACGTCATCTTTAAGCTAAATATTGAGGACCTTGAAAAAAACCTAAAATGTCTGAAAGCGACATATTTGTGTGAGCCATTATTTCGAACAATTCCTCTAAAACACTCACATTTCCATCCCGATTCAAAGAAGTAAAATGTCTTCGCACTTTCTCACTATCCAGTAGTGCACGTGTCATATCTTCATCAAAACGATTAGTGCGTACGTCAAATCCATTACCACAAACTTTTGACAATTCTGTGCCCACTATTTCTTGCAAAACACTCAGAGTATTAAAAACCACAATTTTTTGGCTAGGCAAAAAATGTTGGAAGTACTTATCTTTTTCAATTTCTTTGTATGCCTTTGGTATTTCTTCAGCCATCTTATCTAATTGATCTTTAACGGAAAATAAGTATTCTAACTTCTGTCTTGCAGTGGCTAAATGTTCACTCGACATTTTCTCAACAGGGGAAAGAATGTTTGAAGTCATTTCAATTTCGAATAATTCTCTTCCTTTCAAAATGTGCTCCTTAATGTAATATTAAAGTTTCTATAGATATTTTTTGTTTATTATACTTCCAATCTGAGGCGTAAACGATTCTTTTAGGGCCCCAACCGCCTTTTAGAAGTTGAACTTTTTATGGGGCACGGTAGGGAAAAGTTCAGTTAAGTTCAGTTCAGTAAGTAATATCACTGATCATAAATTAAATCGCTCCTGGAAGCGACCGTCTATTTTTGAAAGCTGGATATTCCTTGTTTCCTTTTAGCAATTTTTTACCAAGTGTTTATCACTTTATGACTTCATTGCGTTATATAAATTCTTATACCGCGTTCAGTCCTTTAACCTTTTGTTTTTAGTCCCCCCCCATTTTACAGGCAATGTGCAGTTGGTTCATTAAAATTTTATTCAAAATTTGTTTCTCCCCCTTTTTCTATGGGATCTTGAAACTAATTTTAATTCCAAGATCTCCTTGTTTCGGGTCGTTTATTTTCGGATCGACCCAATCGCACCACGCCCACTTTCTGCGCTAATCGGTCTCGACCAATCAGAACGCAGCAAGCAGGGCATTTTTTCCATCAGTACCCGGACTTCGTCCGCTACTGTTTTTCAGCAGTTTGTTCTGCCCATTAATTATTTCAATCTTTTATTTCTTCTACTCTATGTCACCCCACTAATTCGGCTCTAATTTTTATAATTCTGATGAGGAGGTACGTCCCCCTTTTAGGGACAGGAACTCCGTAAGTTACATGCCACTTGCCACTTGTAATATCACTGTAACAGTGGAGACTTGGCCAACGCCTTATGCTCCGATAAAATTTTGATTAGTTTTTAACTTAAATTGTAACGTACAGCTAGTGATTGTACTATTTATCAGTAGTTTTAATTATCGCCTTGTGCTTCAACTGAAATTGATGAAAGTAGAGTATTGAAAAACTATTAGCTGTGGAATCTTAGAATCTATTGGTTGATGTCAAAATTTTTTCAACTTTTTGAGCATGCTCTATTGGTTTACATTTCACTATTGAGGAAAAAGACTATTCTCCATGGTTGGAGATAAAATTTTTCAAAATTTCAAGCTGCGATTTGTATTTGATACAGTTTAATATAAAATGTTCTCTAGTTTCTGGTACTTGACAATCTTCATACAAAAGAGAATCTGTTTGTTTAAAAAGGAAATATATATCATTTAATGGCAATTTTTTAGCTCGCAACGTATTGATTAAAATTTCTGTATTTCTATTTTTTGCTGCCTGTCTATTCCATTTTTCAAGATGAGAAGTATAAAAATAATTTTTATGTCTTTTGCTCTTTTTCCATATTTCTTCGCTTTTATTTTTGTGTTGTTTTTTGAAATGTGTATGTAGATCTTCCCAAGTTATCCAAGAAATAATATTCCATGGCTCTGGAGAGGCTTTAGCTAATTTATCAACTTCTTCATTAATCCCTATTCCCTAGTGAGCTGGAACCCAAATGAATGTAATTAATTGAGCTATTTGGAGACACTCATGTAAAGTTGAACTTAAATTTAATATTATCGTATTGGATTTTCTATTAATATTTTGGATGCTTTTTAGAACTGATAAGATGTCCGTCAGGATGACATAGTTTTCTATTTCAGAAACCCAATTTTTTAACGCAGTCCATATGGCTATAGCTTCAGCTGTGAAAATTGAAATCATTTCTTTCAGTATGAAATTGTGTCGAACTTTTTTTTCTTAGGGATCAAAATTCCTATTGATGTTTGATTAGTATTTTTTGAACCATCTGTTGCTATTATGATATTGTAATTAAAGTTTGACTAAATGTAATCATTAAACATATTTTGTACTATGACATCTTGAAGATCCTTGTTTTGAAATGGTAGTTCATGAGTATAGATGTTTATTTTGCGATTTTCGTAGATTGGAGAAGCAGGGATATATTGAATAATATCCACTTTAGAGATGCATACAGTCGGTCGAAAAAATAGTTGAACACGGTGATCCATTCAAAAAATGATTGGAAATGGAAAACGACCTTTTTTGAAATGAAAACGACCTTTTTTAAAACTATCTCATTTGAAACCGTCTCATTTAAAATGAAAACCATCTCATTTGAAACGAAAACCATCTCAACACCGCATTTTTGTTGTTTTGTTCCCACTTTTTCCTTTTAAACGACTCTTTTTATATTGTCCATGTTTCACCAAATTTTTATCCCAAAGTTGAATGTAGGGTCTAGATAAAAATAGGACACAAAGTATCCCAGAGGCGTTAGTCAAAAATTTTTCAGATTTCTCCAAAAAATATTATTTCACGGAGCGAGAGAAAATTTTTCATGCCAGAGAGACGATTTAAAAAGGGGTCATCAACAAATGAAATTTAGGCATCTTGGAGGGATCAAATGAAATTCTTGACATGTCAAATGAAATGCATGCATCTTGGTGAGAAAACGGGGGACATTTTAATTCAACGAGACAAGCCCTCCAATCTTGGTGAGAAAACAGGGGACATTCCAACTCAACGAGACAAGAACTCCAATCTGGGTGTGTGAAGATGATAATTATTAACAGGTAAGTCTAATCTATATTTGATGCATTTCAATCTTGGTGAAGTAAATGACCCGAAAAAGGGGACCACCCCCAATTTTCGGACTTGAAGATTTTGGCTAAAAACATTTGCCGATAAGATTGCCAGGATTTGAGAATATTAATCACTTCAAATCCTGACAGTCTTAAACCAGTGCTTCTCAAACTTTTAATACTGGCGCCCCCTTTTCAGTCACAATTTTTATCGCGTCCCCCTTATACTTTAATAATGTACTGAATGCAATAATAATGCACTTTGACGCTAAAGCTACAATACGCGATCTTAATTATAAACCATACAAATTAATAACATAAGTATTAAATTTTGTATACGTTACTTTAATCAAAAATAAATTAAGTAATAGGATAATTATTATGTTATTTTTCCTTTCTCTAATTTTAAAATTGAACATATTGCAAAATGCGGTGGCTGCTTAGAAGACAAAATATAGATATCAGCTAAATATAGAAAAGAACTTAGAGGGTCAAATTCTAATCATAAGCATTCCTTATAAAAATTTTGCTTTGCAAGACAAGCCCATGGAAGTCGTTAATACTTATTAAACTTATTCTTAATTTAGTATTAATTAATTAGTTATAAAATACTCTGTGCAGCACTGATACATTAAAAGTATACCGGCTGAAGTGCCCCGCTCTTTGCACGAGTTCATTTATAAGAAAAATAAAACATTATTGATATAATAGCTGAATTGTAAGGAGAGTAATGCCAAGTGCGCGACATTGTTTACAAAAACGTAAAATGATTGCTCAAATTTTCATTAGTTTAAGCGAATTGTAATTATAAGCCTCACAGAATTAGCATTTATAATTGATGTTAAAGAATGAACAATAATATAAAATTCCGATGAAGAATAATTGTATTATTTTTAATATTTAAAGCGAAAAGACTTCAACATGTTTTAACCCAGGAGCAGGCACTCGATACGGTAGAGGGTTATTGAGTCACCCCAATCCTCTTTTCTTTATAATTATTTTATTGTACACGATACAAATCGTGATTCCAGCGAATAATTTAATTAAAAGAAAGTAAACTTACCTGCTTTCAAGGAATTTTTAATTTTCTTCGGTAACAAATAAGCAATTTTGTCGAATTAACGATATCGTGTTCTGTGTGTCCCGCGCGACCACTTCCTGGTAAAAACTGTATTTATTATGATAATATGTATGTTGCTGCTAAAAGCAATTGTGTAAAACGTTTTTCGTTATGCTTTATATGTTTGAGATATGTTTATATGTATCTTAAAACTCCTTTGCATGGAAAAAAGCGCACCAGAGTAAAATACATTACTTACAAATTCCCTAAATGAGAAACAAACACATAAAAGAGGGGTCATAACTAACTGTACCAAGAACTTAGGTCAAACAGATTATCAGCAAAAACAGATTACAGCTATAATGTGAAGTATTTCAAAAATAATTACAGTGATGAATTTTTCATGTTCCTAAATTTTTTCGATTCTGGGTCTGGGATTTGTTTTCTTTCTGAAAGAGCAGTATGTTAGGATTAAAAAGAAAACGTAATAAAAAATCTCTCATCACGGGATTACAGCAAATCAAATAAAAGTTTTTTTATTTGGTTATACGATCAAAGATATCTAATTAGGTATTGAAGACGTTTTTATTTTTGATGACATAATATCGCGCGATTATAAATTATATCAGAGTAAAAGTGCATTTTTATTATGTCTAAAAGTATTTTGTTTTAATTCATTCCAGTAAATTAATTATTTTTTAAATCTTTTATTTTCGATATGCTCGCGTCCACCTTGTAAGGTTATCGCGCCCTTCCAGGGGGGCGCGCCCCACAGTTTGAGAAACACTGGTCTTAACGAAAAACTTTTAGCATGCTGCATGAAAATATGACTGAATGTTTGGCTTCTGGCCTTTTATACTCTAATGAGGTAACGTGAAGCAATTTCTATTGGCTGGCGCATGCTGTGATCCTTCCAACGTTGGCATATTGTGTGTCTTGAAAAAAGGGGGACCAAGTCGACTCTTGTGTCGACTCGATCCCCCTTTTTTCGGTATATTTTTTTTCACTCACTCTACTGGATGGGCAGTCTATTTTTTGCATTCAGCCTGCAACTTGTGAAAATGCTGCAGGTATCGCGCAAATCGGTAGGATTTCACCATGGTGCACTCGGAAATGTCATAGTCCTCGTGCACCTCCTTATCGTGCAGGTGGTCAGGCAGGGTGAGGTCATTCAAATCTCGGAAAGGGGGCAATATTTCCAGGTTGATGGTAAAAAGTCCAAGCTTTTCAAAAATTTTTCTCTGGTCCGAGCCCTTGACGACGATGAGGCCTCTGTTTCCTTGGGCCATGTGACAAAACTTGCCCCTGACGCAGAAAGACAGTTATTCGAGGGGTAAGGATCCGGGCAGGTGGCTTTTCAAGCTGAGCCGTTCATTGATGTACCTGTTGGCTCGGCTGTCTTTGGCGGTCGTAAGGAGGTTCGAGTGGTCCACCGTGAGGCAAGTCACTTCTAGATCTTTGCCATCTTCCTTAATGCTAGCAATCGACAGTTCGATAGGGACAGGTTTACCACCATAGTGAAACACATTCGCATGGGCGAAAAAGGCTAGATGAGACATGTTGCTCAGTGACAATGTGTCTGGTGGCTGAGCACTGTTCTTTTATACTCTGCTGGGTCACGTGAATCGATTCCTATTGGCTGATGCTTTCCAACCTTGAATCACCAGACATTATTGCCGATGAAAGATATCTTTAGTGCCAAGGTTCCACAATACAGATGAATCCAATCTTGCTGCATCAAACAGCGCCTTTAGCACGATTCAGTGCCAAGGTTCCACAATACAGATGAATTTAATCTTGGTGCATCAAACAACGCCTTCAGCATGATTCAGCACAAGTTTTTAACCCTCCAGTCTTGGTACAATATTTAGCCCGAAAAAAGGAGGACCGAGTCGACTTTTGTGTCGACTCGATCCCCCTTTTTCCGGGCCAATGTCCATTTACTGTATCAATACCGTAACTTTGTAGCTCCATTCAGCATGCAGCTTATTAAACTGCTGCAGGTGTTTGGCAAATTGGTAAGATTTTACCATGGTGCACCACGAAATGTCATTTTCCTCGTGCACACCCTCATGCACGGGATTGGGAAAGGTTCCATCGCAAATGTCTTTGAATTTCGGCAGCGTCTCCAGGGCCATGGCAAATAGTCCGACCTCTTGAAAATTTTTTTGTTGTGCCACTCCTTTGTCCACCCTCAGGCCCCTGTTGCCTAGGGCCAGCTGACTAAACTTGTCCCTCACGCAAAAGGGCAGGTATTCCACGGGCACACTCTTGGGAAACGGGTGGTGTAGCAGACGAAGACGGGCATTCTTTTGGCGGTTTGATCGAAAATATTTGGGCTTGGAAGTATTGCCCGTCATGATTCAAGGTGATGCAAATCACTTCGGGATCGCTGCCATTCCTGGGAACGTGGTAATGGACAATTGATTGGGCACTGGCTTGCCATCGTGATGAAACACTTTGGCATGAGCAAAATAGGCTGGTTGACTCGAGTCAGACATATCTGAGAAAAGCAGAATGATTCTAGCGGCTGACTGCTCGATTTATATATACTCGAAGAGCGTGACGTTAGATGGCATCCCATTGGCAAAAGCCTTTTCATGCGAGTGCGGCACGTGATTTTCCAAAGCCCGCTTACAAGGTTGGAGACCCACCATGCGCCAAGGGACATGTTCCTCTCGATGCACTACTGATCGTCCAACCACGACAATTATTTCACGTACACATCTGCGAGTCGAAAGCCATCTGTAAAATCCAAAATATACACATCCGTAGTTTGAGGTTGATAGGCATCCCAAACTCGGTGAGAGGGAGGACGACCCCCTTGAAAGAATCTAAACTCGACGCCTTTGTCCTAGGTCAGATCCAAATGACTCGTAAACACAATCACCGTTTTTCCAAATGACCGAGGAATAAGCTCACCAAAGTTGGGTTCAAAAATGATGGTATAAGGATAGTCTTACTCGTAAAACGTGACTCGATCCAGCCACCGACCCAGATTTCCAAACACGATAGTGGTGCGATGTCGACACTGGTCCTATACATTTGTTACCGAAACCATTTTTTTTACTTACTCTTATCTCCAAGCACAGGTGATGGATCTGGTAAAATGAGCTGCACAGGTGGTGTCGTCGGCAAAGGTGGTATAGTCGGTCGAAAAAATAGCTGAGCACCGTGATCCTTTCAAAAAATGATAGTAAATGGAAAACGACCTTTTTTGAAATGACCTTTGTTGAAACCCTCTCACTTGAAATTAATCATGAAAACTGTCTCATTTGAAACCATTTCACTTGAAATTGATCATGAAAACTGTCTCATTTGAAACCATCTCATTTGAAATCCTCTCATTTGAAACCCTCTCATTTGAAACCCTCTCATTTGAATCGAAAACCATCTCATTTGAAACGAAAACCATCTCATTTGAATTAAAACCCCCTCATTTGAATCGACCTCCTTTTCGTTTCAACGACTCTTTTTACATGACTCTTGTCCCCCTTTCCAATACTTTTTATCCAAAACTCGCATTTAACCCTCTAACCGGATAGCACGGAAAATTCCGTCAGTGTAAAGATGCTTCGGAAATGCACTGCACGGATTTTTCTGCCTTCAAGTAACGTTTTCAAAAGCGCATTAGCCGCACTTTTCTGAAATCCTTTCCCCCTTTTAAAGGTTTAACATCTTGAAAGATAATTGGGGACGGTGGAAGCAACACAGCAGCACACTGATAGGAAGTTTTATGGCTCGCAGGAAACCCCGTGTTTTGACCCTGGGGCAATCGTAAAAAATTGAGGGGAAATTTCTTTAGACCCCAGGAAGTGTTTATTTGTTACATCGTATTTTAAAAGTTTTGAAAAGTCCCAACGCATAAGTAAAATATGTTACAATTCCCATTTGGTTTTAATATTAATTTAAAACTGTAACAAGTTGGTGCGTGTCAGTGCAATCTGCCATTTTATATAGTTAGACAAATTATCTTTTTTTAAGTATATTCTTTCACTTCATTTTTCTTATTTTAATCAAAGCTTTCAGTTTTTGAAACATGATTATTTTATTATAAGATACCAAAAAAAATTAATAAAACACCAAACTCTTTAAAATTTGAAACCTTTTCAATTTTCCAACCACTAAAAATGAATAAATTTAAACTTCATCAAATCATTTGAAACATTTTCTTACACTTTGATAAAAATAATAACGAAAAAAAAACTAATTAAGATTTATTAGTTTTTTTCTTAGATTTCAAAGCCCAAGTGTTCAGGGATGTTTAAGTACAGTGCATAGTTATATATTGTTAAAATACACCGAATTATATTTGAATTTTAAGTGCTTGAACTTCAGTTTACATCAAAGACAACATGAATGAAGATTTTCCAACATTTTTTTTATAACTTGAATGTTTGAATAAATGGTAATCAAAAATATATGGAAACATTTACAGTAGACATTTATGCATATAAATAAACATAAAAATCAATTTTAAATTCGAGCTATTCAAAAACATTCGAATTATTAATCAAAAATATCTATTTATACAAAATACCTCCACATTTATCTTTTTTAACCCTCTAACTGGATACCTTCCCCTGAAAAGTTATTCCGAAAGCGTTTAACTCTTATTTTGCGATTCCCTTTAAAAATGCAACAGACTTTTTTCCTTTCCCCCTTTTAGAACTTGGGAGGACGAACGAGGAAAATTTTACGACCCAGTTCGGTCCCTTTTGAAAAGTAAGAACCAAGAGATCAATCGTTTACAGCTAGCTGTTAAGTTGCCTTGGGCAATCTTCTTTGAAAGCGTAGATATCCTCTCTTGATCAATCCTCTTTGAAAGATAGGGTGTTTCTTTCTCCTATATGTTCAGTCACAGTAAAATTAAAAACGAAATGAAAGGTAAAAAAAAAGAGGAAAAATGAAATAAATACAGTCGGTTCTAAAAAATAGTTGATCACCGTGACCCTTTCAAAAAATGATTGGAAATGAAAAACGACCTTTTTTGAAATGAAAATGACCATTGTTGAAACCCTCTCACTTGAAATGTATCATGAAAACCATCTCATTTGAAATTAATCGTGAAAATCATTTCACTTGAAATTAATCATGAAAACTGTCTCATTTGAAACGAAAACCATCTTTGAATCGAAAACCATCTCATTTGAATCAAAAACCATCTCATTTAAAACCATCTCATTTGAATCGAAAACCATCTCATTTAAAACCATCTCATTTGAATCGAAAACCATCTTATTTAAGGTATCCGTACACCTTCGAAGAAAATTTTTTTAAAAACTGTAATATTTGCTATTAAAATATTTTTTACTGATGAAATATAACTTAAAACTATGAAAAATACATTTAATATGTTACTTGTAGTACATAAAAAAATTTTAGGGAGTAAAGCATAGTGTAAATAATAATTAAATTGATTATTAGAATAACGCACATAACTCAAATGTAAACAAAAATATCCCTTTTCTGTAAATTTGATGATGATCATTTATAACATTTTTTAGGGCTGGTACTATTTTCCTGATGATAATCAATTTATTACAATTTTTATCAAGTTTCGAGTAAAGAACATTGAAAAATCCTTAAAAAATTATTACGAGCATGATATATACCTTAGTTACTAAAAACATATCAACTATATATAATTATGAAAGTAGTAGGGGTTCTTTAAATCTATAAAACAAATATATTTATAAAATTTCAACTAATTTGGTTCACAACTTTTTTCTGATATTTACGTTGTCAGATGTCAATACGTTAAACAAATTCATTTTTGAGATAAATCAGAAATAAACTTTTTGAACTGCAAATTTTAATATTAAACACAATTTGATATACTTAAAATGCTCCTGATTTATAAATAACACCTTCTTTACTCTCTAAAACATTGATTTTTTTTTTCCTTGTAGCTCTTAAAATTTTTCTACGCTGCTTTACATTTGGTGTTGAATGTCGTTCTGCGTCGTTAATTCTATTGATGTCAAGATGTTTGTATGCTTTTAAAGTAAAATTAACCAGGAGTTATATTAAGTTTTTTTAAAAATTTCAACACAACCCTTGTATCCATCATTAAATTGGATCACAGCATCAATGCACTAGATTTAAAGTTTTGAGGCACATGGAAACTTCCTCGGGTACTCTCTGCCATATAACGCCATTTAAACACTGGTTTTGAATTTTGTGTTTTTGCCATGCAGGCATTTAGTAAGCAGTTCTTTGGTACTCAACTCTAAATATGTAGGCTTAATCGTGTTTAGTACTTCATTTGATAAGCCTTTATATTTTTCGTTTTGGCTTTTGCCACAAGACAGTGCTCGCTGGTAGTAGCACCAACAATCTTTTCCGATGGGACACTGCCCATGCATCCAGTTTCTCGACACTTGATGAGCAATGAAACAAAGCCGCAATAACATTTTGCTGAAGACCGGATAGGTTTCCAACATTGCTACGAACAGCAATCCTATAATAGTTTTGCAATCGGTCAATAAAAGAGTCGGTGAGTTTGCCTTTACCAGACAGATTTTTATTTTTAGACTTAAGTTTGTGCAATCTCGCACCTACTCTCTTTTGAACATGACCAATGCATTCATATTTTGTGACGCTATCCTTCCCATAAGTATCTTTGACACTGATAAAGCCCTTAGAGTCCCCGTCACCATAATAATGTGCATATTTAAGGCCTCGTTTGACAATAGAACATTGGAAGATTCTCGTAGAACCAACAGCTTCCATTTTTAACGCAGAACCTTGAAAATTGCTATGGCACACGTGATCTGCTGCAAAAGTTTCCGACTCAATGCTTCTAGGCATTTTAGAAATCTTTCTACAGGTGGGACAATATGACGACATTATTTCAATGTCTACTACTTTACCAGTGTCAACTGACAAAGCTGCGACACACCCATTCATGGAAGAGTAACCTCTACGCTGCCACGGTACATCAACTGAAATGCCACATTCAACAATTTTATTTTTAGTAGGATGTAGCACTAACAGTTCAGAAGCTGCTTTTTGCATTGATAGCTCACTAACATGAGTTTATTCTCATGAATAGTGTACGCAGTTTTACTGAGCCTGGGTAAATTTAACGTACCACATAATTTAAACCCAGCAGAAAAACATTTCCCAATTTGTCTCATACCATACACAAATCTTGTATTTACTTTGGGACAGTTTAAAGTTTTCTTTGAACTAGAAAACCATGAGTAAAAGTCACAATGTTTTACCTGATAACAAAATTTGAGCACAAACCATATGTGGAATCCTCAGAAAGCAGGATACCTTCTTCTTTGAAACATCTTGGGCAGCAAAGTTGTAAAAACAAATTTAAAAGGACTTCCATATCAATTATTCTGTTACCAGTAAGTGGTTTACGTTGATATTCTGCTATTTCTTCATCAAAGGCAGCAGGTATTTAATTTTTTTGAAGAACTGGCGTTGGTAGATGTTGCGCTGCTATTTTTTGAATGTTTAATGGTAGATCCATTTACTAGAAATTGGCGTTTTCTCTTTGCACTAACTCTACGTTTTAGCATTACCCATTTTAAATGACAAAAGTAAAAATTTTCTGCTATAAAAAAGATTAAACAAAAGCTATAAAGAGCTACGCAATCATAAGCAAATGTAAACAAACAGTAAAGCACTCTATTTTCTTGCCAGATTCTAGATAAAAATATAAATAAAAACCTGTTGCCAATTATATTCTTGAAAATTCTGAAAACTCAAATTCATATTTTAAAAAGTTTAAATTTCTTACTACCGCATATTTAAACGATACTTTGAAAAAATAAAGAAGAAATGTCAACAAACGTTTTTTCTACTTCGCAATGCAGACTTGTACTTCCGGGTTCAAGGTGCTATCGAATGAAACTCAAATCCCCATAACTTAAGTTCTAAATAAGATAGAAACAAAATTTAAACACCATTTTAAAGAAAACAGTTCATATTTTCAAATAACATTTAAATTAAAAAATCGAAAAATTTGACGAAAATGACGAAATGAAGGTGTACGGATACCTTAA
>BMAU01003348.1:0-164094 GCA_019973935.1 Trichonephila clavipes | reverse complement strand
ATTCCTACTACTAGTGTTAGTTTCTCCTTCCCTCTCTCGTGCCAAAACCCTCAGCTCCATCAAGGTCAGACTTATTTATGTTTACTTATCTGTTATTATTTTTTTTGACAATCCGTATTTTGATGATTTGCCTTTTTGAATCTACGTTTTTTTTTTTTTAATCTGAGCAAATATTTGAAACGAAATTGATTTTTGTTATTTCTATCATCTCTATAATTTGTATGAACATATTATTCACCGAATTTTGCCATTATATACTTTCATATTATTTTCTTTCTTTTCAAAATTGTATTTAATAACTATTAATTTTGAATTATATATCCCAAATTAAATTATTACTTGATATGTTTTAAATTATTGATGCACGATATATTATTATTTGAATTTTACATTGGTTTCGGAAATTTTTAATTGAAAAATTTTATTTGCATAACTTTTATATATTTAGTAGAAGTGTGGGTAAAATTTAGCAGAGCTAGCATCCCGTACCTTTCACAGTATTTAGTACTATACCTGTTACTCTCCAGTACAAAAATTCTTGCATAAATTCTTAACTTTTTAATTAAAAAGGGGAACAACATGTCTTTCTTGTTAAAAGGGAAAAAGGAAGATGTGTTAGAGTTAGCTACAGAGTTAGGTTTAGAGGCGACAGTCGACATGACTAAGCCAATGTTAAAAAATTTAATAACCAAAAGTGCACGGTACGATGAGGAAGACACCAAATTGATGTACGAAGGTATCGTTGAAGAGAGAAAAGAGAGAGAGAGAATATTATTAGAAGAAAGGAAACACGACGGGATAATTTAGAGTTAGAAAAACTTAGAATCGAAGCTCAGATCGAACCAAATCAGGAAATATTGAGTAGGAATAATCGTACACCTAGTAATGAATTGAACAAACTGCTACCTAAATTTGATATGAAAAAAGATATCAGCTTATATTTAATATTGTTTGAGCGCCAAGCATGTATGATGAATGTACGAAAAGAGTTTTGGGTCTCACACCTGTTAGGCCTACTCCCACAGGAAATCACACAGTTGATCGCTAGAGAACCTGAACAAGAGGCGATGGATTATGACCACGTGAGGTCTTTGTTTTTGAAAAAGGTTTAAATTGACCCCAGAGAAGTTCAGGCAGCTATTTGTTACACATCAGAAAAGTTCGGATAAAACATGGCGTGATTCTACCAAGAAGTTCAAACATTCTTTAATGGATGGATTGAAGGATTGGACGTAAAAACATTTGACAAACTAAGGGATCTGATGATAGCTGATCAGATGAAGAAAAAAGCCCCTATTGAATTCAAAGAACGTCACCTAGACGAATGGCCAAGTATCAACTGCCCAGTTGAATTAGCCGAGAGACTTGAAGAATTTGAGGATGTCCGTAAAACGTTGAGACAGAAAACACATACTTTAACACCTGTTCGAAGACCTGAAGTTAGGGGATCGAATCAAGCGGAACATTTCAAGAAATTTGATAACCACAATACAAGGAGAACTGGAAATTTAAATTCTGATAGAAGATATTTGGACACTTCTCCGAGTAGAGATTTTGATAGAAGAGCACCTATATAGGAGATGTTACATATGTCATTCCTTAGATCATTTTAATTTTAATTGCCCTGAAGCAAAGAAAGAGATCAAAAGAGAACAACCCAATCCCCAAGTACAAAGCTGTTCTGTCACACCGCAGAAAGGACTACACTTAAAAAGCTTTATGTTAGGCAATGGAATTGTATCGGCACTTATAGATACTGGTAGTACAGTTAGTCTAATCCGCGAAGATGTAAGCACGAAGATTGTTGACCATTCAAGACTATTCAAAATAAACGCTGTGTTGTATGGTTTAGGACAAACTGAAGTAATAATCAAGGGCTCCTTTGAGTATGATTTTGTCTTGGACAAAGATCAATATTCTTTAACGTGGCATGTGGTGCCAACCAAACAGCTAAATTTTGAAGGCATTATAGGTACAGACATTTTGGGACAAGCTTCTTTGAATTTCACCCAAGAGGGTGTTATGTTCCATAAGCATGAGGAAAAGGCATGTCTAATGCAAATATCCAGAGTACATCCTGAAGATGAGTTAGATTTCAGTCACATCCTTGACTCACAAGTGAAAAATGATCTAATCGGAATAAGTTCATCGTACAAACCTGAGAAGACTGAATCCACATATGTGACGAGGAGGATAATACTGAACGAAGATATCCCAGTCTATCAACCAGCACGTCGGTTGTCGTACGCGGAAAAGAAAAGTGTGAACAAACCCTTTGAAGAATGGCTCGAACAAGGAATAGTCAGACCAAGTTCATCCGAGTATGCTCTATAGTCCCATAGTACTTGTGAAAAACAAGAAAACTTATAATAAGAAAAGGAAAAAGGCTCCCGAGTACCAAGTTGGTGATTTGATAGCGGTCCAACGTACACAATTTGGTGAAGGCCTTAAACTTAGACCCAAATTTTTCGGACCATATCAGATCACGGAAGTGAAACCTAGAAACAGATATACAGTTGAGAAAGTAAGGGATCACGCTGGGCCAAATGTAACTGCTACTTCCGCTGATTTAATTAAGTATTTTTCTCATTAATAGAATAGTAATTACAAATGTAAACATTTAATTTTAATAACTATAGAGTATACCTTTCACTTTATATGTCTTATGCATGTTGTGTACTTTTTCTTGTATTTTGTAATGCAATACGATATGAAATCATGAGAGCCTTCTCAAGCGTCGCTGAGGTTGTCGACAGTCAGGATTGGCCAAGTTTGTAGGATTTAAAGTATTAGGGAATATAAATATATTCTCCGATCAGTGAGGTTACAACCTCACCAATAGATGGCGCTACCAGCGAATACATGTATCCCCCCCCCCAATGGTGGGTTTTAGGAGAGAAACGATTGCGGCGCAGACCGAGAGAGACGCGAGAGGAAGAGACTCCGGTTTTACAGGCGAAAAGTCACGTTTTTCGGTCAACGTGGAGGTCAACAGGCTTTAGCGACAATTGAGAGCATGCTCCGTGAAATAACTCAAAAAGTTTTAATTGTAAATAATCTAATGTTTCTTTAAACATTAATTTCATTCTAATCTGCTTATTTCTTTGAATATCAAGATCCCGAACATGACTTACCCCTAGACACCCCTACATAAATACACTGCTCAAAATAATTAAAGGATATTGCGGTTTTAGGTGGATCTTGTGGCTGGGAAACTTTTTAGCTGATTGATACATGGTCGACAGACGTAGTAGGTTATACGAGAATAAATTACACATGCTTGGCAGAAAAAAATGCATTTTATTGCGCATTTGTGTACAAAAGGAAAAAAACACAATTTGTGCATATGAGAAAAAAAGAATAAGAAAAGGTGTTTTCTTCAAAGGAAATCATTTTCAGTAGGGGGTATGGTTTCCACGGACGGCCAGCAACGTTAAGCACCTTTGAGGCATGGAGTCAATGAGGCTATTAATCACGAGTTGGGGTATTATGTCCCACTCTTCCAGAAGAGCTCTTTCCAGTTCTTGGAGAGTTTGTGGGGGTGGTTGGCGGCTAGCAACTCGTCTTCCTAGAGTGTCTCAAACGTGCTCTATTGGATTCATGTCTGGAGAACACGCTGGCCATTCCATTCGTACGATTCCTTCCTTGAAAAGGAAATCCTCCACCAGGTTAACACGATATGGCCTGCAGTTATCGTCCATTAAAATGAAGTAATCTCCGATTGCTGCAGCGTAAGGGACTACAATAGGTCTGAGGATCTCATCCCTATATCGGCGAGCAGTCAGAGGTCCATCTCGAATGATGTAGAGGTCTGTGCGCCCGTCAATGGAGATGCCACCATACACCAACACTCCCCCACCGCCAAATCTGACACTTTCGTGCACGAACGCAGGATTATTCCCACTGCCACGGTCACTCCAGATGAAAATACGCCTATTATCCGGATGAACAGAAAAAGAACATTGTGGTCCATTCATTTCTCCTCCAGTTCATATGCTCTGTTGCCCACTCCCTGCGGTCGCGACGATGCCTTGATGTTAGTCTAACACATACCATCGGTCGGAGAGCATACAGACCTACACCATGGAGCCGATTTCGGACAGTCTGAGTTGAAACCGTGGTGCCAGTAGCAAGCGAAGGTGTTGTTGGAGAAGAGTAGTGTTCATATTTCGGTGTCTCCGAGCCGTTAACACTAAATAACGATATTCATTGAGTGTTGTTGCCCGTCTACGACTTTATCCTGGTCTCGGACTGCACTTCCAGTCTCCAAAAACGGTTCCAGATCCTGGAAATCACACTTTGTGACACTCCAATGGCTTGCACTACTTCGGCTTGAGTTTGGCCCCCTTCTAACCTACCAACAACTCTCCAAGCTTCTCAATCGATTAAATGACTTCACTGAGACATCGTACTCATCGAAACAAAGCAGTCACTGAATGCCGATCATTCTTGTTTTCATTTCAATTGAAAGTCAAATTTCATTCGCTGCCGCTGAAGCGACGTTTTTGATGTCGAACTCAAAATTAGCATACTCCACAGTTTGAAAATCAGAAAAATTTGCATTTGTGATTCTCTTCTTCCATTTCCGGCAAAAAAAAATTTCGCTTATACCTTTATTTTATATAAAACTTACAATATCCTTTAATTGTTTTGAGCAGTGTATATGAAAATTTTTTATTTCTTTAGAAAAAGATGTTTATGAAAATTGAATGAAGAATTTTGCATCTTTAGCAGGAAACAAGAATTTAATTTGAGAAGCTGGCGAATTACATGAATTAGCACATTACATAAATAAAAAGCATAACTCATGATGAATAAAATAAAAAATTCTTAATCTTTTCAAACTGAAAAGATTCTACTTGATATTAACATGAAATAAACTGTGCAAGCTTTTGTAGTTTTTTTATTATAACGTACATGGCTTACATTTCTGTTAAGATTACTATCTATTACAAATTTTACCAGAGATTGATGTAGTAGTCGAAACATTTTTAAGTCAAGAAATAATTTTTTTAGATGATTTCCTTCACTGAAATCTGAATATACTTCAATTCAATGTGAACAAAATATGATTGCAAAATCAGTATATTGTCTCCAAAGAAAATTGATAAAAAGTTGCCAAATATTCTAAGAATAAATACTTCTTTGCATGTTTTCAAGCGTACATTCTGTTTGCAGTCAATTTTGGTACAATATTAGGCAATAAATTTGAAGAATAATGATAGTAAAATAATTGAAATAAATAAGGACTTTTTAATAATAAATGAAATTATTTAAAAAAGCCCACTTCATTTAATTCTATTCTATTCATGAAAAATTCTATGTCTTCTCCCTCCTTTCTAAAATACAAAAATTGTTAGTTTTTTTTAAATAGAATAATGCAATTATACAGTAAACATGCATGTCTTTTTAAATGTTAAAATCAAATGATGTTTTTTCATTAAAACAAAATGATTTATAAATATGATTCAAAAAATGGAAATAGAAATTTAAAATTTACTTATAAACAAGGAAAATTTATTTGTAAAAAGAGGAACAATTATTTATCATTCTTTTTAAAAATAGAACATACATTTTCAAATAAAATGAGACTTTTTTTTATCAAGATATTACTGCACAAATTTTAATTCATTATATTTTAAATCATGATCTACCCATACATTAACCGTTTGAGTGTGGCGAAGGCGCCACCGCGCTTCACTTGTCGTATGCCAAAAATGCAGAGAAGCGCGGTCACGTTGCTGTTGGTAGGAACAATTTGTGAATCAATTGAGAGCAGTTGTATTCATATCAATTATTAGTTTCAATCAATTGTGGCTTTTAATCATAAGAATTCAAATAAAACACAGTGGTCAGCAGTAATGCAGTAGAGGATTGTGGGACGGTAGAAAAAAATGAGCCAATGTAAAAAGATAGATAACGTTTTAACTTCATTTTTTTAAAAAAATCCTTATCAGATCTATAAAGAAAAGAGATAATTTTTACATCCAACAAAATGTTATATACATATTACATACATACAAGAAAGACGGACTCTCAAAACTGGAAAAAAGTTGCTTTAACATTTTTTGTCAATAGGGCTAAACGCTTATAAAATTTAATCCTAAAATTGTTCAGGTAAAAATTATTTTGACAGCAATTTACTTCAAAAATTATTGATGCTATAGAAGAGGAATGGTTAGCAAATAAAAAATACCATAGGAAGGCTACAATAAGTAAAAGTTTTCTTTTAGAAAAATTGCCTGGGCAAAACTTGAGACAATGCAAGTTATGCAGTAAAAAAAATGGCAATGGAATAAAATGATCCATCTTAATTTGTGCAATATGTAAAAAAGGAATTCATGAAATTTGTACAGCAAAACATTTATTTTTGTAATAAGCGAGAATAAAAAATATTTTTTGGTTCATCAAAATTGTTACAATATAATTAGAGTTAATTATAACCATTTTTATTATCCCCCTACCGAAAATGACAATGCATTTAATTTTGCATTTTTAGCATATATATAAGAAAATTCTTCAAAAATTAAATTTTTGAGCTTTCAACTTCTTGTCCTTGGTAATATTAAACTTATACAACATAAAAAAATTCTGACCAACAAAAAGAAAATGCAAACTTTTTATAGATTGATTATGCAAATAGTTTAAAAAATGTAAAAATTAGATGCATACCAGTTAACTGGACTTGCAGATGATGCTCCATCCAATATTTGAGAGCTTTGAGCTCTTAGAGTCTAAAAATGAAAGGAATATAAGCCTATTTCTAATCCTAATAAACAAATATATATATCAGATAAAATTCTCCAAATAAAATAGAAGTTTCTGTTTTATTTTTTAAAAATAACTTAAATATTAACAATAGCAAAAGTGTTAAAACTTTAGTTTGAATTTCAATACCTATGATATGTATAAATATTTATATTAACACTTCTTTTCGAAAAGAAAAAAAAAGAATTTTATAATACATGCAGTATAAAAAAATGTTAAGCAATATAAAAAACCCAGAATAATAAAATTTTAATTTCAAAGTTATAAGTAAAACAGACAACATGTGGAAAACAAATTAAAAATGACAAAACAAAGAAAAAAATAATGCATATTATATATTACTCAACATACAAGGAAGTAACAAAACTCATTGGATAGGAATATGTAAATATCCAGATGGAAGTAGCATCACGTAGAAACTGTATAAATGGACAATGAGTTATCAGGGCTCAAGAAAAATAATGAAGGCAATTACTTACTGATGGAGTAGTGTCACCAGTTATTGTGCCAGTTAAACTGCTGTTACTAGCTCTAGACGATGAGCGTTTAGGAGTAGTATGGGCAATGTTAGATTCCACAGAATGACTACGATTCCGTCCACTTAATGCTTTGCGAACAGAATCAAAAAATCCTGATGTCGCTCCAATTATTTCAGATTTATTGTTGCCAGATGGTACAGAAAATCCACAGAAGTCAATTGTTCTTTCAAATAAAGTATCATGGAGAGCTTGTAATAGAGAATCTCTGGTCCTCCTCTATAAAATTAATACATGAATTTGTATAATGTGAAATGGATTCTTCTGATTGATTCATTAAGACAAACTAAAGAGCCAAAAGAATTAATGCACCCCAAATTGCAATAAATTAGAAGAGATCCGTTTTCATTCAGATCACTTTCAATTAGAACAAAGTACTTAAAATAATTTGAAATATAGCATGTACAATAACAGACATAAAACATTTTTAATGAAAACAGAATAAAAATTATGGAGATTATAAACATATTTAATAATACAATCTTTAAAATTATAGGAATGCATTGCATTATGTAAATAAAATTTATATATATAAATATACATAATATAATAAATAAGATGAACATTAAAAGAACATATAGCTGTTAAATGGAAATGAGCATAATATTTTACACTTTGACTGAATATAACTTACAAAATCAGAGTATTTTGAAAAAAAAAATTTTTTAATGTATTAAAAATAAAAATGTGTGTATTACCTAAAAGTATATGTTTAAAAATTCAGAAAACCACAACAAATAATTTTTTAAATAAAAAACAAAATTCACAAAAACTTTTTTTGCAGCATTTTAAAACACATACATATTTAGGCCAACTCTCACAAAAAATATTATACATAAAAAGATAAATTTTGCGCTGTTTCAGGTAGAAAAATCTTGATATGTTTTTAAACCAAAACTGAGCATGTTTGACATTATGTACTTTCCTGTAAATTTTATTACAGGAACAAAACGGAGTAGTTCATTATCAAACGTATTTATTTATTCTCATTTTTTTTAAATATAAGTATAACATATAAAATTAAAACTGAAGTTAGAAATGCTGCAAAAATTACATTTGATACGAAACACCTAAAACAAAAAGTACATTCACTAATGCCCAAAATCTCATCCCCACTTATTTTTTAACTTTAATCCAGATCTCTCTCAAACACACACACACCTATCACGGTTTACAAGAAGATTTATATCTGAAACATTTACCAATATATAGTGTGGCAAATTTCATCAGAATATTTTAGCTTTTCACATGTAATCAGTTTGAAATTAATAAACTTTCTTTTTTGTATAAAACTTATCACATGTAATAACAAACCAACAAAAATAATTGAGCTTTCGTTTCCATAAGACTGATTAAGAACCCATTATTATTCAGAAAGGGGCACCAAAATATCTTCATCAAAAACTACACATACCTAATAAATCAATTTTATTATTTCGGAAACATCACTTGATTTTCTTTTTGATGCGCTGGTAAATCATAGAGGATAAAATAAAGCGTATTTGTGTATCAGCATTTTTTAAAAAAAGTAAATTAACTGATAACCAAAGGTTCCCAAGTAAAAATTTTGATGTTAGAGTATTTTAGATCAGTTATGAGCTACTACCCCCCAACACATTTCAATGTCGAAGATAAAAAATAACTCTAAAAAGCATGAATTTTTATCTTTAATAATTAAAATTTGAAATCATGCGAATATTGAGCATAGTTAAAGGGAAAAATTAAAAAAAAAATCATGTAAGAATTCTTTGCCTATTGATGTATTTCTACATCGCAAAAGATGCATTTTCTTGCATAAATTTAACAGTACATACAAAGATGTAAATATTACTCGTTACTTTTACCGTGTTTCTATCTAAAAACAATTTTTCCTGAATGTTTTTATTACTTTTTATACAAATAATCGTACTGCCGAAACTGTACTCAGACAGCGCGCCAAGAATGAAAATTGTCACAGGTAAAGAAATAAACTGTCAAAGATTCTAGTTCTGATCAGAAATGATAAAATAGTTTTGGTAAAATTAAAAACACAATACAAAGGTTGCTACATAGTGATATGAGGTTTTAAACATTATGCATTCAAGGGTTAAGGGCAGGGGCGTAGCTACAATGATACGTGGTCCCCAAGCTTCAGGGGCCCCAATATGTGTAACTACAGTCCCACTAACAGGGACTTTCTTACTGGAGATCGTCCTAGCGATGAAATTATCCTCTCACACGTTAGTCTGTTCCGCGAGTTGACATTGACACCTTATAGAGCATGTTGGGTTACAACAGGATACGAGAGAGCACGTTATCCTATTGGAAAACACCCTTTGAATGATGTTTATAAATGACAGTGCAACAGTTTGAATCGCCAGATTGTTGAAGTCAGTTTGTGAATTAACCTCGAGAGTGCTCCTACAATAAAAACAATTGCCCACTCCAGACCCAAACTCTAAGTGCAGGGGTAGTGTATCTAGGTCATAGAAAGATTATTTGCAGGCACTGACCTGGACTTTTTCTAATCAATATACAGCCATCACTGCAGTAGCATAACGTAAACCCCTACATCGAGGGAGGGAAGAATTCTAGGGGGCCCATAGATTGACTGACTCCAAGTAAGATTTGGGACACCAAATCTCACTTTTCAGGGGACCCCTAATCTTCTCCGTTCCGCCACTGTATCACTGGCACCAAGACAGAAACAGCTTTGATAGGAGAACACAACACATCGCCACTCCGCTCTCCAATGATCTTTAGCGTGACATCACTGAAGTCACAGATGTCAGTGATTTGGAACTAATGGTATGAATGCTACAGGGCGTCTGGCAGGGAGCTATTTCTCAAACGATTTATTTGTTGCAATTAGCTGTGTCACTCAGGTACCGAAAAAAAACCAGTAATTTCTGCTGTAGATGCACTACGATGTTCCCCAGCCATATGGTGAATACGGCGGTCTTCTCTGTCAGTGTGACCCATGCGTGGTTGGATCATAGTTTTCTTGAGGTGGAGCCTTCCCGGGACCACTGTTACCAAAAATCATGCACAGAGGATACATTCCTCCCAAGTCTTCTTGCAATATCGTGGAAAGAAAATCCTTTTTTCTTTAATTCTGTCATACTACTTTGTTCAAACTCAGCGAGCTGATGATATTGGCTTCTTCGTCTTCTTCAAGTCATTCTGGACTAACATCAACACAACTACGTCAAATATCTACGATAAATAACTCTCACTGACTTTATAGTGCGTATTTAAAGTACACCTGATTTGCATGTTCAAAGTGGAACAACTAGCGTTTACTTATGCGCTTAACGCAAAATTTGTATCAAAGTAATCTTTCAGATGTACAAACGCGCGTACCAAAATTTCGTTCACTTAACACACCTTAGGGTTGAGATTTTTATTTCCATCAGCGTATTTTACTGGTGAAAATAAATGAAACAAAAGGGTTATTTGATAAAAGATATGTTTAGTTTAAAGCAAATTTTTTCAAGCTATTTGAATTTAGCCCTTAATAGCAAGGAAAAGGACCTGGCTGAAATCAGTGAAACGAATGCGGAAGATAACGACCACAACGCTGGAGGAAACTGCGCCTTTTGTAACAGATGTACAAATACGAAACTTTCCTAATGACCGTGATTTGGAATACCATACTCCTAAGAATAAATGATACTTACGAATCATAGCTATCAGTTGAATGTGAATTATTAAAAAGGATATAGTCTACTAAAATCTCTGAAAAATTATATTCAGAACTTCAGAAATGAGTTTGCAAAAGTAGAACAAGAAACAACTGATTTATCAGGACTTTCGTTTGAAGAGGAAACTGGACAAGCTCACAGGCAGCAAAAGAGAAAAATTATTTTCGGTGGAAGTAAAGACGTCGGTCGTAAATTTTTGAATGAAGGGAAAATTTCACCATGAATTCATTGTCATATGCTATAAAACAAAAGAACTATCCGAAGAGTTGAGATATACGAAACTGTTATAGAATACTTTTTTGACGCGAGAGATAGATTATTTATTACCTTAAATTAAGAAGAAAGCCACATAAAAACTAAAGGACATTTACAAAAATGATATTGAATCGTTTAAATTTGACGATGAATTGCATAAGTTTTTACTATTTTTAAAAGAAAACAGAGATATAATGAAACCCTACTACAAATTTATCAAGTTGCAAGAGAAATATAGTATCGACTTTCCCTAATGAAGAGATACTCCTGAAAATAGAGTTAACAATACTGATATCAAATGCATTAGGTGAGAGATCTTTTTCAGTTTTAAAGCACGTTAAAACTTATGTAAGAAGTATTATGGGAGAAGACAAATTGAACATAGCCATATTATATATATATAGAACAAGATATTTGAGACAAAGTATGAACAACGGCAAAAATAATTGATGAATTTGAGAAAAAGAAAAATTAAGACGTAAAAAACATATTGCAAAATTGTAAGCTCTTTTGTAAGGTTTTTAATTTTTTTGAATGCAGTTAAAAGTCTTTCTTGAGCCGTTGAGTTTTATTATTAGCTATACATTTTATTTTGATAATTTCAAATCAGCGAATCTTTTCACTATTTTAGTTTTTCGACTCTTGAGCCCATGGGCCTCCAAATAGCTTAATCCGCCTCTGACGACAACGCACGTCCATACAGACCTTTGCTATTGAAGAGCTTCTAGAAAGTAAGGATATTTGCAGAATGGATTGGTCAGTGAACTCCACCTCATTTAAATCCCATCCAACATGTGTGAGACGCTTTAGGAAAACGCCTGGTAGTAAGATCGTATCTTCCGGAGAACACCAGATAGCTGAAACAGATGTTCTTCGAAAAGTGGCAACTCTTATCACAAGAACTAATGAATAATCTGGCATTGAGTAGGAACAGACGGGGTCACGCGATCATTGCGTTTAGGGGAGGTCATATCTTTTATCAAAGGACTTGGGTCAGCTATTCTTCATCGTGTGGCTAGAATTGGAAAGGCAAACAGTTGTAACAGTGACACGCGAAGATTTATTTATTAAAAAATTAAAAAATCTGAAAAGATAATACTAAATACTAATATTTTTTACTGTTTTATTGAAAGGTGGTCGTTTCTGACAAAACTAAGCATCAAAAATTTATTTTAAATACACTTAATTAAATTACAATAGAAAATTAGAATGTAAACAACACTCCTTCATTGTTGTGTGCGTTGGTTTTCCAAAGGAAGTATATCCATAAGATTCTAGAATTTGAGGGAGCTTATATTAAAATGTCTGGAAGAAAACAAAGAACTGCCCAGTGAGTACTTTCTCCTCAAGAATGAAGATAGGCTTTGAGATTTAGCTTTTCTTACCCCGATACTATAAGAAATTTTAATAATTAAATTTAAGATTACAAAGAATAGATTGTTGTTTTCCAATTCTGATTGATCATACATCTTCTTTTCTGAACACACTTTTGATTATTTTTGTCTCGATTTTGAAGAAAAAAAGAGAAACTGATACACAACTAAATCAAACTGATTTTGTTAGCATCTTCGAGAACTAATCCTAATGTAGATGACTCAGTAAAAAAACCTACAAATGGAAAAACTACATTATGAAAATACCGACTGTTTAAAAATTATTTAGAATTAAATTTTTCTGGTTACCCATTTTTATTTTATACTTAACTCACTGAATCTAAAGGGGAAAAAAATTAAAAATAAAATTTAAGTTCGTAGTTTTGTCTTATTTATTATATTATTTTTAAATTTTCACTACTTAGATTTACATAAAAATTCCATAATAAGCTTATGAGTAAAATTTTTATCAGATAGTGGCATCCTTCCAAAAAAGGTAGGTCACCCCTGGGTTAGACAATGTTTTTACAAACACCATTCTGTCAGTTGTCAGTAAATCCTTTTTCTGCTTTGTTACATAATGTATGCATACAATTCATTTTTGGACTACTATGCCTTCATATATATATATATACCGGGTGGGCAAAAAATCCGTAAAAACTTTAAAAATTCATAAAATCCGGAGAAATAAACGAAAAAAAAACTGTTTGCAGGATCAGCATTAGTATGTCACGGGATTTTTTTTAAGCTAGAAAAAAAAAATTCGAAAATCATCCGGTAGGTGGCGCTGTTACAAGCGTCTGTGGTGGAAATATGCAAATTAGACGGCTATAAAAACCTTTGCTCTCAATGAATCCACATTCATTTCACCATTACAAACAGTGAATGTGAACAAGGATGCTCAGTGCGCCGGATAAAGCTTTGTTGGTGAAGTTATTTTACATGAACGAGGAATCAGCGACCATTGCCTTGCGTAAATTCCGAGTTCAGAAAAATGTGAAGAGTGGAAAAGGCCCTTTAACACCTGCAGGTCTCTTAAAGCTTGTTAAACGTTTTGAGGAAACTGGAAAGTTGGAAGATCGAAGCACGAGCCGGACGACCATGCTTGAAAGAAGAATGTGCACCCTGCATTGCTGTCGAAATGGAAGCGATTGCGTCCGAAGCAGCTTCAGGGACCAGCAGTGCTCGTGGAGCTGCCAGACGATTGGGCTTACCACCATCATCTGTCCGCAATATTCTTCATCGAATCCTCCAGCTGTACCCGTACAAATTGCAATCGTGCCATGAACTTTTGCCAGCAGATACCGCACAGAAGGAAGCATTTGCGAAGTGGGCCTTCTCTAAAATGGAACAGGATCCCAGCTGGGTTTTTAACATCTTGTGGACAGATGAAGCTCATTTCTCGCTTCATGGTGACGTTAACAACCATAACTGTCGCATTTGGGCGACCTCTAATCCTAGTGAGTACACACAGAAGCCATTGCATTCCCCAAAAGTGACAGCATGGTGTGGTTTCACGGGTTCATTCATAATAGGACCCTTCTTTGAAACGCAGGGCACAGTAAATGGATGGATAACGGAAACGGTAAATGCTCAGCGTTATCTAACGCTTCTGCGGGAGACTGTCGTGCCATGTTTAATTCAACGAGGTCAGATTTCGAATGTCACGTTCATGCAGGATGGAGCAACCAGTCACACTGCTAACCTGGTTAAGGCATTCCTGATACAGACGTTCGGGGAAGACAGAATCGTTAGCAGGTGTTGCAGGTACTCATGGCTCCTCGGTCTCCAGATTTAACACCGGCAGACTTCTGGTTGTGGGGATATTTGAAATCTCGCGTGTATCTATCCGGTCCATCAAGTCTGTCGGAACTAAAAGATGCGATCCGCAGAGAAGTATCCTCCATACATCCGGACATGTTGCACTCTGCCGTTGCTGGATTTGTCACTCGTCTGGAATGTCTTCTCCCCTGTGGTGGTGGTCATGTGGAACATATTCTGGTGTAATAAAGTTGTGAAAGTTTTCTGTTCATTATTTATGCATTGTTTCTTTGATTTGCGTACATTAGCGCCACCTACCGGATGATTTTCGAACTATTTTTTTTCTAGCTTAAAAAAAATCCCGTGACATACTAATGCTGATCCTGCAAACAGTTTTTTTTTCGTTCATTTCTCCGGATTTTATGAATTTTTAAAATTTTTACGGACTTTTTGCCCACCCTGTATATATATATATATATATATATATATACACACACACAGGGTGTTCAACCTTCATGTGACCCAATAGTTAATTCCCGAACCGTTCGGTTTAGATATGCAATTCCAAATTAAAAAATGTTTTAAAAAAGATAAAGAATGTTTTTACGTGCGTTTCAAACCAAAAGCCCATTTACAAAAAAATTACAAAAATTAAATTTTTATACGGTCTCCATGTCCTATCACTTGTATTTAGGAATAGAAGCAGTACACAAAAACAAATGTGATATTCTCCCAAGAGGAAGAATATCTCTCGGAGTGTCAGCGTGAGCTAGAGGTGTAGGATTAACGGAAGAACTAGAGGCACACAAAATCTTAATATATCTTTATATTAAGATTTTCCAACTTAAACTTCTAACAAATTGAATTATAATAATTAATGCGAGAGAATTTACGATGGCAAAATACGCAACACACAATATATATAGATAATAACGACTTAACTCGGACCACTATCAATAACTAAATCGTCTAAACTCAATTCTAATACAATCGCTGATTCTAATATTAAATAGCCAATCCTACCTTGTTGCAGTCTGAAGAATCAATCACTGATATCATAAAGGCAATCTTGTAATTACTTGCGTGCACTGGTATGCACCTTGGTACTCTATAACTTAATCACTTATAACTTCTTATCACCGCCACGTAACCGTATCCAAACTTGAACCACGAACTATATTAACATTCCTCTACTTGCCATCAACTGCCACAAATTGCCATCGCGCTTACTCTAACTTCTGATACTTAAAAGGTTCTTAATTTGCATCTTTCTTTCACACTTCACTTCTTGGATTTGGTTGGAAAAGAGTTGCCATTAATTCTGGCCTCAAAGGACATGTTAAAGAAAAGACGCGTGAGCCCGTCGCACAAAGTAAACACAAGTTTCATTTTATTACGATAAAAACTGACCGAGTTATGCCTACATAAAATTGAAGCATCTGAATTGCTCAGAGAAGGGGGTCGTATATAAGTTGAGTTTAGAGAACAATAATTCACTATCAACAGAAAGAGTAAATAAAAACATCGTAGTAATATTAAAACATCGTAGTAAACATCATAGCTTTGTGACGTCTTACGCGTCTTTTCTTTAACAAGTCCTTTGGGCCAGAATTAATGTCAACTCTTTTCGAAACAAATCCAAGAAACGAGATGTGAAGATGAGATGCAAATAAACGGACTTTAAATATAGGATCTTAGAGTAAGCGGGATGGCAATGTAAAGGAATGTTAGATAATTGATGTGCGTTGTGGCAGTTGATGATTATTGTAGTTTGTAGTTCAAGATTGATTAAGTTCTACGTATCGTGGATAAACATATTCGTGATCGACTAGAAGTTAACCGTCAAGCTGCATCCTATTGCAGATAAAGACAAGTAGCATTACGGAATAATATAAGGTAGGATTGATTACACTTTATTAGAATTGAGGATTAAACGGTTCGCTTATCGAGATTGGTCTGAATTAGATTTGTGATCATATATATATATTGTGTGTTGCGTATTGCGTCATCGTAGATTCTCTCATATTAATTATTATAATTATATTTGTTAAAAGTTTAAGTTGAATATCTTAATAAAGTCATATTAAGATAATGTTTGATCCTAGTTCTTTCGCTAACCCTACACCTCTAACTCACGCTGATACTTCGAGGGATGTACTTCCAAGGGGAGGTACATCACAGCTTGACAATTTGTATTGCTGTACGTCAAACAATAAAGTTTAATTAAAGAAATACAACTTGTACCGAAAATAATAGAACAGCTTGATTAGCGGCAAAAGAATACAGGATTTGCCGTTCAAATTATATCATAATGAGGAATGATGCGCCAATCATGAATTAGGGGCTTTATTATATTAGAATGACCAAATTAACTTAAATAATGTTCAAAATGACTGCCTTCCGTAGAAATGCAATACCGAACCCGCGTCAGAAACTCCGCCTATAGCTTCTGCAACATAGTTGTGATTCAATTGAGTAAATCGGATTTACTCGTGGATTCACGTTCGTACAATTTGCGTTTTAGGAAGCCCCAGAGAAAGAAATCCAGAGAGATCGCGTGATCACGGGGGCGACTCCTGTTGACCTCCGTAGCCGATTATTCAAGTGTCAATGTATTCAAAAGTCAATTTTTGGCGCAAACATTTGCGCCAAAAATGTACATGGTTACGCAGATTTGTGTGCGGGTGCACCATCATGCTGGTACAACACGCGTGAAAAATCCCGTAAGGAAACTTCCTCTTCTAAAAAATCGGCTAACGGTCCAGATAAAATTTATGCATATGATTCTGATGTTAAAAGGTCCATGGCCATACATTTGGCCCCCCAAGTATTTTTTTTGGGGGCCTCTTCCATATTCCGCACCACACATTCACCGACCAACGCACTTGGTGGAGATTCCGTCGTATTAGATGTGAGTTTTCGAAGGACTAATATAATGCGTATTCTGTGTATTAATAGTGTCTAGCCTCGAGAACTGGCATTCATCCGACCACAAAACTTCATTCAAAAAATCTGGATTTTCATCCAGTGTGTTTAACACGAAATTGCAAAAATCAAAACGACGCTCCTGGTCTCCGGGCATTAGTTCCTGCGCCAGCACTGAACGATAAGGATATGCAACGTACGTATGTAATATGTTCCACCACACCGTCGATTTTGAGCAGGAACAAGCCTTGCTAATATCCCGGACACTACTTTCAGGATGAGCCAGGGCATATCCTAGAACATCCTCAGCGGGTATCCGCAAGCTTGAAGGTGTGGCATGAGACATGGGAATACGTCTATGACAACTCCCAGTTTTATACAAGCGTTGAACAGCACGGGCAATTGTACAATAAGATGGATATCTTCGACTGGGAAATTTAATGGCATAAAGTCTTGCCACCTCTCACTTATTTCGATTACACTGCCCATACAACAGTACCATTTAGCAGTATTCTTCATTTGTATACATCTCGTTCTCCCGTACTAGAATTCGTAACATTAGAATACGACTGTATGCAATTGCAAGCGACTATACAACAGATTTTTAGCGTTCGTCATGATCAGTACCGCAGCAAATAAGTCTATTTTTTTGGAAATGCTTTCTTCGTCCATAATATTTTATTTTGTCTATGTTTTACACGTACACAAAATAAATTTCATCTTTTAAGTACTCAATTATTGTATTATTAGCGTAATGTATGTACTTTTAAATTTAAAAACGATTTACATGCAAGTCACGTTCAAGAGCGAAAGTTTCCTGGCAGAGTTCCAATTAATTTCACTTTGGAGACAGCCCCTTAATAGCTTCATGAAAATCGCCCATAAAATGGATGAAATGTACGATTTTCAAAGTTCCATAACTCAGCCAGTTTTTATTGTAATAAAATGAAACTCTTTGTGTTTGCTTTGTTTTTGTGTACTGCATCTTTCCCTAAATATAAGTGATATGGACCTGGGGATCGAATAAATTATATCAGTTTTAATGTTTCTTTATATAAACAAGAGAAAGGACTCCCACAAGGGGGCCCAGCTAGTAATAGTTTGGCTAATCTTTATTTACATTTTTATAAATATAGTTATGTTATTAATAATGACTACTACATTTTTAGATATATTGATGATTTAATTATTTTTGGTAAAAATGATAACTTAAATCCCATTATTAATTTTTATCTGTCTCACTTAAACTTAGTTAAAATTAATAATAATCCAATCAAAACAAATTACCTAGATATTTCACTGTATATTAAGGATTTGAAACTACATAGTAATATTTATGATAAAAGAGATGCCTTTAATTTTAATATCATCAAAGTGCCTTACTGGAATTCTAATTTATCAATATCTATATATAGAAATATTATTTTTAACTATATTTATCGCAATAATGTATTAGTTAGCGATAAAGCTAATATTTTTTTAAATCTTAAAAAAAATTTTATTCACTGTATTGAACATGGTTATCCTGCTAACTTTCTTTGTAATTATATTTATAATGGTTTTTTATGATACAATTTGTATTACTGTAATTATTTACTGTTATTATGTTTTGTAATGATTTTTTAAATTTAGACAATATTTAATTTATTCTACAATTATTAAATAGATGGCGCCACATGCTTTTAAATTTTTTTTAATATATATATTTTTTGAGTTTCTTTTATTTTACGCTAATCTTTATATGATTATTATTTTCATGATTTTTTTTAAAGTATATATATATATATATTTCTTATTATCGTATCGCAATTAATTTTATGCGGTTCCGCTCTCACCCCTCGTATTTGGCTTGAACATGTTACTGAACTCTTGGCCATCGTTTACACTCCGAATTAGTAGGTTATGTTTTTGTTCCTATGTTATTTAGTTTAATGATTTTTAATATTTAAATTCTACATATATAATTCTTTCCTTTCCTCTTGGTACATAGTATGACAAATTACAGGTGAAGGTTGGCTGGCCGCAAAACTTGTTTAAACCTGCAATCCTGGTTCCTAAGGCCAGGAGTTTGTCTTTATACTATGTGCCTTCTTCCTAATTTTAGTTATCTTAGGTATATAACTATATGTTTATTTTTATATTTTTGTTTATATATTTGTGTATATGTATATATATATATGTATAAATTTATATATGTGTGTATGTATACGTATATAATTATATATTGAAATTTTTTTATATTGGATTATATATTATACTAGCTGGTATACCCGTTCTTCGCATGGGTGAACTGAAAAATTAAACAACACAGATTGAAGGATAAAGAAGTTTTTAATGAGTTAATTTTACGTGAATTGCAAATTAAACAAAAAAGCTTTTGGCGTAACTCGGGTAACAAAAAAAAAAAAAAAAAGAGAGAAATAAAACACCTTTGTTAAATTTTAAGTATGTAGGTCTAATAGCTGATAAAAAGGATTTTTTTTTTTTATTTATAACTCCCGTAACACTCTTGAGGGTTGATTTTTGAAAATACCTTCCTAAGCTGATCTCTGCTCAGCAAAAGTAACACATTGTTAAAAGTTTTGTGTAATGAACGCTTAAAATAGTGTAAATAATTTTTATCTGAAAGTATAATACATTAATATTACTTTCTGTAGTATTTATTTTATGTTAAAATTGTAATATTCGGAAGCAACGCCGTTTCTTAAATTATAATGACGATCCAATGAAAAACATAGCGAAATGTTAACGATAGAGTCAAGTTGGTAAATGCCTAGCTACTTTCATAACTCGAGCTTTATTAAATCTTTGTAAGACCCGCTGTGTAGGGGCGCGATGCACGTTAATACTTTATCCAACCGCATTTTGATTTACTGCAGTTTTTTTCATACAATATTTTTTTTGGATCGCTACATTTAAAATTAAGGGATATACATAAACAAAATACTCCACTTTGGGAAATTTAATCCGTTATAGCTAATAAATTAATTAAAGATAATCCACTGTAAAATATTCCTTCTAAGTTGGTGGTGGTGTGGTAGTTGGTGTGGTGGAGAAAAAGGGGTACCAGCTCAGATGTCGTCCACGTTACTTGACTATGGTTCAAAATTACATGATCCGTTGCCAAAAGCCCTCATGTAGCTGAACAGTGCAACATTAATATTCACTCACTCTCACACTCCAAGAAATACAGAACAATAGTTATTGCATTTTTAAGTGTAAAAATAATTATATCTGCCTATTCAATTAAAATTATAGCGTTATAATTAACTACTAACCACAAATAAATTTTGAAAATTTGTCCAAATGATGCAGTGTGAAAGAGAAAGCTTATTTACTTTAATTATCAGAACTTATAAAATCATTTATTTGGAAAAAAGATCAATTTCTTACTACCAAATGTGCATAATAAGATGTTAAAAAAACATTAAAATAAAGAGATTTATAACAACCTCTCCCTTCAAAACTTAGTTTGATTCTGAAATAAAAAAAAGTAGGCATTATATCAGAGGAATTAATTAGAAGCAAGCACCTTGCGTAGCCAAAACAAAAAAGGTTTTTCACAAACAAAAGATAGATATATGCAGACGTGGGTTTTTTTTTGCAGCGCATGCCAGAATTGCTAGCAGAAGACAGAATTTTTTCATACTTACTTGACAAATATCGTTATATTTTTGACACTTTTCCCAAATCTTCATAAATTATAGTCTATGCTATAAATTATAGGCTATGTGCTATTCTGATGTATAAGCTATATTACTGTAAAGTTTCATTAAAATCCATTCAGTAGTTTTTGCATGAAAGAGCAACAAAGATTTTCACAAATTTTCACATTTATAATATATATTACATATATATATTATATATATATTATATATTTTTTTACCCTTTATGAATCTTTACTATCGAGGTAGGGATTTGTGGGTAAATAAGCCTATTTAAAGGTATAGCGAGTGCTGGCGAAAGAGAGAGCATACTCAAAAAAGATTAGCTGGTGACTCCTCGCCAGGATATTCTCTTTTGTACCACTTGGTTGCATGCCAAAGGGCCGCCATGTTGGATTTCATGTGTTTGAAGAAGTTATTTTAGAGATGATGCTCTCCTCAATTTACCAGCAGCCCTGAGGCCCCTGACATTATATATATATTATATATATATATATTAATGCTACTTAAATACTGATTATTTTATTTGCAAAATATAATACAATGAAATCTTGAATTGTACTATTGGCACTATAAATAAACGTTCGTGGCTCTTTAAACTTCTGTTTCTATGCATAAGTAAAAATAACTATGTCTACTAAAAAAATTGTTTCCCTTATCTTTGTGATTACATATTGAAAAAAATTTACCTGTATTTGCATGCAAGTTTAAACATTTGAGAGGCTTAAGACAGTTACTTTAGTATCAAATGGTTGTCCATAAGCAAAGTTTGTTAAGAAAGAATTAAAACAAAGATTTTTTTCTAAAATAGGAAACATATACTTTGTTAGCCAAAGTTCCGCTATGAGAAGACTATCCCTAAAGTGATTTTTCACAACGTTTATTTAGTATTTGCATTCAGAAGTTCTGGAGCACTCATGAAATGGACAAGAGATATATTTAAGCTCCTAAAAGAAGTGACAAAAACACATTCCATATTATATGACATGTTGAAGGACTAATAAAAAGACCGTTGAAATGATTCTAAAGGAAATAACACTTTATCGAAAACGAGAGTGGATCTACTGCAGCTTCTACTGTTTTGTGTTAACTTTGAACACATGCAAAAAAATTAAACTCTGAATTGAGAGTGCACACAATATTTATATGCACCAAGTATTAGGGGAAAACGAAACAAAACGTGATGTTTAAAAGGAATAACACAATTCCTCTAGAAGGGCAGCAAATGACGGCACACCATTGAAATAGCATGGGACTATTTTTCCTCCTCCTTCAAACTGAAAAGATTCTCAAGAAGATTTTATTGAAATTTTATGTCAGAAAGAGATGGAAATAAGAACGAGTACAAGAGAATTATAAAAATTGCATCCTTTCAAAATGGAACTCAGAAATCCTTAGAAAATATTATTGCTAAAAATCTAATGTTATCATTAGAAAAACGATGTTGTGATCTTGATAATTTAGTGGCTAATTTCGTAACATAGTGTGTCACCATGCAGTAATGCTAACTTTGATATCTTCCTATACTCACTGTAAAACGATATTCTGATAAAAAAAAAAAAAATCAAAGGATAAACATGTGAAACAATGTACTAAATATAAATAAGCTTCCCTATAAAAGCAATAAGCTGCTTTAAATAGAAATAAAAATAACAAAAAACGAAACTGAAAGTATCCCTGCCTACCATAGCTATTATTACCGATATGAAAATATGTCATTAAAAGGTTTTCATATTACTGTCTTGAAAGCGAAGAAAATATAGATAAGTAGTTATATAGAAATGAATTATACATACGTATTAAAAAAAATTACTTACTTCCAGGCTAGCAAATTTTTTAGCTTTTAATGATGCAATTTCAGCATTTACAAGCTTAGATAGGAGAAATCTTCTAAAATCCTCAGATTTTTTTAGAATAGGAGGACTGGGCAGAGGAGGTCCAAAGAATGGCACATCTTCTCTGAAAGTTACAGAAACTCTATACCTAAAATGAATAAATGGGAAAATATTCAAGCAAATGAACTCACAATAAAAAAAAATAAGTAAGAATGTTTACATTCATATATTTCTTACCTAGTGTTAGGAGTCAGAGGATCAATAGCTTGAACAACTACAAATGTATGAAGAAAATGTGATGCTATCATACTTGGCATGAAAGGGGTATTCTCATCTTGAAAAACTATTGTAACAACATCATTGCCAATGTGTCTTTTTCTTTGAAGCTGTAAAAATTTTTTAATACAAAACACAATTAAAGAATCAGTTAACATTTATTGAAGACAAAAAGGTATACACTTTCATTCTAATTGAAAACATTAATTAGAACTCTACTCAAATAATTAATATAAATAATGAATACTGCAGATAATACTCAACTGATAAAAATCAACTGTAAATTTGAAACCAAAAAATCGCTCATGATTTCTTATTTTCTTAACAGGAATTCTATAATGATACATTTTTTGTTCTATTTGTTTCTTAAAAAGACAGCATACACCGAAAACTATTGAATTTAAGTTATAATATTAACAGAGAAGTTTTTAGCTGTTAAGGAAATTTTAAATCAATAACAAATTAATGACACATCAAATATTTATAACAATACTCACTTAACAAAATGACTCATACATCATATTACCATGGATAATCAATTTTTAAGTTGTAAGCTGTTAAATGTAATAATTTAGAATAGCTAATTTAATTTTATCTATCGGTGATCTAAACATTTATATATATTGATATATAAACAGTATTATTTTTTACTATCTTTAATTACAGAGAACTAATATAGTGAATAAAAGTGAAATGTGTAATGTTTTTATTCCATACCTAATCAATTGTGCAACGTATTGTGTTGCGTCAATTAATAGATATAAAACTAAAATCGAAATGAGTTCAAATTAAACTCAAATACTTGTATCAAAGCACTAGGAAAACCCCAACATATGTTTTACACACTTTATGGGTTTATTAGGTTTACTTTATAGGTTAAACCTATAAAGTGTATATTGTTTTATACACTTTATAGGTTTATATTTATTATAGGTTATTATTTAACTCAGAATTTGCAGATATAGTTTATAAAAATAATTTTTAGTTACACAAGTAAAGTTTATTTTTACCTGTTGCGGATCAGTTCTAGAATACGGTAATAATGTAGACACATGAAACATTATTTCAACATCCTCAAATGTTGTATATAAAGAACAATTTCCAGTCAAACCATCCAGAGTATCCAAACCTCCACGGAAACTGAAAATAAATAATAAAAATAAATAAAATGAGATTTCGGTAAAACAGTCAGATTTATCTCAAACTTGGCAAATTAAATTTGTCTTCATATTGAGCCTGAAACTCTACAGAATTTCCAATCTTAACAGCAGTTTCTAGTAACAGAAACTCATGCAGAATCCATGAATTTATTGCCTTAAAATTCTTAAATATGTCAACAGAAAAATCTTATTCATATATTAAACTTGTTTTCTTCAAACTGTAAACAGAATAACTGCTTGTTATTCTCTCCATCTGAACGATAACCCCTGCAGTATCCATTGATTAAATCTTTTTTTCTCCTCACAATCAGCAAGATTTTCTCACCACAGTAGGGAGTTTTATACTCTTTTCCAAGATCCCCCTCACCGCATACAAAAATCAATTATTAGTTTAAAAAAACAAATGTTTTCCTTTTATTCATATTTATATAACAATGTTATATAAATATGAACAATGCTAATTCTAAAAAAAATAATGAATAACAGCAGAAGATTATGTTACAGTAAATAAAAATAGAGCAATCAGAAAAATAAAGTCAAACAATGTTAAAATATAGATGTCAAATCATTATTTAAAATAGATAAATTATTAAATACAACAAATGATGCATTAAGAAATATTATGAAGAGAGAGAGAGAGAGACTCCCTGGGTCTCTCCTTGGACACCACGATTAATTTGAGGCAAAGAACCACTAAGAGCCATTTTTAATAATAATTATTTATTATTTTCAATTTTTCAAAAAAACAAAAAAACTCTAATAACATATAATACTTTTTATGTTACGTCAACTAAAGGGATTTACCTTTATATTAAATTAAATTACGAACAATGCAATTGTAAGGAACCGCTGCCTGCACCTGGCAACAGGTCGAACGAGAGACGATATAAAAAGAAGGATCTGGCAACGACGGAGGAGAAAAAGGTCGGAACGGGGGAGAGGAGGAGAGCGGTGGCGAGAAAACGAGGGGTCGTGAAAAGTAGACACGGCTGGACGATGTATCTTAATCTTGTAACATCTCAATATATTCTTTATTTTAAGAAATGTCCCATAGAAGGTGTGGAATAAACACAGTGGGACAAAACCCTGTCTGCAATTATTTTCAATTCACAATGCGAACACGATCAGAAAAGAACCCACAAGTTTACACTGGTGTCAGAAGTGCGATGCAATGGAGCAGAATTTAAATGAATAAAATTTTTCAAATTGATCGGTGTTCGTGCTACATAATTGTGAACAAGGTTCTAGTGGACATTCGGTTTGAAAGAAAAATTTTAACAAGGAAATAGAATCCTGCAGTGTATCTTCAAGTTGATGACCACGTGCATCCCGGGAATTGCCTTGCAGCAGTTTCAAGAAAAAACAAGACCTTCTTCATATGGAGTTTTACCATCACCTGCCGAGTTGGGCTATGAACGAACAGATGTCGTATTTTTCTTCATTTTCTGATGAATGGAGCCGTGATCTGAAAAGTGTTCAAGTACAGAAACAGCGTTCATGTCGAGGTAAGTGGCTATTGTTCCCCTAAGTTAAAATATTGCGTGAATATTTAAAAAGTAATGGGATGCAGTCATATTTAATTTGTTTTTTAAAAATAAAATAAAAAAAAGCAGATATATCTGAAAAAAGAAAATTTCATTGGTTTATTGCAATATTCTATGTTGTTGGATTATTGTGTAGATGAAATAAGAAAATTGTGTACTTATTTTACCTGGGAATGATAGTGTATCATTTTAAATGTTGTAAAATATGGTATTTAGAGTTCTAGTGTTAAACTATAATTTCTTTTTTTATCATCATTCTTTACTGTTTTGAAGTTGTCTCAAAAATTAAAATCTGGGTATAGAAAGTGTTTTGCATAACAATTCAGTTTGCAGAATTTAAAAAAAAAAGAATTAGATTAATTTATCTTGAAATAATGGTTGCGAAAAATGTATGTTTGAGTGGGTGAAAAATATCCATTAAAAAAATGTGTATATGTATTTCAAGTAGACGGATTTCCTGTTAAAATGTTGTACATAAGAGATTTTGTAGGTTATTTATGACTCAGAATATGGCATGTTTTTTTTAATATTATATGATAGTTTTTCATTTTAAGTAAAAGTGTTGCAATTTGTCAGTTAGTTGATAGTTTAATGCAATCTGAGGTTATTTCCTTTGCTCGTAATTTAGGATGTATATGTATATTGGTTTTTTGTTTCCTGCATAATATTCTTCTTTTAATTAAAAAAAAAAAAACTAAGAGTAGATTTATGATTTGAGAAATAATTCTATGGTAATGTAGATAAAGTATGTTGTTAATTGTGTTTTTTTTTTTATTTTGAAAAAGGTTCTGCGTTCTGATTAGTAACAAATAACTGTGTCTCATAAGTTTTATTGTAAACATATTTCGTATTGTGTTTCTGGAATTTGAGTACTCTTAGAAAAAACGAGTAGAATTTTTCTTGCTTGTTAAATATATAGTACTAGGTCATTTAAGTGTTTGTAGTTAAATTTGTCAGAAGGTAATTTGGCATTAGGTTTAGCTTGATTAAAAATGGCATTTCTCATTAGAAGAAAATTGACTTAATTCAATTAGCGCGGGACTTAGATGAGTCACCTGATCCGTCTATGTCTAAAATTGTTTTAAGGAATTTAATAATCTCTAGTAAATATTACAAGGAGGAAGAGGCAAAAGAGTTATTGGAAGTTATTACAGCCGAAAGGTTAGAGACAGAACAGCAGCAAAAACTAGAACAACAAGAACAATTATCAATTGAAAAATTACGCTTGGAAATAGAATTATCTAGGAACGCTAATCAGAGTGCTACTCAAAATAATGGTCAAACCTCACGTGTAAAATCTTTAGATGAAATAGTTAAAATGGTTAGGCTGTTAACTGTAAAGGTACCCAATAAATCAGACGGGTGGGACTATTTTTTTTTCTAGTCTTGAAAAGGCTTTCGCTAGTGAAATGGTTAGCGACGAGTTAAAACCGAAGGTTTTGTTATGCATGTTAGGAGACAAGGTGTCAAACTTATTAGTTAACCTAGGTGAAGAAGAATTAACAGATTACGTCTTTAAAACAGGTTGTGCTCAAGGAGTATGAACCCTCACCAAAAATATGTTTAGAAAATTTTAGAAAGGCCAAACGTAACTCTGACGAAACTTTCTCTCAGTTCGCGTCCCGTTTAACATCGATGTGGTTATACTACTGTAAGTTAAGAGGTGCGAATGATTTTGAGTCAGTTAATCAACTGATCGTAGCAGATAAAATGTTTGAAATGTTGGATTCTGAGACGGCGACCCATATTGGTGTGCTCCAAGGGGAAGAATGGTACAAACCCAGGGACTTGGGCAAACAATGTGATACCTTTTATGCTTCCAAAGGGAAATCCTACGATGAACCTGAGAGAGCTAAATGGAATGATAGTGAAAAGAGAAGTTTTAATGGTAGTTGGGGTAAAGAGCCATTTGGTGAGAAAAAGTCAGATAATTTTTCTTCTAGAAAAAACTTGGATAAAGGTCAAGTAACTGAAATTAAAAAATTCGCTTGTTTCACCTGCGGATCAGATAAACATTTTAAGCGGGATTGTCCGAAAACCAAAGAGGTAGATAATACAAGACTTAATGTGAATAAGGTGTCAACGGAAGGGACGGAATTGGTAGATGGAACGGTCACTGCTATAGTTGATTTGCTAGGTAAAGTCATTCCTAGGCGGGATATTGAAGACAAATTAAGTAAATTAGCGAAAACATCTATCAGTGTAGATGGGAAATTAGTCCATGCTTTAGTGGATTCTGGTACGGAAATTACTGTTATCAAGAAAGACTTAGTTCCTGGAATATCGGTTGAAGGAGCTTCCACGATTTATTTGAAAGGTATTTTCGGTCCAGCGGTTAAATGTCCTTTAGTATATGTTCCAATTGGTCTTGCTATCGGTGGCCAGGTTAATGTGGTGCACCAGCAAGTGTTATGTGCTTTGGCAGAAGTTTTGGTAGAAGACGTGTTGCTTCCACCAGAGGTTTTGGATATGTTGGGAGGAGCCCAGAGTGAAGAGAATTCACTGGCTCAAAGCTCTCAGGACCTGAGGGTTGACTCAGGAAATGTAGATGAAACCGAGGTTTCATCGGGTATTCTGCCAGAGAAAGCACAGGAGCACATTGAGGATTCTCAAAGGAATATTACTTCATGTCGGAATGAAGTGGGAACATTGGGTATTAAGGATGAGGAGGTGACCGCTGAGATGGATAAAGGAAGCATGGTGGCTGATAGTTTTCGTTCGAACAGGAGTGTTGTGCCGAGTTAGCATTGGCTTGGAAGTATGCTAAGGAAGGCAAATGAAACTACTACGAAGTAGATGGATATCTATTTCGTAGGGATAAAATACTCGGGGAGAGTATTGGGCAGCTGGTAATTCCGAAGTGCAGAAGAACTGAGGTATTGAAACTAGCGCATACTTCCGTGTTCAGTAGTCACATGGGTCCCAAGAAGACGCTTGAACGAATAAAGTATTCTTTCTTTTGGGAGGGTCTGAGGGCCGATGTGAAGAAATTTTGTGAGTCATGTAAAGAATGTCAGCTCACTCGATCGGTTAGGATTAAAGACCGATCATCCAGTAAACCTGTGGCAAGGCCTGAATTGCCATTTGAGGTGGGGAATATGGATCTGATAGGTCCAATTGATCCGCCAAGCTTAAAGGGACATACATATATTTTATGTCTGGTTGATCAGCACACTAGGTGGGGCGAGGCTAGGCCGGTGACTAGTCTCAGTGCGAAGGTAACCTGTGAAGCTTGGTTAAACATATTTTCGAGAACCGGGATTTATCTTTTGTTGAAAAGGGAAGGTTTTGTAGAAAAGAATAGCGCAGCATCGTGGGTCACGGTACTGGATTTGTGGAAGTGGTATTTTTGTCGTTCTCTCACGAAGAATTATGCCGCATGCTTTATGTCGTTTGGAATTTGCATGACTAAAAAAGTGAGGTTTAAGATTGAATACACTTCTTATGGATGTAATTTAACGGCTCAGGTTTTAAGAATGTTAGAGCAGTTCGTTGTATCTCGAATAGTCGATATAGACATTCTGATGCAAATTTGGAAAAATCGTGTAAAACAAATTAACTTTGTATTAGAATGGGTGAGATGGGTTGGGTCGGAAATCATACCGGCCAAAGGCAAATTAGAGCCGTAGGAAAGTTTTTACTGTGTACTTAATATGGATTTAGTGAACTCATTGAGCATTCATTCATGAGTTAATGAAATAAACATTGTCTAGATTAAGATAAAAACTGTAATGTATATATTTAGTGTTTTTTTTTTTTTTTTTGTATAATGTGTTTTCCATATATCTGTTTGCAATCCCATTACAGTTTAGATCTTTCTGGAAACATAGTCACTTATTTCAATTGGGTGAACTATTAATATTATTTCATGTGTTTGTATTAAGGAACTTTCACTAGAACAATCATCAAGACTTTTGACTGTTGCAATTATTGTGTGTTCTGTTTGTGGATTTTCTGTGTCACACGGTTTGTGAATTTTCTGTTCCTGGTGTCTGATATGGTAAAATCAGCCACAGGGGGCAAATTTTACTCTTAGGTGGGGCGCGTAAGGAACCGCTGCCTGCACCTGGCAACAGGTCGAACGAGAGACGATATAAAAGAAGGATCTGGCAACGACGGAGGAGAAAAAGGTCGGAACGGGGGAGAGGAGGAGAGCGGTGGCGAGAAAACGAGGGGTCGTGAAAAGTAGACACGGCTGGACGATGTATCTTAATCTTGTAACATCTCAATATATTCTTTATTTTAAGAAATGTCCCATAGAAGGTGTGGAATAAACACAGTGGGACAAAACCCTGTCTGCAATTATTTTCAATTCACAATGCGAACACGATCAGAAAAGAACCCACAAGTTTATAGCAATTGATTAATAATTAAGCTCAAGATCAAGTAAGGTCTACCGAAATAGGAGATCCGAGAAATACACGTACTCGAATTCTTAACTCGAGTTAACTTTAACTAATTCGACTAAACTAACGCTTCTTTTAAGCATAAGTAAATTATATTTACCACTGGCTGTGTATCAGCTTTCTGATACTTCCTTAGAATCACAGCAATTCTTCTGCACTATTCTAGTATATTGGAATCCTCTAACATTGCGTTTAAAGTTGCTGGCTCAATAGCCTTCCATCATCTACCTTGCTAGCTTACAACGCTTGATTTAAATACCTTATCTATTTTGCATATCCCGTTCATCTTTTTGGAGTTGATTGGAAATAAACGCGAATTTATATTCCCCAAAAAGACGCCTAAGAAGATTAGTGGAAAGGTTCCGTACAGATTCGTCACAATATAGCAGCCAAAAGCGCGCGCGTATCTTATAGGTCCTATACACAGCTATTTTATTTTGATGAAAGCACAATATGCCCCATGCATTAAAAATGGCATGCATAGATTGAGAAACTAACATTTGATAGAAGTTTACGCAAGATGCTAAAGCTTGTTTTTGGAATAACACTCAATAAATTTTCATAAAGGTTATGAAATCTTTCTAAATTTAATTAAAATGTTCACAAAATTTGATGTTCAAATGAGAGGATGTTAGAAGAATATGTACTTAAAATTATCTGCCATTATTATAATTTTTGCTGTTACAAAAAAAATAAAAGAAAATGTAGTTACAAATTATTCCTCACAACTATAATTACACTAGAGATTATTAATTTCATATTGAAAAATTAATGCTTATAAGTCTAACTGTTCCGTAGCCATATGAAAAGGAAAATAATATTGAAATTATGGAATATTTTATTGGTTTTACAGCAAAATATTTTTTTGCATAACTAAGAGTTTTGGTTATACTAGATTATTTAAAACACAAATAAAAGTTTTGTACTTTTCTTCAAGATTGCTAAAGACAGTTCTATGACAACATGTTGAGAATAATTGGCAAAGAAACACACCACAAAATAACTTAAAATTTATCTAAAAATTTATTGGCATTTTCTGTTGCGGGCATTTCTGTACATAATAGATTTGATTATTAGAAGACTAACTTGAATAGTTCCAATTCAAACATTTTTAATGTAATGCAAAGCTTTGATACAACTTTCGCCAGCTCAACTGTATAACAGAATAGCTTAAAGAAATATCTATATACTATTTTAAGCTCAGTGGAAGAACAGAATGCATTTTATAAATGCTGTTATACATAATACAAGCATTTATTCGAATAAAATCAGTTAATTGTTTATGGTGAGTATACTAGTCATGAAAAAAGTAAACAGCTTCATGTTATGACCAATATATTCGCCACGATTAGACAGCAATGATAGTTTACAGTTTAAATTGTAATTTTAAAGAAAATTAAAATATATTTGTTAACTTCAAGATGTTCGGGATATTCTGAGAGTAAAGTCAGCATAAATGTTTACAAATAATAACTTTGAAAGGACCTTATACCATATAAATTATTTGATAACAAATGTATTGTTGACTTTTAATAGTCATTAGTGAAGGAATTGTGTATTCATATATTTTTTTTAAGCAATGCAATAAATGGCGTAACATTTTTGTCTGAACAAAGAAATTGAATTAGTTTGTATCAAGCCAACACCCCAGATGGATAAACATAGTACATTTTAGTACTACAAACTTTCAAGCATGTAAATGTTAGAAAGTTGTGCAGAAAAATGGTATTAAAATTGCTAAGTTCCATTATGCATTGTACCATGCCCTGCTCAATACCCAACAGTAGATTAAAGTAAGAAATTGATCTGTCATTTTTTTTTGTTCATATGCAAAGGATGTTAATTTAAATGAGTATGAGTTATAAAAAAATATATAATCCTTTCATTTTTATTTTATTTATATTATTTGATTTCCATATTACACATACTCTGTGTTTGAAATAGCTTAATTTGAGGAATGTAGTTTAGACACATTTTCCAAAGATGTCAAAGCAGTTTAACTGATTAAGTGAAATAAAAGCCGATTAAAATAAATAAATAAAAAAAACCCCAGTGAATCAAAATCATTGTACAAAAGCAAAATACATTTTGTATTTGATGTCAATTACAAGGTATGACGAATTGTTGAAAATAAATGCAGTTAGGAAAGGTTTACAAAATCCAAAAATCGATCAGTGATGGTAACTTCTTGTTTAAAAAGCTGGGAAAAGTTTTTAAAACACTTTAAAAATGTTGAAATTTAGGAGAAAAAGCTGAATCTGAAAAAAATATATGGTAAATTTAACACATTTCTTGAGATTTTAAGAAAAACAGAATTAGGAAAAGAGAGCCCCATTTTGTTTATGAAAGAAAATTTTCAAGTTGTAATCTTGAGATTAACTTTTATTGAGAATTTTTACAAATATTAAATAATGGAATCATTTTAATTCTCTTTTATGAGAGAACTCAAACAACTGAAAAAGCTTAACTGTTTCACTTCCAATACAAAATACCAAATTTAAAACGTGAAGAAAGTAGTAAATTAAGAAAATTTTATATGGATTTGCATCTTGCAGTAAAATATGACAAATATAACAGAGACAACATTGGAAATGATCTTTATGAAGAAATAAAAGTATTCTGTAACATTTCTTGTGAAGGCATATGCAATTCCTCTCCATTATAATGCTTCAAAAATTCCCATAATAGGAAGCCTTTCCCAGTTTAAGTATAACTTTAAGACTTTAATTAACAATTCTTATAGCCACTTCTTTGATAGAACGTAAAACTAACACTGTTATCTAAGATTGACAGTGGCACAAAAAAGATTAAATAACCAAGCATTTCTTTGCATAGAAAATAAATTGCGTCAAGATTTTCAAACAGGGCAAATAAAAAATTATACTTTTCATATATTTGTATTAATTAATCATAAGTGTTACTATTTAGATAATAAATGTTATATATGTACTGATGCGACGCATGATGCGTAGTCATGATGCGATGTGAAGTTAAGAAACTGGGTTCAAAGTTTTAGAAATTAAATAAGTTTAAAATAGCGTCGCCTCAGAATTAACTAATTCTAAAATTAAAACACTCAACTCACACTAAATCATACACTGATCGTATAGTTTTAAAACATTATTAAATTTATTTTAAGCACAAGTATATGGAAATTTACTTTACTACAAGATCAAAAATTAACTTAGCTTGAGATAGGGAAGGAGCTGGGAAAGGACATGGTTGATGCCCGGAGTCTCCAGAGTTTTTTTGATTATCTGCAGCTCTGGGATCGGCTCTGTGTCTAAAATCGATGTGCGTCCCGTTTTATTCGGCGACATTTCACACCGAAATCCTAGGGCGGACTCTTTGTCTTGTCCAGAGGCCAGCGCAGTGTTACACCACCTCACAATTTATGGGTTCAGTGAACTTTCTTAACGCGGAACTTTCTTGACGCACCCCACCAAAAGGAATTTCACCACATCCGGTCCGGGGACTCGCAAACAAATTCCAAGCCGTCTTAGGCGCGAATTTTAAAATAGGAAATTCTGGCCTCCCATTACTTCCCCCCTCTCTCAAATACACAGCACTTAAAATTGATACACTAACATCAACGTATCACTAAAATTGTATTTAACAAAGTACCGTCACTAAACAAATCTTTTATGGAAACTCAAAAATTGACAAGAAAAGTACACAGTTATAACACAATCAAGTAAACATGAACTAAAAATATTCAAGCAAAAGACCTTTAATAAAAAAAAAAAACGTAAATACTAGGTAATAACCGCAACACAAAATTATTTGATTAATGAAAATGCCAAATATATATAAACAGTAACATTTAAATTTCTTGACAGGTGTCCAAAAAAACCCCAAAATTTGATTTCTGTTGCAAACATGTATTAAATCTTAAAAAATATAAAATTAAAAATTGACGTGTATACATATTTTACATAGCAAAATTAAATCTCCATCTTATCACAAACAACAAAATTTATATACTGTCATGAAACACATAGCATAAAAAAAATTATCTGGAGCTAAAATTACTTAAGTAACCAGATACAACAATGTCTCACTTAAACATCAAAACATGACATGAAACAAGTTGCATAAAAAAAAATTATGAGCACAATTTCATTAAATAACAAGGTACAACAATGAAAACAGGTACCGTTTCTAGGTGTGGACTCTAAGTGGCGAAGCGTCAACAATGTAAACAACAAACAAATTTCTCGGTGTCCTCAAAAAAAATTTAGCGAGATAAGAATTAAATTAATTAGCCGAATTGCCTGCACGAGTCCTTAAATTATACCGCGGACTTGAAACAATACTTTTCGGGGACCTCGGGTATCTGAAAGCCCTGTGGAAGAGTGGGAAATTTTGTTCTCCCTATTTTATATACTCTACTGATGCTGGCTCTCTTAGGAGAGTGTTCGTGTTTTCTCTCTTTCAGGACATCAAGCCATAGTTGTTTCAGGTGCATTGGGTCTAGTTTGCACCACGAGAAGAACCCCTACAAGATTCAAACAGCTCCGGGTTACTACTACAAGGCCGAGGAACTGTTACGCTAAAGTTTCACCAAGATTAGGACGCTCCAGACATCGTTTTTCTTGTTTTCCTCCCTTCGAGACGTGGACAGCCGTTCATGACCAGGAGTCCGTGAGTGCCTGTTGAAAGGACGACGGGTCTGTTGGAACTGCTGATAATATATATGATAATATATATATATATATATATATATATATATATATATATATTACTTCGATATGGACATTTTCCTCAATGAATTTTTCTTGTGTTGAAACTGCTGACGCTATTGCATTTTGTATTTACATTTTCTTTAATGAATTTTTTTTGTGTTTCGTTATTTTTAGTTTTGTTAATCTGAAAGAGGGGAGGAGTGATGGGAGGCCGCCGGTCCCCGAGATACAATTACAGTTTTTATAATTGCCCTGTTTACAGGAAACAGGCTTCTAAGGAATTTGGAGTGTGCCTCAGGTCAACGGACTCTATGGCGGGCAAAGCTGTATCCTTGCGCAGCTTGTTGGCCAATCAGAGTGGTAGATTTTACCGCCAGAATTTCGAGGTGGATGTTTTTCGGAGTGGTGCGGTCGACCTTTAAAAGGGTTTTGCGCGCGAATTCTCGGGCCCTTTTCCTCTTACGTCTGCCAGAAAAACCACCCAGCTGGAAAGAGAACTCCCTGCCCGGGGTCAACCCCTCTCGTCCACTCCTTTCCTCTCAGATAAGCACCGCCTTTGTGAATTTTAACGTTGTTTTCAGTATGTTAATTAATAAATATAATTGTTTACCACTATACGATCGGATCATTAATTTAGTGTACAGTAATTTGTCTATAGAAGATTAGTGTTTGATTTTAACTAAAGTCATGATGCGATGTGAAATTAGGAAACTGGGTTCAAAGTTTTAGAAATTAAATAAGTTTAAAATAGCGTCGCATCAGTACTTTTCTCATATTAAAAACTAAATGTTTTATTTATTTACTTTATTAATGAGGGGACTACTCCATATTCATGCCCGGAGCTTCAAATTCTTAAGAGCGGCGCTGATTAGGAATACGACATACTTGAGAATGCAAGGAGCAAGAGGCTAGACGATTGAAGCAGTGCCGGTTTATCCATTAGGCGCTAGAGGCGGGCGAAGGGCCTGGATAAGCTGGATTTAACCAGATTTTTTGGTTACAAATTTCGATCCACCAGTGCCAAGGGTGCCCGTAGGTCTTATGCACGCAGGGCCCGAAATGAGCTTACCTGGATTGAAGTAAGATTCTAGCCGATTAACACCCATACTGTATTTTTAAATTAAACTGAGACTTCTTCATAATCAAATGTATTTGTATAATGCTTTACCGTGTAATGTAATAATCCTACATGAATTAAAAAAAATGGCAATCTTTTTATTGAACTTTATACTTATAAGAATAAGATTAACAATGCATACCCACTGAAGCCTTTCAGTTCTACCTTATCACCTAAGAGCTGCAAGAATTCTTCCATTGCTGGACTGTGCATTTCATTCCCGAACATTTCTTCTTCAGTTGTCTAAAGCAGAAAAATGGGGGGGAAACTTATAAGATCGAACGCCATACACATAGAACACTAAAAAAAAATTCAAAACGCCCAATGTATGTAAAAGACCTTACGATGGAGGTACAGAAATATAAATGTCATTTGCCTTTTTCCTCATCTATATAAATTTGTACCAATCTGTTATGTCATCACAAATGGAATAATTTTAAGAACCAAGCAAGAAAATTAAACAAAGAGGCATTCAAATATTAAGAGAATTTTTTTTTTAAGTCAGTGTTACAATAGTTAACATGACTTACCTGTCCACGTTTCTGGTAGATAATACCAAATTTCATTTTATTTACTAAAACATGTTCATCAAAAGCCATAATTAATTCAGGAGCCTAGTAAAGAGATAAACAATGAATTCGTAAGTGTCTTAAAAATAACAAAATATTGCCCAAATATTAATTGTAACTTATAGGAAAAACTTAAGCGGTAAGCATTAAAAATAATTTTTATATGATTATGAACTCTTTTCAATATCGTTTATGTGTGCAGGGGAAATGAAAACATCCATTGAAAATAAACTTATAACTTTATGCATTTTATTGATTTATAACTGACATAAAGTCACATAAATTTTATAAAAATTTGCAAAACTTCGAGAACCTAGATTTTGTTTAAAAAGTTTATTACTGGAAATGGCATTGTAAATTTTTTAAGTGGTTCTTGGAAAATATCAAACAACATTAAAAAAATTGTCTTTACAAAGGATCGAAATAAATAATATTAAAATTCTTCCCAGAAGTATTAGCGCAATAAAATCGTCTACCTGTGCAAGTAAACAGATGAAAAAAAAGGCATTTTTCAATGGATGCTGTAATATTGAATCAATTTATTTTTGTTCTTGTACTGATAGTATTGTGCAAGTGTGTATCTTACTATAATGTCAGGGATGGTGAACCAATGGCACGCGCGACACAATATTTTGGGCACGACACCAATCAAAAGGTTTGTATTGTTCAAAATAACATTCAATATGAAGTATAACGAATAAACGCGAGTGATCGGTAGAGATGCGCGAGGAACACTCTCGTTTGATTGTCTTGTAACATAATTTGCAACAACAGAAGTTATACCAGGGGCGTATCAATGATACGGGGCCCCAATATGTACATTTTGGCCCTTTAAAATAAGTTTTATTAAGGTGATAATTTTTTATTTTCTAAAAAAGGTCTCCGAGGAATTTCGATACAGGGCCTACTCAGGACTAGTTATGCCAGTGAGTCACACTAATGTTACTTTAATTCCAATCACATGTATAACTAAAACATTTATAACAATACAATGCAAAATGTATTTTTACGTAATAAATAAAGAGTTCCGAGTTGTTAGTAATTAGTTTTATTTTTTTCCCAATAATCATAAGTCAAAATTATTTGACGGCACGTCTATACCTCGTTAAGCATTTGTGCAGAAAAAAATGGCACGTTGATCCATAAAGGATCACCACTCCTGCTATATGTAATCCTATTTGAAAAAAAAAAAATTAGGACAGTCATCTTTTTAACAGCAATTTATTATTTACATTCACTTTTAAGAAGCATAAGGACTAAATGTTAAGTAATAATGTTACGTGTCCTTTTGAAAATGAGTATTATTTTCCCCGTGAACTTTTATACGGGACTTCTTTAAATGGAAAACCTCGGTATATCACAGTTTTTGTAAAGTGACTCTGGATTTTCTTTTCTACACTGATGATACTCTAAAACAGCGATACTTAACCTGTGGCCCACCGGACCTTTCCGAGTGGACCGGTTCTTGTAACAGGTCTATCCGCGTTCTTCCTACTAATAGTCCTCTTGGGGAGAATCATGGATCTTTAAAAATATTCTATAAAAACCTTCCTCCGCAGAAGTGATTATGTAAATCAAGACTTGTATATAAACATTAAACTTTCGAGTTAGAAAGAGAGGTTACACTACTATAAGATAACAGTGATTGATTAACGTAAAGCTTGGCAAGAGCAATCCGTAGCTTATTTGAGTAATCTTAAGATTGACGATTTGGTCAATTAAGTGTTGAATTGGATTAGGCCGATTTGAATTAGGTGTATTGCCTGGATGTAAGTGATCCGATTTATTGTTAATACTTCTAGTGTCTCGCGTACCTTGCTATTGCTTCACATGTTTGGTAAATGATGCATTTCTTAACATGGGTAATTGAATTTGTGTCGTTGTTGATAATTGTGAATAAATAGAGTTTGTTTTGAATATGGCTAATCTTCCTCCCGACTCTCACACTAATGGACGCCACGGGGCATCCATTACATCATGGCCCGTTTCACTAACAAATTCAGTTATTTAAGAGTAATGCATTAAAAATTTAGTAAGAAATGCTAAGAATCAAGCAATCAAATGTATCAGTTTTACTTATCGATGTTGTGCTGGTACAAATTAGATAATTTTTTTTTCGTAATTGTAACGTTTAGTGATATCAAATAACAGTGGAGTAGTGACCATTTTATGGTTGAAACTAATTTTTAATTAATCCCCACGTCTTCCAAATAAAAAATATCTAAAGAACATTTGTCGTTTCATGGGGATTGGGATTTGACAATTTCGTAGAGAAAACAAACATGAATCAACAACTTGTTTGTCTTAAAAATGTTATGTTTAAAGAATAATTTTGCACATTATTATAACACTAAGCACAAATCTTTCAATGGCTCTATTTCTTGAGGATTTCTTTCAAGATGAGATAAACTGGTTTTCTTAAGAAAAAAAATCTTTGCAAGAGTAACAAAATATTTGGTCGGTGGCAATATCACAAAACGCAGAGGTAACAAAAGCATCCTTTAAAATTTGTTACATTATTTATATTGATAAACATGAAATTGTTGAGGATAAACATGTACTCTTTGATAAATTTAGTTATTTGTTCAGGTAAACACAAAAAGTATTTGAATAAATTTGAAACAAGAATCCAAAAGCAAGTCTGAAGTAATGTTAAACGAATAATACTGATTTCAGTTAGGAATTCAGTGAAAACCTTTTGTTACCAGTGGCGCACACAAGGGGGGTCCTAGGGGTCCGGACACACCCCTCATAGCCCTTGATTTTTTTTTATCAAAATCAAAAGAATATATTGGGCAGCGTATTGGAGTATGATATCAAAATGGTGGGCTTTCGACCCTGGACCTCCCCCTGAAAAATTTGTGTGTGCGTTACTGTTTATTACCATCCTACATTTGATAACTATGTGAAATATGTGAATATGGTTTTGTCAAAAGCAAAAAATGGCAACTTTGTTTTTATGCCTGCTGAAATGCAAATAAGGAGCTTTGGATCAGTGATGAAAGGAAATTGAAATTACTTCATAACTGGGTAAAAAGTGCATAAAATCTATTTTTTGTGAGTTGAGTTTGATAGAGAATTTAATATAATTTTAAAGTAAAATCCAAAATTATAAGTTTTAATATTTTGATCGATTTTCCACATTCTAAATGTCTTTGATCTCATCATCCCCCCCCATTATCCCTCACTTTGTGGCTCACGTGAAATAGTTGTCTTGCATATGTGGCCCGGTGGAAAAAAGGTTGAGCACCCCTGCTCAAAAAGAAGTCTCAAAAATAGTAGTTAAATCCATTATTTGCAGCATAAAACTGTTTTTATAATTAATAAGCATAGCATGTGTGTGAATAAATTGATTCATGTTTTGCGCTTAAATGTGAAAGTTGCGTTAAGGCATTCCAATGTCACAACATATACCACACAAAGGTGGTAAAAAGTTGATTCAGAGATTAGGTTGATTTTCTCCTGTACACACGTACATATCTTGCTTCCAATGTATTTATGCCACTATATCCGCCTCTTCGCATATTTCACGTTTTATTTTATATTAAATATTCCTTAATTTTAAAGAATACTTCATAATTTAGTAAAGAAATTTAATTTTAAATTTTGGTCTTCATTCTTGACTAATGAGGTACTGCTTAAAAAAAAAGTGAAGCCGGAAGCCAAATCCCATTTTAAAAATGCACTAGCGTAAAGTACAAAGTTATATGCTTTTCAAAATGCAACATTAAAAAATGGAAAAACAATAAAATTAACAATTTATATCAATGATAGTCAAGAACTTTAAGAAAACATGCAAAAAACAACAGAAATCACTTTGCAAACAGCAAGAAATTAAGAATTTTCAACTTCATTTGTAATTTCTCTCTGTGTGTGACTATTTATCTTCAACAGTCGTTCGTAATTTTGTCGACAATATTCAGGAGAATGTAGCAGTGTCTACTAAAAGTCAATTTACCCAATTGGTTAAGGTGGCGGTCGGTCAGATAGATGGAAATGGGGTTGTCACAAGCTGATGCTGCTATAACGTCTCAATGTCTTGCACAGTGAGGTGCAAAGATTGTGGGATTAGCTTAAATCTGAGGGTTCTGAGCTAAAACATTCTACCGACCAATCATGAGTTGCAGGAGACTATTTTTTCAGCTCCTTTCGCCAGGAGAAACACTATAGCGACCAACTCGTTGCAAATCAGGAATGAGATTCTGCACTACTATGGTGCGAAAACCACTTTAGAATGCAGATAGGCGTTTTTTCTTGATAGATACTGGCCTTGTGGTGAGTAACCCTAAACTCACCGAGTGAGCTCATTTCCTCCGACAGAAAAAAAATGCCGATGATCCATGACCTATTTGCAGGCACCGTTGGCGATTACGTGTCGCAGGGCCGGTGCTAGCAGTTTCACCGCCCCGGGCAAAGAGGTAAGATGCCGCCCTTTTATAACAAAAATTAAAAGATATAACCTAAACCCTTTCCATGTTTAGTGGTAAAATAAAACGAGATAAAAAAAATTGCTATCAATAATGTTGAAGTTTTGGTTAGCAAAAAATACTAATTTATTAATTTATGTTTTTGGCACTAAATTAAAATTAGGGTTGCACAAAAAAAAAAAAAAAAAAAAAGTCATTTCTAGTGTATAATTATAAAATACAGATATTAAAAAAAAAAACAAATTATAGAACCACTAAGTATTAAAACTTAATTACATATTAAAAATATACTTAAACCAAGAGTTAAACTTAAAAGTGTTTCTTTTTCACTTTTAATTCTGAGAAATTTTATAATTTCTTTAACACTAATTTCTCTTCAGCCAGTTCTTGTTCAATGGCTATTGTTGTCAAGCCGTTTAGCCGAACCTTAGTAGTTGTGGAGCGTAAAAAATTTGTAATTAATTTTAATTTGGAGAAACTCCTTTCTCCCCTTTCCACACTTATTGGGTGAGTAATGACTATACCGAGATCTGGAGCAAAATCCAGGTTCGATATGAATTTTAAAATCTCGATTGTGTTTTCATTTTTATTTAGCAAAGCCTCTAAACTGCTACTATCTCTTCTGCCAGGTCCAGCACGTTTATATCCGATAAAATCCCATCAGTTAACACTGTTTCTAGATTTTTACAATACTTTAGTTCGTCGTTTTGAGGGGTATCTTTTAAATCACAAATATTGTATAAAAAATGGAAATAGTTGCTGAGGGTACTGATCAAATAAAACCTGGATTCAAGTGCATTGATAGCTTTATCTCTAATGTGAAAAAAAAAAAAACTCTGCCTTATATTTCAAAGTAGGATCTTCTCGTGCCTCATAGTCGAAATTAACATTCCTTCTTCGAACTGTATGATGTGGCTGCGTGAGGTCAAAATTAGCCGGTATGTCAATTTCGTCAGCGAATTCTCGAGAGCGTCGCAAAGCATTTTATTTAAGGCTGTGTCCAATCTAAGAGCCTTGAAAAATCTTTACGATTTTTCAATAACTCCATAGCAGATGGCAAATCATAGTCTTCTGTCTGCAAGAGCTTACTTATAGGATTGATACAATTTAAGATTTTGTACCAAATTACAATGTAGCCTAAGAACTTGTTTAACACTACTTAACAGTCCAGAAGCCTCAAGTCTTATAGAGTTGTCAATCTTCCAATTATTGCAATCAGCAAGTAAAGCATCGTATATCCCTCCTACTTGATACCTTAGTGGTTTTAATGCATCTATTCGGCTTTCTCAACGAATTTTGTTTGAAATCATTTATCTACTTTATAATTTTTTACTTTATCATATTTTTATTTCTGTAATGCACATTTTGCTTCCACTTTAATTAAATAGTTTTATACTAGGAACACGCACACAACAAAAAAATAGTACTTATATATTCTTCCACATTAATTATTGTGCTGTAACAATAAAATTTTAATTAAACCCTTTTCCTGTTGTTTTTTTTTATAAGAAACTTCTGTCATAATTTTGACATTCTTATTGTTGCCTTTTCGAAAGATTTTAAATGTTGCTATTTGGAACCTATTACTAGAATTTTTTCTTAAATATACATACTAACCCTTTTAAACCTTTTCACAATCAGGAAAAATACATTTTAAAGGATTTTTGAGAAATATAATAGTAAAATGAAATAGTAAATAAAAACTATTGCACACTGAAAACATCGATTTTTTTAATTCAGTGCACCAGTGTTATACGGGACTGATTAAGAGCCTCTCGTTCATGTCTTGGATGAGTGGTTATGTTCTGAAGTATTTTATATTTTTATTCATTGCAATTAAACGATTGAGAATTAGAGCATTTATGTATTAATCACAAACAAAACATAGTTTAATAAGATTGAAACTTAATTTTAGAAATGCTTTAGAAGTTATTCAGGATTCAAGCCATTGTTGTCTGCTTATTAGAGCTGCTAATTATATATTATTTAGATATCACTATGTATTCAAATTAATTATCTATTTAATAATCGTCCTTCGGAATTTAAAATTCACGCCTGAAATATTGCAATTTATTTATCTAAAGGATGTTTCTGCATTGAATTTGTATTTTTTAAAATATTTGTATTTTTTGGTTTAAAATCTTATAAAGTCTTTTAAAGTTTTCTTAAAATTCTTCCATATTAAACTGCAGATAATTTATTAACTCAATTTTTAAATTTTTTAAAATATGCATTTTGATGAACTTTATTAGTAGCATACAGAACTATTTTACAATATTTTAAAGGTATTTTATACATTTTATGTATTTTTATAATTAATTATACACATAATATATATAATTAAGTATACACATAACATATATAATTAAGTATACACATAACATATATAATTAAGCATACACGTAGTTAATTATACACGTCATATATATAATTATACACATAATTAATTATAAGACTGCATTAAATATTCTATCAAATTGTTCATGTAAAACAGGGGTTCCCAAACTTTTTTGTCTCATAGACCCCTTGCCATGTTTTTCGGTATGGGGTAGACCCCTACTTAATATTGAATTTTTGCAAATTTATCAAATTAAATGTCTTTTTTGACTGCTAGTACTACTACTACTTTAAAAGAATTAAATTTATAACTGATGAAGTATAGAGTTACAAGTTTATAAAGCATATGTTAAATAATTATATTAAAAGTTAATTAATATATAAAATAACTGTTAAATAAAACAACCAAGCAACATACATCTGCTTTTAATGAGAGGGTTGAATCTGGCGCTACAATAACAAATTTTCTACATTTAGTATCAATCTTGTCAGGTTTAACGTTATATGTCCTCTGTTAGTAGTGTCTAGTTTCTTTTTTTTGTTTTGGAGATAGGTAACTGCCTGAAACTTCTTACTAGGAAAAATAATTAAAAACTTCCTCACGATATTCCATAATTCTGGACAAATAACAGGTTTGCTTTTTTAAAGCCAAAATTGCAGGAATCCGTTTCTAAACTTTAAAATTTTCATTGGTGCATATGATCTGTTCCCGTTGTCATGTGACATTTTTCCCCCCAATGTGACCATGTAAATTTATTGCCTACTGTGGTATTACCATAGTCAAAGCATTCTCAAAATTGGTTTCAAAATCTCAATAAAAGGCAGTTGAATGTTGAACGTAGGTTAAAACGTGCTGACAGATTGTCTGGGTTAATTTGAGAAAATTCCAGACTTCTAGTATTATACACTGCTGGACAATTGCTAAGGACGGATCACAAATTGCTATGTAGCATAACATTAAGCGAGACATGAAGCCTAGTAGGATTAAATATAGTTGCCACACTGTTCAGACATTAGAATAAAGAATATTTATTGTTCTGGAAAGTACAAAAGCTGTGAAACATCTGAAAGAAAAAAAAAAATGTTCATTTGATCTGCGTCCGGAGAAATGGAACAATGCATCTAAAAGTGAGCAGGCACCTTAAAGAAAGGTATCAGTACGGGATATGTCCACGGTGGAGTGTGATGCAACATTCCACACGTCGTACCATACTTTGCACAACATTATCCAGCAGCTGTTGAGGCAATTCATCCCATTCCTCTGTGAGTGCACGGATGAGGGTGTTCTTGTTTGTCGGAGGAAAGTTTCGACCAGCAACTTGCCTCCCCAAAGCATCCCACATTTTCAATGGGGTTTAGATCTGGAGAACGCGCTGGCCATACGAGACGTTGAATACCCTCGCTGTCTAGACAATCCTGAACAGCGAGTGTTTTATGACATGTTGCGTTGTCGTCCATAAAAACAAATTTATCACCAACAGCACCACGGAAAAGACGAACATGAGGAAGTAGAACTTCATCAATGTATCGTTGGCCCGTCATAGTCCCATTCGCAACCACTAGGCGCGTGCGGCCATTGATCATGATGCCGGCCCACACTATGATACTGCATGTCGGATATCGGTTCTTTTCCTGGATATTTTCTGGACGATAAGCAGTACCACTCTCGCGCCAGATCAGTTGGCGTCTACAATCCGATGACAGACTGAACCTACTCTTATTTGAGAATAGTACGCATGCCCAGTCCTGTTCAGTCCAATTGTGATGCTCACGACACCATTGCAAACGGGCAGTACGGTGCTTTCTGGTCAATGGGACACACACAACAGGTCTGCGTGCGTATAGTCCTCCTCCCCTCAAACGTCTGGCAACAGTTTTTCGGGAGATCTGCTTTCCTGAGGCAGCAAGAAAGCTGTGGTGCACCTGTTCCTTTTTGCTGATAAGACGATATTTGTCTTCTGCTCGAGCTGTGACCTCCCCGTGCCATCTACTGTTCCAGTAGTTTTAAATTTTGCCGTGAATGATTGATTGATTGAATATTAACGTCGCTGTTCTTCTGCAGGCGTTTTGGCGTACCACGTAATTTTGAACCATGGTCAAGTGACGTGGACGACACCTGTGCCACCCCCTCTACTACCACACCACACCAACGTAGGACGTTTTAAATGACTCTCGACAGATTTAACGTGCATCGCTGCCCTACGCTCTTTAGTGAGGGCGATGTGACAAAGCAAGCTCCCCTATAACACTCGGCTACCGTTATTTTCGCCGATGTCGAACTCCTGGCAACATCTTCGCCCTTTTCGATCTTTCAATAATTCGGCCTCGCATAAAATCATCTATGTGATGTCGGGAAGACAAGCCAAAAATTTTAAGTTCGTCTATTAAATCTTTCCTGTAAAACTTTGACTTGAAACAACAACTGTCCACACGCGTCAAAAAATCTTTAAAGCTCTTATGAACGCTATCACGTGATGAACAGACGTGGAAAAAAAATTTGCATACTCATACTTCTTACTAATATCCCGCACTTATTTTAATTTTCCACATTTTGCTTCCTTTCATTTTGTGGTTGCTATGGATGATAGTGTTATCCGTCCTTAGTAATTGTCCAGCAGTGTACTTCTTTAGTTAAACTCTGAAAAGAAACTCTGAGATAGTCCGTGTTTTTTTTAAAAAAAAATTATACTGTCACCTTTTACGGGCAAATTAACGTCACTAAATTAAATTTAGTAAATACAACTGCTAAATAAGCAAAATTTGGTTTCCAATTGATTAAATTTTCTTTGAAAATTGAACTCACGATCTAGTTTAATGAGAGCCAATATCACTTAGACCACCAAATTATTTTTTTGCTGACGTGGACCCCCTTGCAGTTCGTCATAGACCACTTTGGAAAATCACTGGTGTAAAAGATCTTAATTAAAAAGGTATCTTGTAAATTCCTCTTAAAATGGCAATAGCATGCAATATATATATATATATATAGTTTAAGTTTTAATAATTTAATCTTACAAAAAAATGGCTAACTTAATAGTCTTAGAATAGATTAGAAAAATAATCTATTTCACATGTTACATTCAATACAAAGAAAAAAAAAAGTGTCTATATAAGTAAATTTAACACTTTTTTTTTCTTTGAAAATTCTTTTAACAAATTGAAGCAATATAAATGAAATATTTAGCAATTACAGACTAGTTCATTTATTATTAAACAAAATTATCACAATATATTACGACTACAAAACAAAATCAGCATAATAAATATAACTACGTTGTATTTCAATTTCGAGCTATTGCTGTTAGCATGGCCGGCGCTAGGGGAAGCCAGGCCCCTGCCCGGGGCGGCAAGCTGGCTGTAAAATTAACTACTTTACGAGGAAAATAAACGAGTCAGAATAAAAATTCCAAGGAAAAAATTTAAAAATGTGTATGCAAAATATACACGTTTTCTGTGGAGTCCTACAGTTTTTTTTTAACGAGTATTAGTATTTAAAGCCGTGTTTTCCATTGCTGGTCCCATGGGGGAAGGGAGAGGGAGTGATAAAGAAAAATTTCGGCATCCGGTTCCTTCTCTTTCAACTAATTTCCTACAACTGTTACTGTTTTGTATATGTGAATTCGGGTACTATTGAAAGAGATAGGATTTTGGCAGAGGTTAGTCCCAACAAAAGTGATGAAAAGCGCGGTCAAGTTTTATGAATGAAAAGAAAGGGGCAGGATGACCCTGAGAAAAAGACCCTTTTTCGAAGAAAACTGAGGGAATCTTGTGCCAATTTGACTTCCGGACTAATTCTTTTAGTTTCCTGTGCTTAAACAGACAAGACAAAGTAGGACAACAAAAAAGGTAACAATGTTTTCATTTTCAAATTCTTTTTTAGATTTTTAATGCCCAGGAATTTTGATCATCGCGTAAGATAAAGTGAAAAGAAAAAATTATTTTGCTACATTTGCGCTTTTTCTATTTTATTTATTTATTTATACATAAATATTAATGTCATCAGTTTCGTAGAATATTTTCATGTTGATTAACATTTTTAAGTATGTGTGTTTTCGTAGCTTGAATGTACCGTAATCTTCTTAAAACATTTTCGATTGACATTGTTATTGAAATGAAAAAAATATTATTTGCCTCTCGTATAAAAATAACTTCCTTAGTCGCTTATAAAGGACGATAGTAGGTCATTTAAAATGCAAAACATTAATGAGCTTTTCAGTACTTTCATAAATTATTTACCATACATAAAGGATCCTAACAGCAATAGCAACCTAACAGCAATCCTAATGAATAGCACGAAATTTAAATACAACGTAGATATATTTATTATGATGATTTTGTTTTGTAATCGTAATATATTGTGTGATAATTTTGTTTAATAATAAATGAACTAATCTGTAATTGCTAAATATTTAATTTATATTGCTTCAAACTCTTAAAAGAATTTTCAAAGAAAAAAAAAGTTAATTTTACTTATATTGACACTTCTTTCTTTTTATTGAATGTAACATGAAATAAATACATAATTTTTCTAATCTATTCTAAGACTATTAAGTTAGCCATTTCTTTTTGTCAGATTAAATTATTAAAACTTAAACTATATATATATATATATATTGCATGCTATTGCCATTTTAAGAGGAATTTACACAAGATAATTTTTTAATTAAGATCTTTTACACCAGTGATTCCCAAAGTGGTCTATGACGAACTGCAAGGGGGTCCACGTCAGCAAAAAAATAACTTGGGAGTCAATGAGGTGTAAGTGGAGGTCTAAGTGATATTGGCTCTCATTAAACTAGATCGTGAGTTAAATTTTCAAAGAAAATTTAATCAATTGGAAACCAAATTTTATTTATTTAGCAGATGTATTTATTAAATTTAATTTAATGACGTTAATTTGCCCGCACAAGGTAACAGCATAAATTTTTTTTAAAAAACACAGACCATCTCGGAGTTTCTTTCCAGAGTTAATCTAAAGAAGTATAATACTGGAGGTCCGGAATTTTCTCAAATTAACCCAGAAAATCTGTCAGTACGTTTTAACCTACGTTCAACATTTAACTGCCTTTTATTGAGATTTTGAAACCAATTTTGAGAATGCTTTGACTATGGTAATACCACAGTAGGCAATGAATTTACATGGTCACATTGGGGAAAAAATGTCACATGACAACGGGAACAGATCATGATATGCACCAATGAAAATTTTAAAGTTTAGAAACGGATTCCTGCAATTTTGGCTTTAAAAAAGCAAACCTGTTATTTGTCCAGAATTATGGAATATCGTGAGGAAGTTTTTAATTATTTTTCCTAGTAAGAAGTTTCAGGCAGTTACCTATCTCCAAAACAAAAAAAAGAAACTAGACACTACTAACAGAGGACATATAACGTTAAACCTGACAAGATTGATACTAAATGTAGAAAATTTGTTATTGTAGCGCCAGATTCAACCCTCTCATTAAAATCAATTGTATGTTGCTTGGTTGTTTTATTTAACAGTTATTTTATATATTAATTAACTTTTAATATAATTATTTAACATATGCTTTATAAACTTGTAACTCTATAATTCATCAGTTATAAATTTAATTCTCTTAAAGTAGTAGTAGTAGTACACTAGCTGTCAAAAAGACATTTAAGGTGATAAATTTGCAAAAATTCAATATTAATTAAGCAGGGCTCTATCCCATACCGAAAAACATGGCAAGGGGTCTATGAGACAAAAAGTTTGAGAACCTCTGTTTTACACGGATAATTTGAAAGAATATTTAATGCAGTCTAATAATTAGTTATGTGTATAATAAATTATATATATTAAGTGTATACTTAATTATATATATATTAAGTGTATACTTAATTATATATATATTAAGTGTATGCTTAGTTATATATGTTATGTGTATACTTAATTATATATATTATGTGTATACTTAATTATATATATTATGTGTATTCTTAATTATATATATTATGTGTATTCTTAATTATATATATTATGTGTATTCTTAATTATATATATTATGTGTATTCTTAATTATATATATTATGTGTATTCTTAATTATATATATTATGTGTATTCTTAATTATATATATTATGTGTATTCTTAATTATATATATTATGTGTATACTGTGTGATGTCTTACGCATCTTTTCTTTAACAAGTCCTTTGGGCCAGAATTAATGGCAACTCTTTTCCAACCAAATTCAAGAAATGAAATAAGAATTAAATATGCAAATGAGAAGACTTTTAAATATATGATCTTAGAGTAAGCGCGATGGCAATGTAAAGGTATGTTAGACAATTGATGTTGGTTTGTGGCAGTTGATGGTTATTACAGTTCGTGTTTCAAGTTTGAAGGAATTCTGCGTGACGTAGATACATATATTAGTAATAGATTAGAAGGAACCCGCAAAGTTGCATCCCTTTGCTTATACAGACAAGATTGATCATTACTACAAGTTGTAATAAGGTAGGATTGATTATTTAATATTAGAATCGAGGATTAGGCGCTTCACTTATTGATATTGGTCTGAATTGGATTAAGTCTTATTATAAATATATATATTGTGCGTTGCGTATTTCGTCATCGTAGATTCTATCATATTAATTATTATAATTGAATTTTTGTTAAAGGTTTAAGTTGAATATCTTAATAAAGTCGTATTAAGATAATGTTTGATCCTAGTTCTTTCGCTAATCCTATACCTCTAGCTCCCGCTGATACTTCGAGAGATGTACTTCCAAGAGGAGGAACATCACAACTTTATAATATATATATATATATATACATATATATATATTTATTATATATATACATATATATATATATATATATTATGTGTATACTTAATTATACATATTATGTGTATAATTATAAAAATAAATAAATAAGTGGTATAAAAATACCTTTAATATATTGTAAAACAGATCTGTATGCTACTAATAAAGTTCATCAAAATGCATTTTTCAAAAAATTTAACAATTGAGTTTATAAATTATCTGCAGCTTAATACGGAAGAATTTTAAGAAAACATTTAAAAGACTTTATAAGATTTTAAACCAAAAAATACAAATATTTTAAAAAATACAAATTCAATGCAGAAACATCCTTTAGATAAATAAATTGCAAAATTTCAGGGATTAATTTTAAATTTCGAAGTACGATTATTAAATAGATAATTAATTTGAATACATAGTGATATCCAAATAATATAGAATTAGCAGCTCTAATAAGCAGACAACAATGACTTGAAGCCTGAATAACTTCCAAAGCATTTTTAAAATTAAGTTTCAATCTTATTAAACTATGTTTTGTTTGTGATTAATACATAAATGCTCTAATTCTCAATCGTTTAATTGCAATGAATAAAAATATAAAATACTTCAGAACATAACCACTCATCCAAGACATAAACGAGAGGCTCTTAATCAGTGTCCCGTAGAGCACTGGTGCACTAAAAATTAAAAAGTCGATGTTTTCAGAGTGCAATACTTTTTATTTACTATTTCATTTTACTATTATATTTCTCAAAAATCCTTTAAAATGTATTTTTCCTGATTGTGAAAAGGTTTAAAAGCGTTAGTATATATATATTTAAGAAAAAATTCTAGTAATAATAGGTTCCAATCTATAGCAATATATAAAATCTTTCGAAAATGCAACAAAAAGAATGTCAAAATTATGAGAGTAGTTTCTTATAAAAAACAACAGGAAAAGGATTTAATTAAAATTTTATTGTTACACACAGAACAATGATTAATGTGGAAGAATATAAGTACTATTTTTTTTGTGCGTGTTCCTAGTATAAAACTATTTAATTAAAGTGGAAGCAAAATGTGCATTACAGAAATAAAAATATGATAAAGTAAAAAATTATAAAGTAGATAAATGATTTCAAACAAAATTCGTTGAGAAAGCCGAATAGATGCATTAAAACCACTAAGGTATCAAGTAGGAGGGATATACGATGCTTTACTTGCTGTTTGCAATAATTGGAAGATTGACAACTCTATAAGACTTGAGGCTTCTGGACTGTTAAGTAGTGTTAAACAAGTTCTTAGGCTACATTGTAATTTGGTACAAAATCTTAAATTGTATCAATCCTATAAGTAAGCTCTTGCAGACAGAAGACTATGATTTGCCATCTGCTATGGAGTTATTGAAAAATCGTAAAGATTTTTTCAAGGCTCTTAGATTGGACACAGCCTTAAATAAAATGCTTTGCGACGCTCTCGAGAATTCGCTGACGAAATTGACATACCGGCTAATTTTGACCTCACGCAGCCACATCATACAGTTCGAAGAAGGAATGTTAATTTCGACTATGACGCACGAGAAGATCCTACTTTGAAATATAAGACAGTTTTTTTTTCTTTTTCACATTAGATAAAGCTATCAATGCACTTGAATCCAGATTTGATTTGAGCAGTACCCTCAGCAACTATTTCAATTTTATACAATATTTGTGATTTAAAAGATACTCCTCAAAACGACGAACTAAAGTATTGTAAAAATCTAGAAACAGTGTTAACTGAAGGGAATTCAACGGATATAAACGTGCTGGACCTGGCAGACGAGATATTAGCAGTTTAGAGGCTTTGCTAAATAAAAATGAAAGCCCAATTCATATCGAACCTTGATTTTACTCCAGATCTCGTTATAGTCATAAGGATATTGCTTACTCACCCAATAAGTGTGGAAAGGGGAGATGGGAGTTTCTCGAAATTAAAATTAACTAAAAAATTTTTACGCTCCTTAACTACCGAGGATCGGCTAAACGGCTTGACAACAATAGCCATTGAACAAGAACTGGCTGAAGAGAAATTAGTGTTAAAGAAATTATAAAATTTCTCAGAATTAAAAGTGAAAAAGAAACACTTTTAAGTTTAACTCTTGGTTTAAGTATATTTTTAATATGTAATTAAGTTTTAATACTTAGTGGTTCTATAATTTGTTTTAGTATTTTCTTAATATCGATATTTTATAAATATACACTAGAAATGACTTTTTTTGTGTGCAACCCTAATTTTAATTTAGTGCCAAAAACAAATTAATATTTTTTGCTAACCAAAACTTCAACATTATTGATAACAATTTTTTTTTATCTCGTTTTATTTTACCACTAAACATGGAAAGGGTTTAGGTTATTTCTTTTAATTTTTGTTATAAAAGGGCGGCATTTTACCTCTTTGCCCGATGCGGCGAAACACTCACTCTGCTAGCGCCAGCCCTTCTGTTAGATCCTTTATGTATGGTAAATAATTAATGAAAGTACTCAAAGCTCATTAATGTTTTGCATTTTAAATGACCTACTATCGTCCTTTATAAGCGACTAAGGAAGTTATTTTTATACGAGAGGCAAATAATATTTTTTTCATTTCAATAACAATGTCAATCGAAAATGTTTTAAGAAGATTACGGTACATTCAAGCTACGAAAACACTCATACTTAAAAATGTTAATCAACATGAAAATATTCTACGAAACTGATGACATTAATATTTATGTATAAATAAATAAATAAAATAGAAAAAGCGCAAATGTAGCAAAATAATTTTTTCTTTTCACTTTAACTTACGCGATGATCAAAATTCCTGGGCATTAAAAATCTAAAAAAGAATTTGAAAATGAAAACATTGTTACCTTTTTTGTTGTCCTACTTTGTCTTGTCTGTTTAAGTACAGGAAACTAAAAGAATTAGTTCCGAAGTCAAATTGACACAAGATTCCCTCAGTTTTCTTCGAAAAAGGGTCTTTTTCTCAGGGTCATCCTGCCCCTTTCTTTTCCTTCATAAAACTTGACCCTGCTTTTCATCACTTTTGTTGGGACTAACCTCTGCCAAAATCCTATCTCTTTCAATAGTACCCGAATTCACATATACAAAACAGTAACAGTTGTAGGAAATTAGTTGAAAGAGAAGGAACCGGATGCCGAAATTTTTCTTTATCACTCCCTCTCCCTTCCCCCATGGGACCAGCAATGGGAAACACGGCTTTAAATACTAATGAATACTCGTTAAAAAAAAACTGTAGGGCTCCACAGAAAACGTGAATATTTTGCATACACATTTTTAATTTTTTTCCCTAGGAATTTTTATTCTGACTCGTTTATTTTCCTCATAAAGTAGTTAATTTTACAGCCAGCTTGTCGCCTCCTAAGGTTGCCGCCCCGGGCAGGGGCCCGGCTTGTCCCCCCCTCATTACGCAGCAGTGTACTTTGCACTGTGAATTGAGATACAACATCTGGGGAAACATTGTTGCAGCTTTTCGTGATAGGCCATTGTAGCCCTTCGGTCGTGGCGAACAAAGCGCAACCGTCAACTTTCTCTTCTGGAATCGATGCGTCGTTGTTAGAAAGTTTCTGACTCGTCGTGTCAAAATCCACACACTATTTTCTATAAGTATTTACCAAATGTATCGTTTTCAAACCAATAGTACCAGGCGAAAAGCCCTAAAGATTTGACCTTTATCAAAAAATGATTAATCAGCTGCTTTTCTCGTTATTTTGTTAAACTTTACGAGTGAAAAGACAGCGTATGGTATCAGCGGTTTGTAAGCCTTGGTTTTGTCTTCGGGCGAGATCATGACTTTTGGTGCGCGATAGTTATCATGCAATGGGTCATTGCAGGGCCGCTTTTCCACTTAGGCTCATGCATAGGACGCAAAAAATTGGAGGACGAAAAAGAAAGAAAAAAAAATTAAAATTCCAGCGAACGTACCACCACCTAGTGAATCGTGAGTGAAGTATTTCTGCCCTCAATAGAGTAAACACTGAAATGAGATGTATAATGGAAAATGAAAAGCTTAACAGTTTGATGTTGCTATGCACTCAAAATGATATTGCAATAGAAATGGATTTCAATGAAGTCATTAATGACTTTCTCGAAAAAAATCATTCGTTTTTCGAAGAAAACATCTTTGTACAAGTAAAACGACAGTGACTCAACAAAGAATAAGGATGTCAAAATGTCAAAGATAATAAAGCGATGAAAATAATTAAGAAGTTGAAAACAGTTCATACAATAATGTATACTCTATACTGTAACTGCAAACGATTTCATTAATTTACAAGATAGTGGGTGGTCCGTGATGTCATAAAGTAAGAAATGAGCAAGAATGTTCAAATCATATACCCCTATCCTTTCCTTAAGACTGTCAGTTCACGGCACGGCGGGTCCACAGGTGGCGGATAATAGAAAGACAATCCAAACAGCAAAAACAAAGAAAGGAAAAAGAGTAAGAGTTAAGGATCCTGAAACAAAACTGAAAAAAGTAAGAACTGAAGGAGAAAGGGGGAGGATGTAACTATTCAGGTGCTTAGGGCGCTGGGCAGATTAAAGACGGCTCTGGGTCTTTGGTGTAAATTTTGTACCAGAACTTGAAGATGAATTAACTTTTTCAATAAATTTTGATTTTAAGTCAAACCTCTTAGACTTTGCAAATACTAATTTTCAACGAACTCTATAGTGAACTTATTTCCTCCCTCTGTGGTTGAACTGCATTGTACAACCATAAACGATGTCTTTCCTTGCCAAAAGCAAGAAAGACAATATTAAATGCATCTACCTATCTCTGTCACTCACGAAAGGAAAGAACAGGAGAATCTTCCACAGCAATGATTCGAAAGAGAATAACGCTTTTTACAGAATGAACTAAAAAAAATTGAAAGTTCACATTGAACAAACATCTGAGAGAGAGCCATGAAAAATTTTAAAAAACTTCCCCAAATCGTTCGTTCAAAGAATGTTATCCCGATTCGAAAAGGACGGTGACATGGCTTTATAACTCCCTCTATATGTGAACGACAATTCAAAATCTTGAAAATGACTCCTGTTCTCTAAATAATGAGCTTAATCAGTAGCTTATCCATGAAAATTGGAAGATTCCTTTCCAGAAAATCAGAAACAAAAATCCAAATTTTTAGTACGTAAAAGATGATTTACTTGTGCAATTCAAAATGAAAATGCCAAAATATAGAATTCTATTGAAGTTTTTCAGACTACAAAATCCCTTTCTTGACGAGCGTTCAAAATTCATTCATCCACTTAATTAACAAAATAATTCGAAAATGGCGATAATTTGATGCATTATGGCAAAATAAGAGCAGTTCGAAGTCATGCTAAGAAGTTTTTCAATCCTGAAAGAACTGATCAGTCCAAGAAACCATGTGCACTCAAGAAATCAGCTTTTTGAAAGGATTCCTAAGTATATTTTGAAATTACTTTTCGAAGGATGTCTCAATACAATTAAGGAATGCCTGGGGTCACTAATTCAAAGTGTTCAACCTGTTTTTCTCGAAGGGAAAGAAGCTAATTCACAGCCGCAACAACATTTAAATAATATTCCTTTGCGATTGCCCTTCCAGCCTGTCAGATTCAATCAAGTAAACGAAATTGCTCGTATTGATTCCAGAGTCACATGCTTTATTGTTGATGAAGTTTTGTATAAAATTCTCCAGACGAATATATCAGCTTGACTTTTACTGATGAAGGACCTTCTACTGCAAAAGCTCTTACCCCACAGGTGAATGTACTGTTAAAGAACCGAGAAACATATCGCCTAATTTCAAAGTTCTGCCAGAACATTGCAAGGAATCAATTTCCTTCAAAAATTAGGCCTGGTTCTTGACTTTAAGAACCACATGTTTAATTTGCACCGATTCATTACACATTATTTTAAAATCTCTAAAAGATTACACCACACATTAAATGGCGAGACTAAGATAAAAAGGAATTTTATTAGAGCGTTCTCCATACGCTCTTGTTCTTACTCTGCTTACACATACACTACCGCCCTCTCGCGACAAACATTCGCTTGTTGTTGTGGGCGTCACAAGGATTATTTGTTCAACACTGAACACCACAAATGAAATTTTTAATTGCGCTTACAGAAAATACCTTCTTGAAAAAATACATTAAGAAATAAATATTCAATTTTTATGTGAAAAGAAAAGTACCATGCTTATCACACAGATAAGAATAATGTTGCCTCACAGGAACATGAGAAAATGTTCAGACTAGGAGAATCTACAACTAACATATTCCAACACAACATAGTTCACTTCTCTCTGCTCCTTTCTATAGAAGGTTACAATTAAAAAGTTTTAAAGTACATTAATTTAAATTGAACGATCACTTTCTGCATAATGTCGAGTTATTTCCATTAAGAAGAAAAATTTGTGAACTGGGCAGAGCGAGGATACTTATTTGAAATAAGAAACACTGTATCGCTATATTCCAGATGCCGACATCGAGGAAGTACAACTTGTTTCATTTCATGAAGTAATAACGGTATAAAAGCAATAATATGATGCAAATATTGTAGACCACTATGGTGAAGAAGGAACTTATATCACAGAATCGCGCAAGGCTATTATTGATCAGGAATGAGAGTTTCCCTTACTGCCAAAGTTAAGAAATGTTGGAATGAGCCAGATATAAATCGACTAATATGAAATTGCAGAAATATTGAGAACATGTATCGCTTCAAAGTATGAGATTCCATCAACTAGTTCGAATCCTTACTCAAAGGTGCCAGTGGCAAACGTTGGATACTCACTGTTGAAGACTGTACAACCTGATGCACGAATGACTATAATTTATTGTTCTTTAATCAGCTATTGAAAAAGAGTGCAATCATACTCGTAGAAGAAATTTTTCATAGATATGGCATTTACAAGTGAATGAAAAGCGACAGCAGACAGCAATTTATAAGCACTGTCATGCAATAAGTATGTTTCGTTCTTAAATTGACGAATTTTCACGTCTGTTTATCATCCTTGGGAAACTCTTTAGACCGAAAAAATCGCGATCTGAAACAAAGATTGGCTATTTTTGTGGGCAACCAACACAAAAACAAAATCTCCTTGCATTTGCTTTGTCATGAATATGCATAAATGTGACACTGCCTAATATACATAAGCTTTTCTACAATTTGCTCGTGAAACTGTGTAATCCTTATTGATGTTTATCATAATTTTAATCTGTCATCTCAAATAAGACAATTTCATTCCTCAGATAACTCCCTACTTAAGACTCTTTCGTAACTTTCAAATGAAATTAGGGATGGAATCGAGAAGAAATAGGATCAACGGATTGATCTCTCATATTGCAGACAAGAGTTGCACTTCTCTACTGGAGATGTGTGGATAACCACAAAAATAGGGGTCAGCAAAGCACACTTAAAGCATCATCCCGATTTCGTTCCTAGAAGAAACTACTCATATTTGATCCTAACATAGAAATACCCGGCAACCTAAATAGTTCGAAGATTAGAATCCCTGAAGAACCTTTCTAAATACACCATGTATTACTGCCTTATATCTTCTAAGTAGAGATACTCAACTAGTGGCACCCGTAAAGAAATATAGGCATCCGTCCAAGACTAGGACGACCTCTCTACCCAAGATTTAGTCTATTTCTCCCTTTCCTGAAGAGCATAAATGTTATAAACTGAGAACAAAATATTGAATATAACTTGCTGTAATTGTAATATGTTACATTAAACTAATTCTGTGTCAGTTCTGAAGAATCAACATTTCAGTTTTCAAGCTCATAATTCGATTTGATTTATGTAATAAAAATACTAATAAATTATAAGGAAATCATAGAATTAATAACTGATATAAGATATAATGACAAACATTTTTACTTAACCTAGATTTACTAATGCATAACAGAGATTATATTAATTCCAATAATACATTGAAACTCTTATTCTATTATTAGCTCTAATCTTTTCCCTATCAAAATAGTGTTAAAAATAACATTTTTTAGGATCCTGGATTGCATACTGAATAAGTATCACATTTTACATGAGCCTTATATCAACTTTTCTCAAATTTTATAAAGGTTATTTTATTTTAGAAAGAAAAATACACAGCTTTCATTGTGTTCTTAATATATTAAAATATACACCCTTGTAGTACACAATTGTATGTAAAAACTGATTTTGTTTCATGTAATATAACACCACTTTCTAGACAATTCACAATAAGTAAGAAAAACATTAACAAATACACATCAAAATATGAAAAAGTTTTCTTTTATAAAAAAAATATTGTACATTAAAACAATAATTTACTATTGATTGTTTTTCTTTGTTTTATGCATATATATCTAGTAGTTACTCTTTTATGGATAATCTACATGAAGACAATACTGATTAAAATCTATCAGAGGATATTTTGACCAGTTTTAATATAAAAAAAGACTAAAACAGAACGAAAATTAATTTGATTTTGATTCGCATCACACTCTAAAGCAATTGGGAGTCCACGTAATTTTAAATCAAGGTCAAGTGACGCGGGCGACACACGAGCTGCAGTCCCTCTCCAAATATTCACACCATGCTAAAGGGAGGAGCTACAACAGATTCAACTTCAACATGCATAGTACCACTGAAGACGGCGGGTCTTTAGTTTTTAATCCGCAACTCGACAACGCCGTCCACGAGTTCGCGACCATCCCCATCCGGCTAACGCACACACACAGAATGAATATAAATTTATATAGAAATGTAATTTACATACAAAAAATTAGTACACATTATAAATACTGTTAAAAATTATCACTTACTTTTGGAAATAAAACAGCAAAAAACTTGTCAGTTGTTATATCATCACACAGAGTCTGGAAAAAATAAAATAAATAATGCATACATTTGTAGATATATTTACAAGCATATCAAAGTATTCTTAAGCAAAATAGAAAATTTAGGTGGTGTATTGTACAATACAGCTATCAACTGAAAATGATAGACATTTTTAATTTGAATCTGTGCAACGTTTTACAAAAGTAACGAAATCTAACTAAATAATGTATACTGAAAATTTTTTTCTCACTTTCTTGATAACATTTAAAAAAATATTGAATTGGTTATCAAAATTCTTCATGAACGTACTTTAAAACTAAAAAACTCAAGTATTTCAAAAAATACAAATAAAGATTTCATAAAATTGACTATTTAATTTGAATTATACATTTATTGTAACAAAAAACAGAGCCTTTTTTTAGGAAAAAAAAACTCTTGGAAATAATTTAATTTAAAAGAAGAAAGAAATTAAACTATTGATACAAGAGCAAACTTATTAAGTTATTACTTGAACACTACATTAAAAATATTACGTAGTAATTGCGATAAATTTTTATTTAAATGGAATATCAATGTACAGAAGCGAAATATTTCAATCATTTACATTAACTCTTAAAAAGAAAGTGTAGATGAAATTCGTAAAATTAAGAAATTACTCACATACAGTGAACACTTTTCACACTAAATTAGGAAGAATAAATTAGAAGCAGAATATTAAATAGAAAATGTTATCAGAAGTGAAGAGTATTACTGATCTTTAAAGAAAGGAATATTCTTCTATGTGTTTTGAATAAAGTGTAGTAACTATCATAAAAAAAAAGGCAGAATTACTTAATTTTTTTAAATTTATAATTCCTTGCAATAAAACATAAAATTAATATTTTACAAACAAGTAGATAAATTAATTTCAATTTTTACTTGTATTTCATGTACATAAACAGTTTATTTTGAACTTACTTTAGTTATTCGCAATGCTTGCAATGGTTCAGTTTCAAAGGTGAGAGGAATCAAATCACTCATTATACTATGTTTTCTTCTGCAAAAAGAAATGAAATACCAAAGAAAAAATCAAGCAAAGAGAGTTAACAGTTACAATAAACCAGTTTAAAATTCAGGAAACAAAATGAATCACCTTATAATTATACGTAGATGGTGTTTGTCATTCACATTTTCATACTTAACAGACATCACAATTGGTCCAATATTTGTGTCATTCATTATAAAATTGTAATGTTCCTAAAGAAAAAAGTACATATTATATATATATATATATATATATATATATAATATAATCTAAAATAAACATCTTTTATGTTGAATAGGCAAATTAGATTGATATTTCCTTCAAAAGTACAGTTTTAAAATTATGTAAAAGGAATGAAAGTAGTAATAGGTATGAAAAACATTGACATTTCTATAAGAAAAATGAGCAAATACTTGTAATTATATATAACGTTTTCCCATTAATCCTTATGTTACAGCCCACCTGAAATAGCTGTCATGTGTGTGTAGCTCGGGTTTAAAAATGGCTGAGTATGGCTGCTCTAAATAAAGTTATAAAATTCCAAAATCTCACACCCCCTTTTTTTAAAGAAAATTTTATTACTTATAACTGTAATATATATATGAACAAATTAAAGGTTTACCATAAAATAGACCTGCTAGCAATAGTTTAATTTATGTTTACATTTTTATATTTAACAATGTACTGATTACGCTATCTACAAATAAATCTACCTCTCTCAAATAACAATTAATTTTATTTACAAACTTCTACTCACACCTTATTCATTACAAACTAAAATCTCACACACTATACTACACAACTCTCGCAATTCACGACACCTCAGCCAATTCACGCAGACTCTCCAGCGTTCCTTCCACACTCCCCTGTCTTCCCGGGGTTACAGTTACACAACGCTGTTGAAACAGCGCCATCCATTACTGGTATAAAGTTTGAGGTTCGACATATTTAACGTAGATAAGTCCCCTCTACACATTGGGTCCGAGCGACACCAGGCTCGAATCATAAGCCGGAGATGAGTCAGTTACCTTAACATACTGCCGGCCGATGGCCTACAGGACATCAAAATTTGCAATGCACTTTATACAATATTATCTTGAGTAAATCATAACTTCAATGTAAGCAAATAGAAATATACAAATAGAATACAAAATAGAAATATGAAATGTTAATAGTAGATAATAAAATAACATTTTGTACACACCATTATACATCACAATTCAAATCATCCAAAGGGAAAATCAGTTTTATAATTTACGGTTTTTCAAAAATATTCTAAGCACTACATATTATACATACATTTTCAATACTAAATAAACTAGATAATAAGTAAAGAAAAAAAAATTGAATGATATTTTTACAGTTCTACATTCAGTTTTCAATTGGCAGCACACACAGTTTATGAATTGGTCTTTTAAGTTCACCAAAGGGAGTTTTCAAATTAACAACGCGAAATTTCCCATCGAGTCCTTCGTACACTTTTAAGACACGTCCTAATTTCCATTTTAATGGAGGTGAATTGTCTTCCTTTATGAGAACTAAATCATTTACCTTTAAATTATGATGCTGTTTTTGCCACTTTCTACGCTGTTGTAGCTGTGTTAAATTGTCTAAAGACCATCTCTTCCTGTGTCATTTGCTGTAATAGTTTCCACCGATCACACAGAGATATTCTTTTGTTACACAAATTAGGCTCTGGAATTCCTTTTAGCGAAGCTCCGATTCAGAAGTGCGCTGGTGTGATAGCTGTGCAATCCTCTGGATCACTGGATACAGGCACTAACGGACGGGAATTCAGACAATTCTGCCAGGTAAGTTGAGAACTCTTCATAAGTAAGAACCTTGAAACCAATAGCACGTTTCATGTGCGTTTTCATCGATTTCACTGATGCTTCCCACAGTCCACCAAAGTGTAGAGATGGAGGATTAAATTTCAATGTAACTCCTTCGTTTGCCATATAATTGATGACTTCATTAGAAGGCCATTTTCGTAACTCTCGGCAAGCACCAATAAAATTTGTTCCGCAGTCACTGAACAGTTCTTCATGCCTTCCTCTCCTTGCAATGAAGCGTTTAAGGACAGCAATAAATGATTTTGCTGTCAAATTTCCAACCAATTCGAGATGAACTGCTTTGGTGATGAAACACAAAAATGCAGGCATAAGTCTTCAAAGCTCAAACACCTAGTCCTCGCCTGGGCTTCACTTGAACGGTCAACTCCTGATTTAGAGAAGGCCCTACCCGGATTCACTCTGGATACAGGAAGATCTCCCATTAGCTGCTGCGAGAACACACTTTTGTGTCTAAAACAGGTGACACATTTTCTCAGGACCTTTAGTACAACCGTTCGGGCACTGATGATCCAGTATTGCATTCTTAGGGCTGAAAGTATTAATTTTGAACCACCATGAAGATATTTATGGTGATAATGTCTCACTATCAGTTCAGTGATGTAATGTGATGTGATTTAGGAAGAATAATTGGATGCTTTGTTTTTTCAGCTAAGTTCACATTCCTCAGCCTTCCACCAACTCTCAGGATCTTTTTATCATCTAAAAATGGATGCAGCATTATGAGTTTACTCTGAGAAATCAGTTGATCTTTCCTTTCTAATGTTTGGATTTCTTCGGAAAACATCTGTCGTTGTATATATACAATTATGATGGAATGAGCTTGGTTCAGCTCTGCAGCATAAAGGAATTTAGTTTGCACACAAGATAAACTTCTAAGGTTTTTGACAAACCGTAGACACCAGGCTACTACCCGTAATAGTTTTTGAAAGGAAAAATACCTCGGTAGTAGATAACCTATCCAATTACTTCCAGTTATAGTAGAAAAACTACAGTTTTCATTTTCTCGCATTCTACAACATCTCAGTAGGTATATCTTTTGTAGAATAATGGCTATAAAGTCCTTGTTCACTGCACATCCAATCTGGCCCCAACCACCATAACTTATTTTGCAATAAATGTACAACGGATGCACCTTGACTGACTATATCTGCTGGATTCTCACGACCACTACAACGATTCCATGATTTAGGATCAGATTTTTTCTGAATTTCCACCACACGATTGCGTACAAACTGCTTCCTCTGTTTTGAACAGCCCTTTATCCAATGAAGAACGATTAATGAGTTTGTCCAAAACCTAAACTCGACAACTAAATCAATCAAAAGACAACTAAGATATTTTCCAACTCTTGCACTTATTACAGCTGCCATTAACTCAAGTCTAGGTAATGTAAGTTTTTTAAGGGGAGACACTCAACCCTTCGACATCATAAAGCAAGTCTGTATTTCACCATCATCTTTATGTATCTAAAATAAGCAACAGCATCGTAGGCTATTAGAGATGCATCATAAAATATATGCACTTCACCTCTAGTTTTGTTTAAATTATTGCATGATGCAAAACAATTTCTCACTACAGAAAAATCCCTCAAATATTTTACCTCCGAACCCCAATTAATCCACTTAACCTTTAAACCCTACGGTAACTCATCATCCCAATCAATAAATCATAACTAAATTTCCTGAAGTAAGCATTTAATCCTAACTACAAAGGGACTACCAAAACCAACAGAATCAAAAACCATAGAAGCAGCATGTAACACAAATCGCTTAGTACTCAACAAATTCTTTAAGCTTTTTAACAACGACGTAACATCCAATGACAACTCATCTTTAACCATATTCCAATTTAAACCTAACACCTTCAACTGACCATTAGAACCACTATCATTTCGAACAAGTCCCTGTTGAATCCACATTGATCTTAATTTTTCACAATTAGTATTTAATTTTCTCAAATTCATACCGGCTGCTTTTAAAATCATCGCAGCATCCCTAGATAACTCATAAGCTTCATAATCATCTTTTGCACCAAAATACAAATCATCTACATAAAGAGACATATCTAGCATTTCTACACTTTTAGGCTTATCCTCTCAAAACTGTCTAATGTGCCTCTTGATCGTTGCACTTAATATAAATGGAGACGTCTTGCAACCAAAAGGTAGACGAGTCATTCACATAAACTTGAAATTTTCATTACAATTATCAGGGAACCACAAAAACTTAAAAAATTTCCTATCCTCTTCTGCTATACTAATCATTAAAAATGCCTTTTCAATATCCGCGCTGAATGCAGTTTTAAATTTCCAGAAATTTAAAAGAATATCTAAAACATTAGGATTTAAATTTGGACCGGTTTCATGAAAATCATTAAGGGATAAATTTTCTTTAATTTTCGAACTACAATTAACAACGATGCGAACTTTAGTTGTATCCTTATCATTTCTTACAACTGGTCTATGCGGCATAAAGTACTCGTATTCATCCCGAGAGCATTCTTCAATTATTCCCTTACTAAATTGATCCTGAATTGTATCTTTATATTCTTCAGCAACCCAGTTCATTTTCTTAAAGTTATTCTGCAAATTCTCAAACCCTTTTTTCGCTAAGAAAAGATTATTCATTAAACCTTCCGGTGAGTCTTTCCACAAAAGTTGAGTTTCATATCTCCCATTTTTAAATTTCAAATTGTTTAATTAATTCGACATCTGTATCTGAGAACTTCTCGTCATCACATATCCCCAGTGATTCTAAATCCCATAATGCCGGTACATCAGAACTTACGCTTAAATTTGTTGATACCGCTAGGGAAATACTAGTCTTACAATTTTTATTTTGAGTTCCTGTAATGTAAATCCGAAAATAGTAGGAATACAATTTATTGAGTCATTAATTTTCTCAATTTTACTATTACTAATAACATTCCAGAATCCATCTCCTCCGATTAATATATCTATATTGTGATCCGAAGTGTCACATAAATTTGCCAAAAACAATCCCTTCCGCTCTAAAATATATACTTCTAGTATCAATATCTGGCACCACTATAGGAGATGCCGTAATCGTTTCTGTTATTAAAGCTTCTATTTGAATAGATTATGCACTATTATATCTATTACGCAATTCTATTTCTGCAACGTTATATATTTTCTCTACTGCGTTGATAGAGCCAAAAGAAAAAACCCCGATAACCTTTCTTTTCGTAATATTTTTGGCTTCATGGTATCCGCAAAGCTCTTAGTCACCCAACATCTTTCGGATCCATTATCGAGAAGGATTCTCACCAGCTTCGTTTCCCCCTCCTGGTAGGCAATAACACTGCAGGTTTGCAGTTAGGTGCCCTTTGACCTCAACAAGCTAGAGTTACATCCCGTTGCCTCATTAGAATCTGAACATTCGGTGGGAGATTGACCCCTCAAAATTTTCCCTTTCACAAAGCAAGTAATGATGAATCTTGCTCTTACAGTTTCTGCAGGGGTCAATTTTTGCCCTACAGAAACGGGTCAAGTGAAGTTTCGAAAAACAGCATGCATAATTTACACCTTGGATAAATCTGTCATTTTAAAATTGTTTAGTCTGCTCAAATTTTTTAAAAGTATTCCTACCTTCCCTGCTAAAGTTTTGGTAATTCCGATTTGCTTGGAAATAAAAATGTTCGTTCTTTCGATTGCAACTCTTTATCTTGAAATGTAAACAAATTCTTATATGTGTAATCTTTATTTGAAAAGTTTCTATTGAAATCTAATACTAATTCTTTTGGTAACCTCTCTAACAATATCTGCGTTAAAAGATTCCCGTACGTTTCCGTTTCAATTTCTAAGGACTCGAAACTTCTGACATGTGTGGTTCTGCTTTGTCAAACATTTTTCTTAACCCACTCAAATCGTTTATATTTCTAACGGCAGGCAATCTTAATAACTGGTTTAAATGTGTTTGTATTAGTGTGTTTTTATTACCAAATCTACTTTTTAATAAATCCAAAGCTACATCATAATTCGCCTCCGTCAATGAGAGAGAGAGAGAGAAAAAATCCACTAATATAACTCGCTGCCGTTCCACCTAAATAAGATTTTAAATAATTAAATTTATCTATTTTGGTTATGCTATTATTATCTATTGCACTTTCAAACTGGCTGAAAAAATCTAACCATTGAGAATGATCACCATAACATTTATACTTAATTTGGGTAATTTAACTGTTTTATTATTCTCTTATCATTGAGTTTATTTCTCATGATAAAGCCATAAATTTTATTTGATATTCTTTGTTTCCAAAGAATAATTTTGTCTGAATATTCCTCCACACTAATAGTTTCACTTTCCATTTCACTAATATCACATAAATTCTCGATAGCACCATTTAAACTTTTGAGATCGATTTCTTTTTCAATTAATTGTTCTTTTAAACTCTTTGAAACAATCAGCTATATTTTCAGTGGTTTCATCACTCGGTTCAACTAAAAACTTTTCAATTTTAGATATTGATTCGGTAAGATTGCTTCTTATTACCTTACGTTTAATCTTTAACTTTTCAATTTCCGACATTTTAAACTAAAATATATACAACAATAATCAAGAAGCACAGCAACAGATCGAGAAAACAAGACCTACCTCAACACAACTTGACCATTTCAACACTTGAACCTGGGACCCCACTTCTGACACCAAAAAATATGTACTGATTACGCTATCTACAAATAAATCTACCTCTCTCAAATAACAATTAATTTTATTTACAAACTTCTACTCACACCTTAGTCATTACAAACTAAAATCTCACACCCTATACTACACAACTCTCACAATTCACGACACCTCAGCCAATTAATTCACGCAGACTCTCCAACGCTCCACTTATCACTCCCCCGTCTTCCCGGGGTTACAGTTACACAACGCCACTGTTGAAACAGCGCCATCCATTACTGGTATAAAGTTTGAGGTTCGACATATTTAACGTAGATAAGTCCCCTCTACACATTGAGTCCGAGCGGCACCAGGCTCGAATCATAAGCCGGAGATGTGAGTCAGTTACCTTAAACAATGTATTATTAATAACGATTCTTTATCTATATGGATGCATAGACGATTTAATAGTTTTTTTAAAAAACTATTAAACATAGTATTACTTTTTATCATACATACTGATACCTTATTAATAGTAATAATAACTAACTACAGGTTACCTAGATATACATATTGTGGACCATAAGCTAAATTGTAATATTTTTTGATAAAAAGAAAGCTATTAGTTTTAAAATTAAAGTTTCTTACTAGTACAGTTATATCCATATATCTATTTATAGGACTATTATTCTTAATTACTTACAGCATCATACTTCTTTAGTTAGTAAAAATAGTGATAAAATAAAAAATATTAAAGCATTTATAAGATACTGTTTGGAACATTGTCCTATTAATTTTCTTAATGTATACAATTGTAATAAGTTTAAAGTTATTGATAGCACCAAGCATAAGTTTTTTATTAATTTACATCCTCACACTATTTAATTACTCTACTCTAACATTAGCTATCTTGTTAGGCATGTTTTCGAATTTAGAGAATTCTTTAATTTTAATTCCCCCCAATATTTTCTCTTTTTCAAAGATTTTATTTCTTGTTTTCATGCTACCTAAAAATAATGCAGTTTTTTAAAATTATATTTCACAATTTTATGCTTAAATGCTATTCTGCAGTCACAACTGTTTATGTTTGCTTATACTATTTTTGTTTTTTTTGGCTATTAATGCTTATATTTTAGAAATTTTTAGCTATCTTAAATTTTACTAGACTTCTAATTAAGTAGATTACTGTTTTATACTACGGGAATATAGGGGTCTTACATACTAACAAATGAATTTTGGTTTTTACAGAAAAATTTGAAATTGTATTTTCACTTTTTATTTTAGTCCAGTAGTATAAGCAAACATTTGTTGGAAATTTAGTATCTTGAAACAATGTTTAACTCTGCAATACTAGTCCTAAGCTTAAGAGTTAATTATTAAATTAATGTAGATATATATTACTTTGTACTGTGTCACTATATTCTTACTTAATGCTTAGCAATAAATTCAAACTATAGACATCAGTAAATTATTTGAATAATTACATGTATGAATGAAGTCCCAAAGTTATCACATTATACAGATATTCAAAAGAGATTCTATATTGGTCTTACACTAGGTTGTATATTATCCTTTGGGTCTGTGATAAATGTTTTAGCTTCCATAACTGATAAGAGTAATGTTGACTTAATAAAAAAGAAGGGTTTTGCTCCTTAATTATTATTATTCTGTCACAAATTATTTTTCTACATTTTGTTGTTGGTATTCCATTGCTTACTACATGTTGAAAATTTTTTAATAGTGTGGAGGACGTATTATTACAGACATGTTCTACAATTAAAGAAAACATGCTGAATTTTAAAAAAAAACCCAACAGCTTAAGTTAGATAGTTTAAAAGTAATCTACTCCATAAAAATAATTGGAATTAGATTTGGAATATGTACATGGTGACACAAATAAGCAATGATGAGAAGATTTTCAATGTTGAATGGTAAATTCAGGATATAAATTTAAAAAAAAAACAATATGTACAGTTAGAATAAAAAACAAATTAAGGTTAATTTTCAATTTTTTGAAAGATAATGTACGCTTAAGAAAATAAATGTATAATCTTTGAATGATATTGTATACAGAACAAATACTGCATCTGGTTATGTATAATTTTGTATATTCTTTAACATTGTACCAGAAAGTAAAATGTTTGTAAGAAGTGATACAATAAACTAAGTTCCAAACTTTTATCATGTCTCTGCATGTTAACTAGTTTGCTCTAGTCTCTTCATTGAATTGCAAATGTTCTATTACACATTTATGAAACTTTTATCATTCATTTCTTGTTCCTTGATTATAATTTTCCTCAAGTAAAACTTCAGATACCCCATAATTTATTACTAAACCTCTGCATTCAGATATTATGCTGTTTAATGTTCTGCGCACACACACAAGCATGATAAATTATTTTAAAAATGAATAAATATGTTTCTCAAAAATGATAGAAGAAAAAAATGAAATAGAAGAGAAAATAAACCTTTTGTAAAAGTGTCGTCTGTATAATGTTGCATTTCGATCAATTTCAAGTAAGCTAGAATCTTTTTGCGTCAGGTGCAATACACCAAGCATATGAAACCCAGGTTCCTCCATTTGATTCCATGCATTTTCATCACCTCCATCCAAGCGATAACCTCCAGATGGGGGTAACAATACCATAGGATAAGGCCCAGCTCCTTTAAGAACCTAATTTAACAAAAATAAATGTTATTTATAAAACACACACACACAAAAATGAGTTAACATAAATGCAAAATATGTAAAAATGAAACAAAATAATAAAAAATTGTTTATGTATTAATAAATTTGTCAATTTATTTAATTCCAAAACATGAATTATGGCATTTTTAAAACAATTCTTTTCCCAATTAGGATGGATTCATATTAAAAAAAATAGATAGTAAGAAATTAATAGTTTTCAGGCAACACAGAGATTTAATCCATTTTCAATCTCTTAAAAATGTATTAATATGCTGAATAATTATATGTTTAGAATTGAACCTCATAAACTACAACTATTATATGGAAATAATTTAATTTTTAATCAGTTATAAATATCATGAAAAATGTTAGAAATATGCATATAAATAAATTTTAGAACAAAATGTCTGTTTTATAGAATGTGACATCCTGGATCTATCATTTTTTCATTAAAAAAATGAACTGTTAAAATGAATTAGACTGCACTTCATAAATGTTTATATTAGGCAATGACATATATACAAGTAAGAGTTGGAAGCGCATGTTCCAGCATCAATGGAAAATTTTTTTAATACATAGTACAGAGAAAATTACTATTTTACATTTGGATTTAGACAAAATTTCCTTGCTCCTACTAAATTTATCTATACTTCTAACTAAAAACATAGAAATGTTATAGTTCTAGCCTAGGTGATTGTTACAGCAATGACAAAGAAAAATTGTTTAGAAATGTTTCCTTTAATGCTTTTTGGAATTTGTCATATGGTAATGTATTATACACTTAAGATAATTAATAGTATAAATACAAATACACAATTATGAATATGCTAAGCATAAATTATTCGCAGTAGAAAAATTGAACAAGACTGTTATGAATCTGCTTTTAATGTTTATATCTTGTAAAAGTAATAAAAAGTAGAGCTCAAAATGTTCTAAAATAATTAAATGAACAAGCATATATATAGAATGTAAGCTGAATGATTACATGATATATTGTTAGGATTCTCTTCCTGTTTATTCCTTTTCCCACCAGTAGTATTTGATCAATTCTTAGAAGATCCCTACATTTTCATAAATTTCAAGTTAATTATTTTTTAAACATAAAAAAATGGTAATAATTAGGTTCCTAATTTTTATGGGGCCTCTAAAGCCCAGCCTTATAAATAAAATAGCATAGCTCCTAGATTAGAAAGTATTTGAGGATAAGGCCCTCAGGAATAGCATTTTCTCTTATTACATATAGACATTAAAGGCAAATTATTAACTTGAAAATTTTATGAGAGTTCCTTTAAGTTGGAGAAAGAAAGATCAGATATACAAAGAAAAAGAAAGGAAAATGTTTTTAGCTATTTTGTTCATACATCTCATTTGCACCATCAATTTTATTTTTCATTTTTCTGATTAGCAGCAATTTATTGCAGAAAATACAGCAATTTATTGCAGAAAAGAAAATGAAAATAACAAAATAGAGCAAGAGTGCTAAACTTTTTAGCTTCCCTGTACCACAATGAAAAAAGACTTATTGTTTTGAGCTGCACCAAACAGTAATAATTAAAAAGGGGGAGGGGACAACAAGAGCACCATAGAATGTATGGTCAATATGTTTCAGTACTTCAACATCTTTAATTCATGAATTTTTTTATGTTATAAAAATGAAAAAGACAAAACATTAACATTTTTTTTTTCAGTGTAATATTTCACATATTTGAGACACTAGCATTTCATTGTTTGGTGGTAGATGTAAAAGTAGCAACTCTTTCATTCCCAAGATGCTCATGGGATATTTTGGTTTAAGTTTTATTTTACATGTGCTCTCTCTCTCTCTGCTCATAGTACTTTCAAATAGTGAATCCAATAAGATATGACTAAGTAAAAATGGCATATGCAAAGGTGAGGTTTGGAGGTTCAAACCTCTCCCATACTCCAAGAGATTTTTAATTCTTAGCTTAAAGATTTAACCTCTGTGCTTTTGACCATTTGTTTTCTAAAAAATTATTTTTCTGAAAATGTTGAAATCTGTTCTCTTAATTCTTGTACCATGTTAAAAGGCAAATATACTTATTTTTGATGTTCTCAGATATTTAGCTAACTCAGTGAAATCCATAGTGTAATATTGTTTAATTTGAGATTGCCACACTATGTTTCTTTTTAAAACTCTTACAGTTTGAAACATTGATAAATTGGCTTTCATCAAGAGAATGCATGCTTACCTTACACAAGCAAGGGGATGGGTCATATGTCTCCTAAATATGATGAATATGGGAACCAAATTTCATGTTAGAGTTTTAATACATAAATGTTTGTTTTAATAAATTGTTTTATTGATTCAATCAACAACTCAATTTCAATTTGCAAATCAAAAATCCCTTCATAATTTTACCTCAACTTATAAGTATCTTTTGTTTCTGAAAAATTAGTGCAACATTTATTTTATATCAAGAAAGAAAAATATATACCAGCATGCTCATTGCACTCACAAAGAAGTAAATATAATTATGTAAGAGAATAATTTTATGGATCTCATTTCTGAGAATAATGTGTAAATACAAAAGTTCAATGCTTTTAAATTAGAAGTATGTTACAATTGTAATTTTGATATTATTATTATTGGTACTTATTTTTTTAGTTAAAATTTGCATGTTAATTTTTTTTATGGAAGAGTGGGTGGGACAAACATAGGGAAGAGTGATCATAATTTTAAAAAGGCAATATAAAACATAGTAGTGCATACCTAAATTTGAATATTACTTAGCATTGCCCATATTTCTGGTATGATCCTATTTTGGTGCACCCCCTTAGGCAACAAAAATTATTAGTCCCTAAAAGTGGTGATAACTTCAACTACTGGAGTAAAATGTTTAGTTTCTTCTTGGGTAGCACCAGCATCTAAAATTGATTAAATTCTTTTCAGTACTATACTGGAACTTGCATCAGGAAGGAGGAGAAAATCTAGATTCAAGTGCATAAATTTAATCCCATTCATTTTTTACACTAAACTGGAATTATTACCAGAAAGGAGGAGAAAATTAAAATAACTTTCACAAAAGGTTTCACAGAGCCAAAATGCAAAAATTTACATTTTGGTCTTTTTTAAGCTAGAATGCAGTTATCACTAAAATATATGAAATCTGTGTGAATTTTGTCAAAAAATCCATTTTATTTTGTCGGTACACAGAACTGGAACTATCTAAAAGGAGGTAAGGGGGAAATAAAACCATTTCAGTAATGTAATGACAGAAGAATTTCCCATTTCCTTCTTTATAAATCTAAAATGGAGTTGTCAGAACAGAGAATCAGCATCATATCATTTTTAACTAAGGTCAGTGATTTTTTTGTTGTTTACATTTCTTTTGATACTTTTCATTGTACTTTTTTGCCAAATCCCACTTTGTGTCACGTTGTTCCTTACATCTGCAACAGTTCCATTGTTGCTTTCCAGATGTACCACCACCTTGTTTCATGTTGATAAGTCTTCAAAATTTGAAAATTGCACTTTGGCGCCATCTTGGTGCATTTTTAAAATTGTCGCAAAGGGATGTATCAGAAAAGGATTTTACCTCAGTTTCCAAAACTTATATATAAAAAAAATATTTCAACCAATTTATACGGTTAATATATATAATTATATTAACTCAACCTTCAATAAAAATAATGTGTAAAAAGTGCATTTGGAATCTTCATCCGCAAATTTTCAAAATTAAAAGAAGAAATGGAAAAAAAAGAAACCTTCTGCAGTAGTTCACTATCGCTCCTTGGAACCTCTGAAACTGGTTGTTCATATCGGGATGAGCTTCGAGCATGGTTGTCATTATCTGCGAGTAATACTGATGATGAAAACTAGAAAACAACAACAACAACAACAAAAAAAAACATTACAATTTAAGAAAATCCTTAACAAAATTTTAGCATTTAACAAAAAAAGTTACTTAAAATTTTTTTTGCATAAAATCTCCAACATCTAGAATTTTGCAATCTCAAAATGTAATTTTACACGAGAAAGTCATTTACATAAATCAAAAACTAATTTGATATAAAATCTGAAAAAGTATCAAATACAAAAAAAAAAAAAAAAAACCTTAAAAGGAAAAGATAAAAATTTAAACTCAAAAGAAAATTTTAAAAACGAAGTTACAAAATATTAAGTATTTTTAGCTCCAATAACACAAGGCACGATGTTTCGAACCTTCGTATAGTACGAAAACATTAACTATGAATCATAACATGGCGCCATCTACTAACCGATATTAGAAGGATACAAACCGCGCCTTCAAGTTTAAATACATAATGATGAGCAATTTCGAGCTTATCGTTTTTGTGTAATCATTCGACGGGATTGTCCATATATTATGAAATAATTATTGAGTAAATAGTGTTTAGCAATAATTTCATGCAGATATTACATGATACAACTTTAGTTGTTTTTATTTTCCTTGTTTTATTTTACTATACTACAGGCTATAGCAGTGTTTCCCAAACTGTGGGGCGCACCCTCCCCCCCGGGAGGCATGATAACTCTACAAGGGGGAGCCTAGCCCGATCCTAGGGTATCGGCCGCCCTCGAGCAAACACCTAATGTACCGCCCCCTAGAGAACTTTTCATATTTTGAGTAATACTTAACGTTGACGTTAAAAAATCATCTACTTATATAAGAATAAAAAGTAAAGCACATTAAATAATAACTCAAATAAAATTCGAAGTGCAGAACTTCATTTTTTAGCCAGGTAATGAGTTATAATAGCGACAAAATGTTTTAACAAAATAATAACCTTTAGAATAAAAATAAACATTTTATAATTATAAATGCAAAACAAAACAGGATTTACTCAAAAAATACAATCTAATAAAAATAAATACTAAGGCACAAATCTCGTCAAACGAAAGCCGTGTAGTACAGCGGTGCACGTTATATCTGTCGAGAGCTGAAACGTTCTCCCGTTGGTGTGGTGTGGTAGTTAGGAGACGGGGTGCCAGCTCAGGTGTCGTCCACGTCACTTGACCATGGTTCAAAATTACGTGGTCCGTCGCCAAAAGCCCTCGCGTAGCTGAACAGTGCGACGTTAATATTCAATCAATCAACAATCGTGAAACGAAAAGTATATAAATCAGTCCTTCTACTAAGACTAATTAATAAACTATACCGTAAACTCCGGTGTATAACGCGCATTTTTAACTCAAAAAATAAGATCGAAATTTATGGGTGCATGCTATACGCCGGGTATAAAAATGAGAGCTTTAAAAATACAAAAAGATGAGAGCATAGAAAAAGATGAGTCTTTTACATATATCGAAATACTGTTTCTGTGAAAAAAATAACCTTCCTTATGAATTAAAGGGTTGTAATTCTGAAAGTACACTATTTTTTACTAAAGCTTGGAATAATATTCGAAAAAAGGACTTCAAAACACAAGATAATTGCGCACATGCATTTCAGGTTTCTTCGTAAAAAAAGGGTGTGGGTGTTATACGGCGAATGTGTATAGGGGCACATTATACGCCAGATTTTACTGTAACTATAAAATAACTTTTCTGGGTTTCTGAGAAGCAAATTTGTTAATAGCTTCGGTTAAATTAGTTATTTTCTGAGATTTCGGATTCAATTGAGACGATGGCCAAATCTGAAAGCCTTTCTCTCTTGTGTCATATTACTTCTCAAGTAATTTTTAATGATTTTTAATTAACTGAAATTTCTTCCATCGGAAACAGGTTAGGATAAAAAAATTCTTAATGTTAGAGCGAAATTGGGAAAACAGGGAATAAGATCATTTTCATTACAATTTCTAATATCTCTCTCAGTTGGCTATTTTTTACCAGGAAAAATACCTTTGAATGAAGTTATTTCATTGAAGAGCTGTATAACGTCTATATCTTATTTTGGAATTTCTTTTTACAAGCTTTTTTTTAACTTGCAATGTAAAATGTTCGGGTGGAATCTTGCAACGCAATTTTGAAGAGAGTGAGAGAGAGAGAGAGAGAGAGAGAGAGAGAGAGCTGATACCTTCAACCGACTGAGCTGAGATTTTGTATACACGTTTAGTTTGGATGACAATGCATGTTTTGACCATTTATATTCCGATATCGCAATTAGTTAAAAAGTAATTAATTAAAGTAATTTGTTCGGGTGGAATCTTGCAACTCAATTTTAAAGAGAGCTGTTGCGTTCAACCGACTGAGCTGAGATTTTGTATACACGTTTAGTTTGGACGGCAATGCATGTTTTGACCATTTATATTCCAATATCACAATTAGTTGAAAAGATAATTATTAAAAACCTTTTACAACTGTTAGCTTTTTATTTCGCTGATCAGCTTATCGGATTGAGCTTAAAGAAGTTCCTATTTTTTTTACCTTTTTTACAAAACCATCTGATTCTTTCTGTCAAACTGAGACGCAAAATAATTACATAATTGGAAAGATAATTTATTTTGCCACGATACGGTATAAATCTTTTTTAAAAAAAATAATGATAATTTCTATTTTTTACGATTTTTTCTAAAATGAGGCAAAATCGATGCGTTTTCATGGAAATAATTTCTAAATTGTTTCGTATGAAATTCTTTTTTGTTTTTCGTAATAATGAATCGATATTCGGCTCTAAGAAAGTTCTGGCCTTTCTCTTTTTTAGAATCAGTCATTTAAAAAATAAAATGACGAAAACTTTTTTACAATTTTTCAAAAAAAAAAAAATCAAATTTTTAATAAAACATTTTAAAACGTCGTTCTTTTTAAAGATAATCGCACGAAACTTTTTTTTTCGTTTGTAGAAGAGTATTATCCAAATTCTGCACAATGATTGAAAAAATTGGTTTACAATTACGGAGTTAAACATTTTTCTTGTGTTTTTCGTTTTTAAGGGGACTTGGTACCCTAAAAATTACAAACCTATCGGTTTTTTTTTAATTTTCATTTAATCTTGTTCTTTGCATTATTATCTTTCGATTGATATATCACTTGTGCATGTCGGAAAGTTAGAAGTTGAATAAAGCTTCATTTGAAAACAAATTAGGCAATTCAGCCACACCCCTTTTTAGAAAAAAAAAGCTAAAAAATGCGTTATGATAAAAAAAAAAATCTATTTTATAAATAGAAGTAATAACTATAAAAAGAATGTGTAGTATTAAAAGCAGAATATTTCGAGGCAATACAATAATGTAATTTTTCTTCCTTGTGAAATGTGTGCATGTAAAATTTTTAAATTAAAGCATTTTATATTAATAATTTTATAATTTCAGTTCTTATTCCTGATATATTTTTCATACAAATGTAATTCTTTAATATTATAAGAAGAAAAACAGCTAAAATTTCTATCGTGACAGAAGAAAAATTTTTTTAACGTTTTTCTTGAATTTTCTTGTGCAATTAGTACTCTCTAAAAGTTGATCATTTATAAAAATGTGTGGGTTGAAAACATATGAAAATGCAATTATTTTAAAGAAAAATGTATAACTAATATCTTAAAGTGGTATTTTAAGTTTAATTAAGCTTATAATAATTTTTTCAGAATTATAAACTTTAAAGTGGTTTTTCTCAGTTTGTGTTTTTCGAAACCTTAGTGCATTCAAAATGCTACTCCTTCGACAATTATTTACCAATTACTTCCATTTTTTTCCTGCGTGTTAAAAATAAAGCATGTAATAAAATTAGGGATCCGTTTTGCTATAAACTGAATGCTTTTTTTAAAAAAAAATAAAATGTAAGACATGTAGGCTTTTTCGTTGATTTTTTGCGTGTATATCAACATTTTATTTTTTTTCTCGAAAACGAATGAAGTTATTCTAAAATCGACCCCTATAGTTGTTTAGAACATCCATAAGAATATTATAAAAAATTTCAGGTCAAAAAATTAATTTTTACAAAAGGAGTAGGATTTTAAAATTTTCCCAATTTTCTTCAAAAAATTTAAATTTTTAAAATTGAGTGAATAATATATGAAAATTTTCATCTGGTAACATTTCCTTGAATAGAAACATTGTATAAAATGCTAAAATATAATTTTTAAATACGTAAATAAAGAAGTTTGCTCAAAGGGTACCAAGACCTCTTAATATAGTATTATAGTAAAAGCAAAAAATAAATAAAAAGTAATTTTAATATTTTGATTAATTTCGCTTTGTCTGTTTTTGTTTTGGTTTTAAAGTATCCTCCCCCATTATCCTCTTGTTGCGGTCCGAGTAAAATATCTATCATATGTACGTGGCCTGGCGGGAAAAATGATTGAGTACCCCTGAGCTAGCCTGTTCAAAATTAACCGGCAAATGACCTTACAACAATGATGCGTTGAATGAGATGAATAGACTGAGAAACCCCTGCCCGGCGATAACTAAAAAGTAAAAAATAAATTAAAAGTAAAAAACTTTTTAAAAAACAAGCTTTTATTTAAATGCTCTGAAAAGAATAAAATAAACTTTTCTTTTAAAACTTCTTTTGCTATCACCTTATAATGTCATTACACAATTTATGATATAAAAGCTAGTCGCGAGATTTACCTGTGTAAATAAACAAGCAAAATAAATAACTTGATCTGATTGATTTTAATTTTTAAAATTTTGAAACTAAGTACGAGTACTTAAATCTCGCGACAAGCTTTTATATGATAAATTGTGTAATGACGTTATAAGGTGATAGCAAAAAAAGTTTTAAAAGAAAAATTCATTTTATTCTTTTCAGAGCATTTAAATAAAAGTTTGTTTTTAAAAAGTTTTTTTTTTTACTTTATTATCTCTTATTGTTCCAGCAATAGGTTTCTTTTTTTCTTTTCAAAAAATCATCTGAAAGTGGATGTGTGTACCAGTTGTCTCCTTTAAAGTCACGTTTTTCCCAAATATTTATGTGTCTATAGATATAAAATGTATTTCTAACTGCGTCTCCTTCTCCTAAATCTAGATTGATTTCAGTGGAGGAATCATACTTGCTGTTATACTCTTCATCATTTAATTCTTCCTCATCATAATCACGAACCGAATTTCTTCATCCGAAAATACTGTTGAACTATATATCTGTTAAATACTGCATCTATTAAATTACTTAAATATCCCATTTCTTCATCATAACTACAATAATACGCAATAGCATAAGGAAGATTTAAAACGTGCTCATACATTCAGAACTGTAACGCCGATTCACGCGCAGGGTATGACATACCCGAAGAGGCGGTATCAAAAAATAAATATTTAGAATTCGCCTACAAGCTAAGCCCCTTCAAAGGATATGACCTTAAAAGTAAGCTACACAAGAAACTATCCATTTCCCCAAAAAGGTTAAAAGGAGCGTTGAAAAAAAAGGTAGATGGTGGGTATGACATACCCTGCGCGGGAAACTGAGAAAGATCTCTGACCTGATGCATTCTATATCGGTATAGTTAAAAATATTTTTAAATGTATCTACATTAGGGAAAGTCGAGACCATTTCTTTTGCAACTTCAATGCTTGTAAGATGCCTCGGGTCTTCCCGAGGGACGAATTCCGCGATTCCGAGTCATGTAATTTATTTATCTGTAGCAGTGTGGAAGGAATTTCTGTGAATGCTTGAAAATACAGTTAAAAATTTTTGATTAAAAAATAACTCAATTATTTTTGTATCGAATCTAAATTTTCACTTTTTAAAGTTTTCTATTTCTATTGCAAACTGTAAATTTTTTCGATGAAATATTTAGAAAATTAAAATAATAACCTTAAGCATTTAATTTTTTTCCCCCGAACTCTCAAAAAATTAAATTTCATCTTTTTTTCAAATTTCCTGACTGAATTATGAAATTTCTGATTTAATACAAACATATTTTATTTAATTAATTGTTTGTTTAAATACATTAATTTCATTTCTATAACAAAACGTAGCTTGGCTTCCAGATTACTTATATCAAAATTATTAAAATATCTCCATCAAAAGTGTGCCGAAATATTGACCACGCGAGGGCGCTAGTGTGCGCACATCTGTATTAAAATTGTAAAGATCGTGAGTGTGTGTGTGTGTAACTTGTATCGTAGAATGTAAGCCGCATCGCGGCAATTCGTATCTAATTAAACACACATTACTATACCTAAATTATCTCATGAAACTACTTATTGTGTGGACTGACTAACTAATTCGCCCGGATACACACTCCTTTCGTTTCGAAATAATTATGGACATTGCTTCGTTTATAATTCGCTACAGTAAGCTTTCAAAAATTCTAAGGTTTTTTTAAAAAAAAACTAGGAACACAATCACAATACTTTGAATTTCTAGTTTCCTTTTAAAGTTTTTAAATATAAGTTAATAAAAAATTAATATTATTATTATACGTGTTTGTTTGTTTTTTCTAATATCTTAATACTTTGAGACTAAACAGAGCAAATAAACATTTCTAGAATAATTTGAAATTTCTAAAATAACTGAAAACTTTTTTGACAAAGGCAACAATATCACAAAAGAAATCTAAAAAAAAATTTTTTTTAACTAAATTTGTTTCTTAATTACATTAAAAATACTCCAGATTATACAACCTTACTACTTATTAAATAATTTTTCACATTTTTGTTTTTTTAAATCACTTATCTACTTTATATAAATTGTGTTTATCATATTTTTATATCTGTAATGTGTTTTGCTATTACTTTAATGAAATAGTTTTATACTACTAGGATCAACTAAAAAAATATTACCTATATTTTTCAACATTTATTATTGTTTTGTAAAAACAAATCTTTCATTAAATGCTTTTTATAAGAAATTTATGCCATAGTTCTGACATTCTTATTGTTGCCTTTTTTAAAGATTTTAAATATTGCTATAGATGAATTTTGATTAACTTTATTAGAAGCATACATAATGCTATACAATATTTTACAGAAATCATACGATTTTTATGTATTTTTTAAATTAATTATACAGATAATTAGGTTGACGTAAATATTCTTTCAAATTCTCTGGACAAAAGATCTTAATCAAGAATTTATCGTGCAAATCACTCTTAAAATAGCTATAAATACAAGAAAAAAGAATTTGTGCTTTTCAAATTCAATCTTACAAAATAATGGTTCTCTTAGCCATCTTAAAGTATATTAGAAAAATTATGTGTTTATTTCACATGTTACCTCAATAAAAAGAACAAAAAATGTGTGTGTATCTTTAAGCAAACTTAACATACTTTATTTCTTTGAAAATTCTTTTCACAGTTTGAAGCAATTTAAATTAAATATTTAGAAATAATAGATTGGTTCACTTATTACTAAACAAAATTATCGTAACACGTTATGTTTACAAACAAAATCATCAAAATAAATATAACTACGTTTTATTTCAATTCCGAGCTATTGTTAGGATCACTTTAAGTATGGTAAATAGTTATTGAATGTACTCAAAGTCTCATCAGTGTTTTGTATTTTAAATGAACTACTACCGTTTTTCATAAGTGACTGAAGGAATTATTTTTATACGAGAAGCAAATAATATTCTTTCATTTGAATAACAATGCCGATTGAAAATGTTTTAAGATTACGGTACATTCAAACTACGAAAACATACACTTAAATATGTTAATCAACATGAAAGTATTCTAAGAAACGGATGACAGTTACTTATATTTATATAAATAAATAAATAAAATAGTTATAGCACAAATGCAACAAATTTTTTTTCACTTTATACTACGCATTGATTAAAATACCTGGGCATTAAATCTTAAAAATCGAAAAGATAATTTTGAAAGTGAAAATATAGTTACTTTTTTTTGTTGTTTAACCGTTTTTGTTGTTCCGATTTTTGTCTTGTCTAAAAGAAATTAGTTCGGAAGTCAAATTGACGCAAAATTTCCTCAGTTTTCTTCGAAAAGGGGCCTTTTTTTCCTGAGGGTCATTCTGCCCCATTTTCATTCGTCCTTAAGCATGTCATGAATCTTAATCACGCTTTTCATCACTTTTGTCCGATGTGTCGAAATTCTTCCTTAACGCCCCTCTCCCTTCTCCCATGGGACCAGCGTTGAGAACTCATGAATACTTGTTAAAAAAATAATTAACTATAGACTGGGAGGGTGACAGAAGATTTTTGGCGCTTATGGAACAGATCTTTCTTGGAACAGGAAGCAAATCCCTTGCTGACTGAATGCACATTCGGTCTTTTGGCTGTTGCAGAAATAAAAGAGAATCGGGATAAATAAAATCTCTAATATTCTCTTTCACTGGACCACTTCTGAAAAAAATTCCAACTGCCAAGCCTTCGTGTAGCTTCTTAGTGCAACGGTTATTACAGTCAATCAATCAACAGACGAAGGGGTTATAAGTGTTATCTGTATTTTACTTCAAACGATCTTTTTGTCGAACCGCTTTGAATGAGATGTTTTTCTTGCTTTCTGACCACATACCACTCCTTGTTTTCTCATTATTTTGAGTAACTTTACCAGCTCTTAAACTTTCTTATAGTGAGTCCTGAGATTTAGAATTCCCACGGAAAATTTATATCGTTTGAAGCCAGTGACATACTATTTTATAAACGTAGAAAGGAACTCTTAATATGATCATTGATAACATTTTACGACTTTTTGCTTACACACGTCCGGGGCCCCTGTAACTAGGGGGGCCTGTAGCAACGATACTGGCCTCCTGATAAGGTAGGCTACACCCCTGATGAGAAGGAATGTTCCTCAGAATTTGAAATCCATTCTTATTTTTCTCGAACTATGTTATGCTATCGGGAAATCGGGACTTATTTTGATTTTTTAATAGCTATTTAAAATTCCTCATATTTATTCAACTTATTATAAATTTTACTTTGAGAAATTCACAAAAAATTTTGCTTGATCGAAAGAATTATAGGCAGCCTGCGGCCGCCCCTTTGTTTCGGCCACTCACGCTCTGCACACCTGCTAGGATCGGCCCTGGGGAGAGTCGAAAACAAAAGATTATTTGAAAAAATTACTAATTTACTGAAAGTAAGCAAACGAAATAATTCTGACACATAAATGTAAAATACACATTTGCACTCATATAATACTCTTATAAATGTATTAGTACTGCACACTGTGTATTTTAGAATTCATTTAACAAGACTAAGTTGAGAACCAGTGACTTGTCATATATAAAATTGTACACAAAAATTAACATCTGATAATTTGTACGGTTTATGATTAATCCCTTAACTGCCGATTAAAAGTTAGGTGATTCACTCCCCAAAGCCTCCGTTTCCCACGTGATTGAGGGGATGAAAAGGAATAAATAAGTAAAACCTCTCTCTGTGAAGTAATTAAATTCTTCGCAAACACTGTCAAGGGTCTTTTATTGCATTCCAAAGCCTTCGGAATCATTTTACGGAGAGCAGAGAAAATCGTACTTTGGAAAGACGTATATATATATATATACGTCCAGGACAATTAACACTTTGTCTGAGTGGGACATGTATACACGCCAGTGGCACTTAAAAGGTTAAAATCATATTGTAGCTTCAGCGTCAGAGTATAGTATTATTGAATTCAATCCATTGTTATTGTATGGAGAGGGAGGAGGCTATGAAAAACATGATTGAATATTGGGTGGCAAAGATTGAAAGTTTGAGAAGCACTGGGCTACTGACGATGGAACTTCAAACCCAGTCCGATAATGTAGATATCTCAGATGGAACCTCAATGTTTACACAAAACCATTGTGAGGCCCAGTTTAAATTGACGTGTGCTGGCTCTACAAAATTATTCACTTAAGATTTTCGGTAATTAGTAATTTTCTTGGCCAGATTTTGAAAGCTTTCGAGATACGCCAAAAGGAAATGATTCTTATTAATTTTATTTTATTTGGTTAACGCAAAGGTTCCCAAACTTCTTCATCGCATTTTCTTGGTTTGGGGTAGACCTCTGCTTAATTAATGATGAATTTTTGAAAATTTATCTACTTAAATGTCTCTTTGATAGCTGATACTTCTACTTAGAAAGAATTAAATTTCTAATGAAGCATAGTGTGTTTAAAATTTAATGAGCACATCTTGATTAATTAAATTAAAAGTAAATTAAAATTAAAACTGTTAAATAAAATAACTAAAGAAGAAACAAATGGTTTTAATGGGAGGGATATATCTGACACTGCAGTAACAAATTTTCGACATTTGGTATCTATCTTGTCAGTTTTAACTTTAAATCTGCTCTGTTAGTAGTGTCTAGTTATTTATTTGTTTGTTTATTTTTTTGAAGATTGGAAACTGATCACGATATTCTATAATTCGAGACAACGAGACAAATAACAGGTTTGCCTTCTTAAAGCCAAATTGCTGACATCCGTTTCTAAACATTAACTTCTTAGTTAGTACTTATTTCGATCAGTTACTGTTGTAATGTGATTTTTTTTCAATGTGATTGTATGAATCAATTGCCTATTGTGGTATTATCATAGTCAAATCCTTCTCAAAACTGGTCTCAAAATTTGAATAAAAAGCACTGAAATGTTGATCGCAAGTTAAAACTTCCTGACAGATTGTCTATGATAAATTGAGAAAATTCGAGACCTCCAATATTATACTTCTTTAGCTTAATTCTGGAAAGAAATGGTTCTTGTTTTAATAAAATGTATACCATCTTCTTGTAAGCGCAAACTAGCCTCATTAAATTTAGTAAACAAATCCGTTAAAACAGGTAACAGGTAAGGTAAAGTAAAATCAACAGGTAAAATTTGGTTCCCATTTGATTAAATTTTCTTTAAAAATTAAAGTCATGATTTAGTTTAATGAGAGCCAATACCATAGACCCCCCCTCCACTTACAATTCATGGACCCCCAAATTATTCTTTTGTTGACGTGGACCTCTTACAGGTCGTCATAGACCACTATATAGACCACTTTGGGAATTACTGGGTTAACGTAAGAATACAGTTATATATCGGAAAGGGGTGCTGGTAGCAAATCACACCTTTATATGTATCTCGGTTTCTTACCACTCGCATTATATATTATGGAATAATTTAAGGACGTATAGTTAAATTTAAAATGTAAGAAAAACCTTTTTTGTAAAGTTTCACATTGCATTCTCGAATGTAATTGGCATCTAAATTAATGACTTATTCGATAGTGAAACACTTATGTCATTTTAATATATCACAAGCTTATATTTTCATCAACAAATACCTTTTACAGATATCATAAAACAGATCTATATATTTAATACGTTCATCATTTTTATTTTATCCATTACCTTTCATTAAGCGCTTGGAATCTTGACGGAAAATTGTATATATTTAACTGAACGTCGTGAACATAATATATATAACTGAAATAAAGTTTCAATCTATTCACAAGTTACATTTTAAATTATTTCAGAACAAGAGAAAAAATAATTGCCAAACATGTAGTTCTTCATACTACTTGTGTCCATCTGTGATAATCCACATCAACTAGGTTAATTTGGGTTTGTTTCAATAAAAATAGAAACAGAATTATTATTGGGACATAGATTCGAATTTTGTCATTCTAAGCCACGAACAAATGAGAGTGAGGATGACAACTGAGCTGATATCTCTCACACAGAGTTCTGAAATTCCTCACGAAATACCGCGTTTCGTTTCAGGCACCAGTAATACAGATTCGCTGTTTGTGGATTCAGTTTGACAATGATGCTAACACATTGCGTCAGTGATATACATAATTACACCCAGTCATGAAGCCGATAGACAGCTCGAAATGTCACTACACTTATTTCTTCAATTACTATCATTTAAAAACTGCGGTTGTCACATTTGACACGTTTTTTTTTCGTTACCGGAGAAAAGCGTTTTCTTCATAGTTCTTACAAGCCTAAATTTTTGAATGCATAACGCAGGTTTATTAAAAGTCCACTATCTTTTAAGGAAGGAGGGGGAATAGAAAAACTACATTCAGGGATAATTTTACTCCAATATGACTGGCAGTATACTCGCTGTGACATATTTTAAGTTTGCTTTGGGATATTATCAAAATTATCGGTATAATACAAAAAACAGTATGAATATATATATAAAATCAATTCTTACAAGATTTGGTTTCTATAATTATCGTACAATTTCTTCCGCGATATGCAGCACTCGATAAAGCGCAAGGACTAAAATGGGCAATATCTGAACATTTTCAAAAGAAACAAAGTTCATGGGAGGCTATAAGAGATTCTTATCGACTCCAATTAGCAGCTTGTTGGAAAAAGTTTCTTTTTAAGAGGGGAAAAGGTAATTTTTTTATTATACTTTCAAATTTTTGCACCTTAAAAATTGCTGAAAAATGATCCGAAAGCTATAAGAAAAATTTCTGCTTAGGTCAATTTTTCTGAACACCCTCCCCTCTCTTGTATTTTTTAAATTCAATAATTATTTTTTGCTTTCATGCTTAAAGGCAACGGTTAACACTTATGAATTAATGAACCACAGAGAAGCATGGTTAGTAAGTTTTAATCACATGACGAACTATCAACTGCATCTCCTAAGGAAATATGAATCATCTTAAAAATCAATATTTTTAATAAATCATTAAATTTTTACCACTAGTAAAATTCTTCAATTAAATATCTTTTTTTAATTACAATGCCCATTCAGAGTTAAAAAGAACTTGTAAAGTGTTATTTGTCTATTCTTTAATTTGATCACATTGACTTTTTTGAGGGAATAAGTATGGAGTATTTAGCAGATTCTGTTTTATTACTTTTGTCATTTATTACATATTTATTGTGTTAATGATGAGCAGCGTAATTTTGAATTAGAGTATCAAGCAACAAAATGGAAGCTGAACTAGTAACTCACTCTGTAGGAATTCCAATTATTCCACAGAAAGGATCTTAAGAGGTATCAGAATTTTAAAAATATAATCCACAAATTTAAAGTATCGAAAAACAAGTAGAAATACGTATTGGAATGAGACCAGGTTTTGATAAAAAGAAATGACCAGAAGCAAACAATACAGATTGATTCTTTGGAAGTGTCTATTTTAATTATATTTCAACAATAATCTTTTCCAAAATTCTGTTTCTAAACTAGAAATCAGGATGAAAATCACGTAAGCAATTGTAATTTATATTGCGAATATAGATTTAAATGATAGTTTGGACAGTACTCCATCACGTTAATGCTTTATAACTGTACTAAAGATAGATACTTGATTTGTTTTAAAACATAATATTTATAATTAATAAAATGAAAAGCAATTTGGAGAAGTCAGTAAAAAGTTTTTATAGCGCTTTATGATGTATGTATATGAAATGTTTCTGTAATATTGCTGGCGAGTAGTAATGATAACTGTAGTAATCCTGTAAAGACGTGGCGAGTGATACTGATACTGTAACGAAAGGACAGGGCGTGGACAGTGGAAGGGATTTCTTAATATTGGATCAATTTTTATTTATTGTTGATGTTGCTTACTGATGAGATTGATGAGGCAGTTTTGTAAGTTAATCCAGTTTATGCACATCAAACATATTGCATTCCTACATAACAAGAAGCAGACAAGAAGGCACAAAACACAGATCAAAGAAAGTACGACACTACGCGCTACAGCCGGCTTCGTGGTATAAAACAAAGACAGAAGAGCGGGATTTCCAGAGATCTTGCTACTTATACTCAGCGGAAAAATCACATGATCAGGGTGAGTGGATGGATGTAATTTTAAAAGTCCCCGTTTGACGGGTAGCTAGGTAAAATAATTAAACAGTTGTCCTGAAGAACTGGACCATAGAAAAATCAAAAGCTATTCAAGATTAAATTACTGGGAATTATTATATAATTCCCTCTAATATTATTTTTAGTAACTTTTTAATTATTTGGTTCAGTCCTTCAGGACTCGCGTTTAACTATTTTAACTGGCCTGCCCGCAAGGTTGGGATTATAATTGTAATCGAATAGTCCAGTGCTTCTCAAAGTTTCAATATTCGCGACCCAATGTTCAATCATAAATGTCATCGTCCCCCACCCTCATACAATACAATAGTATTGGATTCACTAATACTATACTTTGACGCTAAAGCTTCAATACGACTTTAACATCTTAAGTGCCACTGGCGTATATAAACTTCTCGCTCAGCCAAAGTGTTAATTTCCCTGGAGACGTATATATACATCTTTCCGAAGTACGATCTTTTCTGTGCACTGCTATCCATAAAATTATTCCGAAGGCTTCGGAAGGCAATAAAAGGACCTTGGCAGTGTTTGAGAAGGATTTACTTATTTCAGATTATTTGCTTCTTTATTCCTTACTCCCCCCTCCCCCAATACATCGCATACGCGGAAAATGGAGGCATTAGCGAGTGAATCGTGTTACTTTTAATCGACAGTAAAGGGATTAATTTTAAATAGTACAAATTCTCAAGATAATGGTTAATTGTTGTATATAATTTTATATATGACAAGCTCATGGGGTCTCTGGTAATTATTAAACTTGTTTTCAACTTTGTACTGTTAAATTAATAATAAAATACATTGGGCAGCACTGATACATGTATAAGTGTAATATATCAATGTTAATGTGTATTTTATTTTTTATTATGTCAAAATGTATTTATTACTTTATTGAAGGTAAACAAACAAATTTAATTAAATAAAATTTTGTTTTCGACTTTTCAATATGCTCGCGCCCCCCTCGTAAAGTTGTCACGGCCCCCAAGGGAGGCGCGCCTCAGTTTGAGAAACGCTGAAATAGTTAGATTGCATCTGAAACTAACGGGTGCTAGTTTCTGAGCAAGCATAGCTTCTTTTAGAAAAAGTCACGCAACCTTCACCACCCAGTATAAAAAGGGAGAGTCCTTTATTCCTCTCTCTCTCTTTGTCTTCAACATGCAAGGGTCGCTGCCTGCATTTTGCTTTGTTGTTTATGTCTATGTATGTGTGTTCGTCCCTATTAATTATGAAGTAAGCCAGGACGTAAAGCAGTTGCTGAGTTTTGTCTGACCACTGGACACGACTGTCTCCTGAAACATCTACATAGAATTCATGTTGCACAGGGCCCTTTCTGCACACTGTGATTTTCGGGAGGACATGGATGCTGCCCACATTCGCCGCTGCCCAGCCCTAAAGGGCTCCTGTATGTGTGATTTTTATTGGCAAGCTAAGAACTTATTGGGTTCAAAGACTTTTCTCGCCCTTTTTATTTTATTTTACTTCGTTACTATGTTTACTTTGTTTTTGTTCCTACCCCCCCTTGTGGTGTAGTGGTCTTCTGTAACCCTGGCCATTGAAAATAAAAAAAAAATATTCTAAAATATGTCCTTTTTAATTGCAAGTTCATTTAAAGTACATTGTTAATGGAATGTAACGGTGGTAAAAATAGATATAACTATTTTCAACATTATAAGTAACCGCAATCTCTTCCGATTGATTTACGGCCGCGGTAACATAAAGGTCAAGGTATCGAACCCAGTACCACTAAAGACCCACCGTGTTGGGGAGCGATGCACGTTAAATCTGTCGAGAGCTCAAACGTCCTCCCGTTAGTGTGGTGTGGTAGTTAGGAGAGGGGATGCCAGCTCAGGCACTGTCCTCGTCACTTGACCATGGTTAAAAATTACGAGGTCCGTCACCAAAAGCTCTCGTGTAGTTGAACAGTGCGACGTTAATATTCAGTTATTCATTCCGATTGATTTACAGTTCATTAATATTGCATGTGGAACCAACACGAGAGTTATTGGCGACGGACTTTGTAATTTTAAACCACATTTGAGCTAAAAATTCACTCCCTAAATTTTCACAGCACGCCAAATGGAGGACTCGACAGATTTGACATCTATCAATTCCTTCACATTACACGTCTTTAGGATTCGAACTTACGAATCGATAGAAACAAAACTGTCCACGAGCCATCGACCCTGACAAGGTCATGAATTCATGATCTTGCCAACCTCGGTCGCATATAAATTGTCAAATCACACAGTTAAGCTGAAATTTCCTTTGGATTAACATTCAGTATTAATGACAATTTAAGGTTTCATATTCGTAGCACCCAAATCACTTTATCAGAAAAAGCTGAAGAATTACAGATATTCAAGACTAATAGCTGAAGATCAAAAAATATTTGTAATATATTTGTTAGACTGAAGAGAGGTTTCATTGAATAACAATCTTGTACCTATCGTGGAGTAATGTAGAAAATAAAATCTCTTTAAATTATCTTGAATTTTTTTATAACTTTAAGAAAACTAAGAATTTGCTTCGAATTTAAACTGTGAATTAATCGTATTTATTTTTCCAAAGTTTTTTTAAGTTATAGTGTGTCAAATTTACGTATAATATTAACTTTGACACTCTACAGCTATATAAAGATAATAAATTAAACATAATTAAGAGTTTATTTTAAACAAAATAACATCGATCAAGGTGAAGAGAATGAAATAATTTATTCGCGAGAAAATCGAAGCCTTAGTGACATCGTTCCTAAATCTGGGAAAAATTCAATGCTTAGAAGAATCTCTCTGGGTTATGGCTAAATAATTTTATGAGTCAATTAATCATTTTGATGGTTGAGAGCGAGAGAAGACGGGAAGCATCCTAATTTGGATGGAGCAGTGCAACTTGTTGAGTTTGCAATTTCATTAATTCAAGAAGTTAAAAAGATTAAGAAAAGGGCCGATTTAAGCAAATTTGGGATTTAATTTCTTATGTTATTCTGAAATAGATCAGCTTCATGAGGTTACGATAATTCGATCCAAACTATTTCTTAAATTATTGTAATTGTGGAACTTTGAAATTAAATTTTTTATGCTCTATAGATATGAACACATTAAAATACCATAACATTAATAATGATAAACAAAACAGGAAGTCCACTCTCTGAAACAATCAATTCTTCAACTTTCGCTTCATATAATCTAATGAGAATCCAGTCGTTCTGTTTTAAGAGTGGATGACTGGAAAGGATATAGTTCGAATGTGTGAAAGAAAAATTTATGCAGAAAATGTTTGATTTATACACTTCGCGCGTGTTTTTGATAACATTCCTTTCGTAGGACTTGATAAATGATAAGTTATACAGGAAATGTTTGTTATAACAATAAAAATGCATATATTTTCTAAAATATTTTTAAGGATCATTTCTTTCGTTTCAGCTAGATTGATTGAATATTAACGTCACACTGTTCAGCTACAAGAGGGCTTTTGGCAACGGACCACGTAATTTTGAACCATGGTCAAGTGACGTGGACGACACCTGAGCTGGCACCCCCTCTCCTAACTACCACACCACACCAACGGGAGGACGTTTCAGCTCTCGACAGATTTAACGTGCATCGCTGCCCTACACGGCGGGTCTTTAGTGGTATTGGGCTCGAACTCGTGACAAGGCAAGCCACGGTCAGATATCTATACTACTTGGCTACCGCGGCCTCGTTTCAGCTAGAAAATGACGAATGTGTTGAGTATATATATATATATATATATATATATATATATATATATATATATATATATATATATATATATATATATATATATATATATATATATATATATATATATATATATAGGATCCAATCGTTCGAGAGAGAGACAACGCAGTCTTCGCGCGCAGGCGCAGCTAAGTGAAACTCAAACAGAAACTCTTGGACATTAGAGAAAAGAAGGACTGAGGTGCGCGAGCAGGCGTTACCGCGGACACATCATTCAAACCTATCTGTTAGAATAGCTACCTTTTTAATTAATTTTTGTTAGTTTTAAAATAAAGTAGAAGAAAAGACAAATGTCTTGGACTCCTTGTTGTCTCCCACAAATTATGGGGGTTCGGCCGGGATCGATAAAATTTCGATTTGAACCAAAGTTTGGACAGTGAACTAAAGAGGCTTCCGTGAAGGAGACGCTCCGCCATTTTTTGGAAACTTCGTTCAACCTGTGTAGGGGTTGAATTTTTAAACTTCGTTCAACCTGTGTAGAGGCTGTTGAATTTTTCGTGAATACTCCGCCTGTGTAGAGGCCGGGATCGAAAAAGTTTCGATTTTGATCAAAGTTTGGAACGTGAACAAAAGCCGTCCGTGGAGGAGACGCGCCGCCATTTTTGGAAACTTCGTTCAACCTGTGTAGAGGTTGAATTTTTAAACTTCGTTCCGCCTGTGTAGAGGTTGGAACCATCGACGAAAATTCCGCCTGTGTAGAGGCCGGAACTATATTACCTGCGAAGAGGTGAAATCAGTGGAATCAACGTTTTTCTTCAATTATTGGATACATCGTACGTGCGAGCAACAAGGGAGCTAGAAAAAAAAGGTAGGATCTTTCCATATTTTTTCTAAAATGTATAAAAACGCTTTTAAAGAGGATCTCATAAGAGTTGTTGAGGATCTAGACGGTACTGTGGAGAGTACGGACACCATAGCTAAACTAAAGACTAAAATTCAGGAGAGTAGTACATTTGAAAGCGATCCAGATTTCGTTAAAACTTTAATTCAAAACTGTATAGATGAGAGGGTATCGCGAAACGAAAGAGAGGCAACTCTAGAAAAACAGAAAATTGAGCTCGCTAAACTTCAGTTAGCACAATTAGAAAAAGAAGTCGAACTTCAAATGGCTAAAAATAAAGCATTAAGTTTAAACCCTGCAGCTAAAGTCGAAGAGAAACAGTTCGAAACAAACATAGAAAATATGATCAAAAGCATTAAAACTTTCTCTTCCTGTTCCCACCAGATCTGAAAATTTTAATCTGTTCTTCCAATCATTAGAACGCGCATTTTTAACCAAGAAAATAAATGACGAATATAAATCTGAAATTTTGATAAATCTTCTGGGCGAAAGAGCTCATAATGTCTTACTGTATATTAAAAAGGAGGAATTAAATGACTATGAAAAACTAAAATCTATAGTACTCAGAGAATTCCAATTAACCCCTCGCGAGTGTTTAAACTCATTTAAAAATGCTGTAAAATCATCAGGCGAGACATACATCCAATTTGCTGCAGGGGATTGACGGCAAACTTCCAATATTATTGTTCGTTAAGAAAAGTTAATTCCTTTGAATCTCTATGTGATCTTTTAATTTCTGATAAATTATTTGAAACTTTAAATAAGGAAACTGCAACTCATATTGGCATTCGAGAAGCAGAAGATTGGTTTAGGCCTATCGATTTAGCTAAAGAGTGCGATATTTATAATTCATCTAGAAGCGGATCACGTAAGGAAACTCTTATTGCTTGTGGATATACCGAAGACCCCTTTAAAAATAGACCACGAAACTTTATATATATATATATATATATATATATATATATATATATAAAAACCAGAGATTAAAGAGAACTATCCCCAATATCTTGAAAGACAAAATAAAAATTGCTATATATATATGCGGTGATTCATCTCATTACGCAAGAGATTGTGAGAAGCGTTTTAAGTCTAAAGAATCTAACGGCCACATTCATAATAGAAAAAACGCGAATACTTTGAAAGTTGAGAGCGAAAAACAAAACGATTAGTTCGCACAGCTCCAATATGTAAACATTTTTGTGGAAAATCAGCCCGTAACAGCCTTGATTGATTCAGGTTGCCAGATCCCAGTTCTAAATTCCTCACTAATTAGAGTGAACAAGCCTTCCGAAGAGAGAACAACATTAAGCTCATGTTTTGGCGAAAAGCGTATGGTAGAAGTTAAACCGATAAATCTTTCTCTTAATCAACACTCTCCCGGTCTAAGTGTTCGAACGGCAATATCACCGACCTTGACCGAAGAATTTATTATACATCCCAGTGTATATGCTGAAATAAAGAAACTAGGCCACGCAAAGAGCGATGTTTTATTGAATGAAAGTGAATCCTCTTTAGGTGCTGTTTCTTTTTCAAATGTGATAGAAAACTATTTATGATTTGTCACATGTTAAAAACTTTAATACTAGAAATGATTTGAGTTCTCTAATTAAGAATTATAAATGTAATAAAATTAAGAGTACTAAGTTAAAATTGAGTATTATAAGAGAAAAATGTTCTGATATAGTATTGTGTAAGAAAGTCAATGGTGCCATGAAAACGAGTTCCGTGGAATTCAACTCCCGATCACCCACCCCTTCACCTATGAAGAGTAAACATAGACGGTTTGCGATGCTCCGGAAATTCTTCCAGCCCTGGCAGTGGAAACGGAGGAAAAAGAGTGATCGTTTTGAACAGACGTCCAGAACTCTAGAGAGGAAAATATCGATGCGTTCAACCAAAGATCAATTAATTAAAAAAGGCGTTCTTATGCCTGATGGATCTGATAAAAACCAAGATAGCAAAATAAATGTTTTCCTATTGAACCTTCCGGATGTCGAAGAGGTGCCTTCACATGATGGAGAAACTGACTAGTTCAGAAAAATTATGATATGTTCAATCTTTGTGTATTTGTTGTATAGTCCTTGTCTGTTCCGTCTTTTTTGTATGTTTCAGATTCTCCTCTGGTCTCGATGAAAAAGGAAAAAAAGGAATACGTACCGCTGCGGACAGCGTACAGTCAGGCTGGCCGGTTGTAGGATCCAATCGTTCTCGAGAGAGACAACGCAGTCTTCGCGCGCAGGCGCAGCTAAGTGAAACTCAAACAGAAACTCTTGGATATTAGAGAAAAGAAGGACTGAGGTGCGCGAGCAGGCGTTACCGTCGTCAAACCTATCTGTTAGAATAGCTACCTTTTTAATTAATTTTTGTTAGTTTTAAAATAGAGTAGAAGAAAAGACAAATGTCTTAGACCCCTTGTTGTCTCCCATATATATATATATTAAATAATTACCGCAAAATCCGGCGTCTAACGCGCACCTATGCTTTGAAGCTACATTTTTGAACTTTTGGGGCCACGCATCCCCTTTTTTTACGAAGGAACCTGATATGTGCTAATATGTTTAGAAGCTATTTATTGGAGATAATATTTCAAGGTTTTGAAAAAACTTCTAGAACTGCAGCCCTTAAAGTTCATTAGGTGTGTCATTTTTTTAAAATAAACAGTATTCCGATCTATGTAGATGCCTAATTTTTCTTATGCTCAGTTTTTGTTTTATTTTTAAGGCTATCGGTTTTTATACCCGGCGCATAACGCGTATCAATTTGGAACTTACTTTTTGTGTTCAAAGTGAGCGTTATATGTCGGGTTTGCGGCGACTGGTATTCCACCTTATATGCTGCCGTACTAAAAAGAGGTTCCAGCCCACAGAGTGCAATGGTAAAACACAGCCCCATTTGAAATTTTTAATAACTCCCCTAAGAGATTTATACAAGGAGAGATACATATGTCCGAATATCTACCACACCATAAAGTATAAAAGTACTTGCAAACTGTGTTTTTGCTAATAGTGCAGATCAGTTGAAATTCGAGCATTCATAATAAATCGGATGAGCACTGGATGCTATGCAGAGTTATTTCCTTTTTCTGAATATTTCTATTCGTAAATTTAAATGCTTTAAGAGACGAGAAATACTTAAAAGTCTTAAGATAACTGGGACGTCTGCGAGAAGGAAAATTCAACTTTTTTACACCCAATTAAAATTTTACCGATTTTCACTTACTTAAATTAAAAGCAACGGAAGTAAAATTTTTAAGTTGAATTATCTGTACATTTATGCACCTGTTAATGTAAAAAAATTCTATTTTAAATTACAATTAAATTTGTATGAGCAATAAACAATTGACAACTATTTTTTTTATTTTGGAGACATGTTCTTACCTTTAGGTACACTTTGCATAAAACCCACTGCATATAGAGCTATAAGATTTTACAGAGTCTTTGAAAACAATCTATAAAATGAATGAAACGAATTTTTAAAAAAATAAATTTATAAAAATTTAAAAAAACTTTTATAAATTAGTGATTCAAATTTCCTTTAAATTTTACGCAGAAATTGTGCTACTTCTAAAATTTGTGAATGTTTATTTGAAAACGAATTCATTCACTTTTTTGAAAATTTGTTGATCCTATAATATGCAAAATATCAGCAATATAGGTAAAGTAGATTTTGAGAAAAGTGTACCGGAATGAACAAAAAATGCATTTTGAGAAAATCGCAAATAAAGATATTTTCATCTATGATTTGTAAAATAATATTTTTTTAATGTGATATAAAATCATACCATAACTAATTGGATTATTTTGCGTCATTTCTCGGTTTTTAAATTGTATAAGTTTAAAATTCTAGATTATTTATAGAAGTCTTTTTAATTACTCTTTCTTTACTTCATCAACACGTGTTGTCAACGATTCCCACCTTGTTCTGTTAGAAATACCAAACATTTACGTCTATAAGTTTTAGTATTTTTACTTCACATCATCATTACAGGGTATTACAGAATTCCTTATAGATATTTTTATTGTTATAAAAATACACAAAGAAAATGTCTTTGATTAATTTAAAAAGTTAATTTGATGTCTTAATTAAATGGAACTTTTTTTAAAATTATAGCAAAAGAATCTCTATTTTTACTCAAACATATGAATATTTATTTTAAAGTAAAACCAATAGTTATAAACATATAGAGTTTTTTTTATTCATGAGTATTCAAATGTTAACAATAAGCAGTTAGGAAAAACGAAATGTCCGTTTTACAAAGCTGTGCACTTAATTTAGAATATAATCCTGAAGGTCCACTTTGTACTAAATATACTTGAATTTTAATTTAAGAACTACACTGAGTATTTATTAACGTAAAACTAAACATAATTAACATTTCAAAAACCAAAAAAAAAAAATTTAATTTTGTAACTAGCGATTTAAATTTTCCGTAATTTTTGCAGAAAAAATGTAGAATTTTCAATAAATTTGAACATGTAATACAGAAAATTACATTATTTGTTTAGAAAAATTAGTTTTTTAAAATACATATTATATACAAAATGGATTTTGAAGAAAGTGTACCTGAATCATACTTTTATCACATTTGCTTACAATTTTAAAATTCAATTTTCTAGCGTTCTATTTATCGTATTTTCATAAATCATGCATCTATAAATGCAGAAAAGTGCCCTCTTTTTTGTAAAAGTAAAATAAAAAAAAATGCAAAATTTAAAGCAGTTTCGCGTTCCAGTTACCTTAAGGTAAACCAAGCACTACCATGGATCAGAATACGTTTAAAAAAATGTTTGAAAGCTGTCAATTTCTCTAAGCCAAAGTTAGAATCTTTATATTTCAAAAATCATGGTGTATTCATCTCATTTTGCTGTTTCTTGTAATTATTACAATGGGTCAACTTCCTCGGTATTTTTGTTATTCAATCCACATGTTATTTGCGTTCATCGAAATTATGTTCCTAGAAAGTTAACGGCTTTATACTTGTATCGAAATCTTTAAAACTTTAATAAAGAATTTTTTTTTTTAAAAAAAAGTTCTCTTGCATTAAATATATAAATTTGCTCCAAGATGCTTTTCTTACAACTTTATGATACAATAATGAATACTTTTCTTTCCTTGCATTTGAGGAAAAGTGAATGAACATCTTCTGATATATTAAGATATTCCAGTGGCGTAACGTACACTCCCACAACCTCCGCATTGCGGAGGGTTCTAGTGGACCAAATGACAAGATCTCAGAGGTTTTTTTATAAGATCTATATTGTGTTCAACTTCACGCATCATTTAGTTCTATAAAAAAAGGCGCAAAAATGTTTGATTCTTCTTTATCTCAAAACATTGGTGGTCGACCTCCCATACCCCCCTGTCCCCGTGCTCTTTTCTCAGAGCACCAATACGACCTCTACTTAGATCTTCAAATGGCGTTCGACGCAACCCTGGGGCTCCACCAAGTAGGGATAGCGATTCTTTCCGAAAAAGATCGATTTTAAAATCGATTCGAATCGTAAACTTATGAATCAATTAACAAAGAAATTGGGGTCTAAAAAATCGATTTTTTTTCAAGTCTGCATTTACAATGTAAATATCAATCCATTTTAAGAAAAGTAAGAAAGATACCATAATAAATTATCTCTTATCAGTAAAATCGGGGATTTTTTTTTAGTTCAGGGAATTCGAGAATTACAATTTTTCTTAGTATCGGGTATAAAAGAAGACATTTTTTAAATGTGTATTTGTTACATTAAAAAGTTTAGAAAATAGATAATATAGCTTATAGTTCCCAATGCTTAATATGTAATTTTTTAAAAAACAACAGTCTGTCAAGTCTACTGGGATCCAAGTGGTTCCGCTCATCACTTCGATTAACTGATCTCAGATCGCTATCCCTACCGCCAAGCATATCCAGGGGCTCTCCAAGTCAAAATAAAAATTCGAAACGAAAGTGAATATGTATGGAAAATAGATTCATGTTATCTATGGAGTTCATATAATCACTAGAATACCTAAAATCGTGTTTTCCAAAGAGGGTCCCACGAGGAAGTTTAAAACATAAATTCGGCACCGGACAGCCTCTTTTTTCAGTAATTTCCTGCAGTTTTTATTGTACTATAATAAAAAAAATATTAAAACATTTTTTTTCTTTATATGTACTTCCTAGATTATAAGTATTCTGTTGCTTATGATCCAGGGTCCCAAAAAATTAATTCATACTCACTAGTGCAATGTTTTGCACACATAACACCTGTAAAATAATATTTCACAGACAAAACTAAACTAGAGTGCATAAGTCAGAAGGCTTGCCAATAAAGGGGAGGGAACAACTTATCGACATATCAACTGATTCGACGTTAAAACTTACATTTAAACAGGAACAGCTTCTAAATTTCAGGCTGCGAAGTTTGCAGAATACATAGAAGTTCCGCACACAGTTATGAACATTTAACTGCCATTTTGAGCAACATATTTATGTTATAAATATTTCTCTCGACATATGTGGCAAAAAAAAAAAAATTAACGCAGAATATAAAATGCGACTGGAGACAGCTTCAATGGGCGTAGACTTCCCCATTTGTGTAAACACACACCCTTGTTACACTAAATATAATACAAGGGTTGAGTGAGTGAGTGAATATTCACGTCGCACTGTTCAGCTACACGAGGGCTTTTGGCGACGGACCTCATAACTTTGAACCATGGTCAAGTGACGAGGACGACGCTTGAGCTGGCACCCCTCTCCTAACTCCCACACCACACCAACGGGAGGACGTTTCAGCTCTCAACAGATTTAACGTGCATCACTCCCCTACACAATACAAGGGTTGAAATGACACCTATTGACCAAATTAATGCTATAAATGCAGCTTTTCTCAAACTGTGGGTTACGCTCCCCTAGAGGGGCGTAATAACTCTACGAGGGAGGTGCGTGTATATTGAAAAGTCGAAAACAAAAGATTTTTAAAAAATATGAATTTACTGAAAGCAAACAAAATACATTCTGACATAATAAAAAAATGAAATACAAAGTTACACGGATATAATTAATTTAACAATACACTAAGTTAAGAATAAGTGTAACAATTACCAGTGACCCAATGGGCTTGTCATTATATAAAATTCTATACGAAAACAAACTCTTATCTTGATAAACTTGTACGGTTTATAATTAATCCCTTAACTGCCGATTCAAAGTTATGCGATTCGCTTCGCTCCCCCAATGCCGCCGTTTTCCACGTAGGCGCACGAATGTGATGTATTGGGGGGAGGGGGGGAAGAAAAATAAACAAATTACCTGAAATAAATCCTTCGCAAACACTGTCAAGGTCTTTTTATTGCATTCCAAAGCCTTCCGAATAATTTTATGGATAGAAATGCACAGATAAGATTGTATTTCGGAAAGACGTATATATACGTTCGGGGCAGTTAACGCTTAGGCTGAGCGAGACGTTTATAAACGCCAGTGGAACTTAAAAACTTTAAGTTGAATTGTTGCTTTAATGTCTAAGTATAGTATAATTGAATTCAATACATTGTTATTGGATGGTGGGAAGAGGGGGCGATGAAAATTATGATTAAATATTGGGTCGAAAATGATGCGAGTTTGAGGAACACTGGTCTAAGTGGATAATATTACATGAAATTACTCTTCAACTAAGATATGGGGTATACATAAAAGCGGACAGATCTATGAAAGGATATTGCAAACACCCAAACAAACAATTTCCGTATATACAACAAAATTAAGCTTATTAAAGTACATTTGTTTACATAGATATGTATATGTGCATGTATTTAATTAAAGTTAATTAAAATCAATGAAAAAACAAGTAATATAAAAAATATTAAGTCAATTCCCACTTATAGATCAACAAAGAAATTTTTTTATTTTAGCTACTTTTTATTAAATAGTTACAATTAATACAAATGTTTAACATGTGACAGAATCACAATATTAAGTGGTAATTAATTTTTATTAATTATCATTAAAGTATCATATTGTCATCCAAAACAATCGTGTATATATATAATTTCAGTTTAACTGAATGCTTTAAAACGTGAGAAAAAAACATTTTCAAGTTTTGACACAAGTCACCAAAAATGATGCCAACGTGACTGTAGTTGAATTCTTTGAATAATTGGTTTTAATCAATTAACTTTTATTAATTATAATTAAATTATTGTATTGTCATCCAAAATAATCATGTATATAAAATTTCAGCTCAAATGAGCGCTTTAAAATGCATTTTATTAAGGATTGAAAATTCCACCAAGATAAATAAATCAATAAATATATAGAGATTGTGAGCTGATAGTGTAGGAATTAAAAAACATTCACAAGAGCTTAATGAAATTTTATACAAAATTTTCTAGTTTGTAAAACAAAACATTTATTGAGTTTTTGGAAAATAATCTGATAATTTTTTTGCATTGTCTTTTTTTCTATCAAGTTATCCAGAAATTGTTCGATGTCGTTCATTTTGTTATTCAATTCACCAATGGAATGTGCGTCAAGTAAATGCTCATAATTTTTCCTGGTGTTCCTCATTTCGGATGACTTGAGAACAGATATGCATTTTCACCGTCAGTATCTGTATCAAAGATATTTTTTGAACTTTGAACGAACTCCAAAATGTCTTTGCCTGTCATAATTGGGGCTGTACACACATTATCATGTACTGCAACGAATTCTTCCGATGATATAATATAGGACAACCCAATAATACAGATAACTCATGCGAAACCATCTCTCATTTCACACCCCTCTGAAATGTCTGGTGTTTTCCGTATTTTGTTCATTCCCAGTTGGAAAATTTTTTCGTTTTAAGATGGAAAAAAATGCAGGAATGTGAGGACCATTGTATAATTCCGCATTCAGCGCTAAATTGATTAATGTATTTGCTTTCATTTTTTTTAGCGATACGTTGGGAATTTTTTTAATTACATTTTGGGATTTTTTTTAAAAAAAAAAAACGCATACATCCTACAGTTTTTAAAAAATAGCGCTGAAGTACCTAACATTAACAATACTATGTGGATATTGAAGTGTTTTTTCAAACAGACTTTGTAATGAAAATTACTTCATCAAAATGAGCTGCAAGAAAGAACTACAAGAAACTACCTTTTAATGGAAGTATAACATTTTTACTAAAATGGGAAATGGGCTCTGTTAATGAGCGTTGTAAAACCATAAGTTAAACAATCACTTCTTTCCTCTATTTTGTTTTTCCTAAATTGTAAGGTTATTATTAAAGTGAAAACTTTTAAGTTTCCCAAATACATATTGAATCTAAACACTCCCATGTCTTAGGTAATATTAACCATATTAAATATTTTCGTAAAGCAGCTTTTTGCAAAAATCAATTTTGAGACGGTTTTTTTAAAATATTAATCCACAATGCGTTGCCAGTGTCGCTGATAAAATAATAAAAAAAAAATCTTTTCTATTGCGGTATAGCCAGTTCTGTCACGAACTTTGCTATCAAATGAAGGATATACGTAAAAAGTAAACATTAATGGACATAGTGCATGGTGTGCATGCTCACCCACAAAGATTCTGTTTTTCTTAAACTATGCTATCGGTAAATCGAGACTTATTTTGAATTTTCAAAAACTATTTAAAATTCAGCATATTTATTGAACTTATTGTAAGATTTATTTTAAGAAATTGCGCAAAATTTTGCTTGATTGATAGAACTATATGCGGCCGCCCTTTGTTTTGGCTGCCTTCGTGTGATGCACGCGCAATGACAAGCCAATGCTCGGCTTCACACGGCAAGGGTTCCACAAGACTGTCTCCGCACTGTTACTACCTTTCGTTAGCCTGCCCGATCCCCAGATTTGTCTCCAATCGAGCATATCTGGGATCATGTGGGACGGCAAGTTGGGCATCCCATTAGTTTGAATGAACTAGAGGCAAGGTTACAGCAAATAAGGAACGAAATATCTCAAGACATCATACAGAACTTGTATGCTTTAATACCCGATCGTATAGCATCGTGCATTCGCGCTAGGGGGAGGGTCAACAGGGTATTAAATCCTCCGTTCTTTTGCCTTTTCTCTGAGAAATAAATGATCCTTTTTCTTTGATTTTCTAATCATTTACTTATATCAAAGTAGTCATTACGTATGTAAAATTTCGTTTCATTTTGACGACTCCTTCTTGGTGTGCTAATTTTTTTGTCCATGAGTGTATTCTACATGTAATGCATATAATATATAAATTTACACTTGAATCCAGAAAAATATCTTGATTTTTTTTATTTTCATTAAAAAAAAACAACGAATTTTAAATGAACTGCCTTAAATACAATTTCTCGGATAAAATAAATTTTCAAAATTTTAATAGATATTGAAGAATCTTTGAAACTTTTAAGAACACTTCTTAAGTGTGTAATGATTACATTTTCAATTAAAATAAATTTACACAAGTTTTTCTTTAATTGGAAAAATTCAAACAACCACGTAGCCAACTCTTCACTGTTATTTTATATACTGCATTTTTCATTACTTATACTTTATTACTTCACTGCGAGATTTATACAAAAGAGAGATTTAATATTTCCTTTTTATTACAATAAAATAAATGAGGTTTTGGTGAAAATAATTAAATATTCTTTTCTGTGGAAAAGGAAGAATAAATATTTCTCTTATTAGAATATTTACCTGTATTACCACCTCAAAATTTAAAAAAAGAAATACGTAGGAAAAAAAAATCATATTTCTTTACTGTTAATTATTGAAAACTCTTAAATACTATAAAATTAGCATTAATTGATTATAAAATTGTTTTGGTATTTCCTTAGCTCCAGCAACAGTTAATATATTCGTTTATTAAAAGGGACATCATAATCGTTATTGTGTTCATTAAGTGTTCCACAGTTTCATCATGCATCATTTAAAATGATTTTCGTCACAGCCAATAGTATCTATTGACATCGTACACAAGAAAAAAATTAATAATTTAACTCCAAAATAATAAGACAGAAAAAGCGTGCAGTTCCACAGCAATATCAGATACAGTTTAATAAAGTATAAAATTTCAGCTAAATTAACTGTCTTCTGTGAATCTAGCGGTGTTCATATTGATGTGGTTCGTACACACACACACTTGCGATAATTACTTCAGCTTCAGTGGTTCGAACTTCCGGAGAATATAGAGCTGCGCTTTGTTGCTCAGGCACGGAAAAGAAACAGAAGGAAAAAAATAGCATTTCCGTTTTCATTCTTCCCAGAATTAGACACGAGAAATAAAGCCAAATCTAATTTATTACCGCTCTTTTGGGTTTCAAAATGCAGTGGTCTCGGATGTAAAAGTGAATGGCGTGAAGGGGACATTTTACAAGAGTGTTGCTTTGAAGTTTGATGTACTTGTTGGATTACCGTGCTTCGAACGCCTACGGTTGACTTTGGATATGCTTGCAATATAGAATTGCGTTTGTTCAACTAATAGTGATATTTTGGACGCATTTCATTTAACAAAATAACACGAGACTGATAAGCCTAAAAGAAATCGCAAAAACAAGTAACTTTTTACTTGTCACATGGCAACAAAACACGCAATAAAACTGAAGCAAAGTAGTATTATTTTATAAAGCAGACTCAAATGGAAAACAAGAAGAAATTTTAATTTGCCAATATTTTCATTTTATTAATTCTTTAAGGAAATTCCGGGAATTATTACATCAATAAGAAAATATTTTGGTTTTACGTTTTTAGAGAGAGAGAGTACTTTTTTTTAAAAAAATAGTTATGTTAACCATAAGTGTGGTATAAACTTTTAAACGACTCTTTTATTTCATTAAAAAATGTGATTAGTTTTAGCAGCCTATCTGTGAAAACACTTCGTAATTAAGGTACAATTAAATTAAAATACACACACACACGAAATGGATTAAAAATGTAATTTTTTGATAAATAGCATAATTTTTTTATATAGATATAATTTATTGATACAATTAAAAAAGAAAAATATAAATTTGTTCTCTAAATTGCTTTAATTTGTTAATCCAAATTTGATCCAATATCTTGAAATAAGCTGATAGTTTAAAAATAGAGTTGTTTTGAAAAGTAGTTTGTGTCGAAATTAGATTTTGAACTCCAGTCGTAATCGCTCATTTCGCGATAGCACATTTACACACACAAAAAGTTTTAAGTCCCATTCAAATGAAGACATGATACATAACAATTATACTAAAAAAAATTTAGTCTGCTCAAAAGATACGTAGAGTAATAGTTTGAAAGACCGCGATTCTATTTATATTCGTATCACAGACGGACTTCGAAAGCTCTTGTGTATTGAATACAGAACTATATGTCAAAGATAAAATTCTTCTAAGATTTAGGAATTATATGAGCACGAACCTTTCACTTTAAAAAGGAATACTAATTTTTTGTCTTTCCCTTCAAATTGGATTATATTTCAAAGAAAAAATACATTCAAAAGTCATTATCTTTTGTGCCGATGGATTTTAATATAATAAGCTTTTATTCGAATAAATAAAAGCAACATTCTGAAAGAGTTAGAAAATAAGCTTCTAGAATTTCAGCAGACTAGTTAAGACATTTCCTTGTGGGTATTTAAAAAAAACATTTCACTTTTTACATTTTTCCTGAAAAAGAACTACGATTTGATATAAACATGGATTCTGTATTATATTTCAGAATTTCGCTATCAATTTATTTTAAATAGCTTTTAAAAATAAAATCTAAATTGATGAGTATAATTGTATTTTGCTTCGATTTTACTTTCGCTATTACTATTTGGATGACAAAGATAGGTAAGTAAACTGCGATTTTATAAAAGTTAATTTCGAGTTTTGCTAACATATTTTGGAAATTCTCTGAACTTGTAGCTTCAATGGATTAAAGAGAATTCATTTGTACATAAGATTGCCAGCAATTTTTGTTAATTTTAATATTAGGGTAGTTTAAATTACTTAAAAAAGAAAGAATTGCATGCGTCTATATTTAGATAATTTAATCTTAACAGAGCGAGTACTACACTATTATCAGATGGTATGTAATTAACTGTAAAACCATAAGTTAATTAGAACATACAAAAAAAATCAGTACTATCAATTTTGTATGAGAACTTGTGAAATAAGAAAAAAATATATATTGTAAGTTATAATAGGAGGGAGAAATATAACTTTTGAGAGAATGTACTTTACTTTTTGCTATTTAAGCAGTAATTTCTCCAAAATTTAAAGGAAATATATCAAAATAACTCCTAAATATTCTCGGAGATTTAAATGTTCCCTAGATAAATGCAATAGAATGCCCTATAAAAAGTTAAAAATATACCAGCAGGATTTTTATATATTTCATAAACAATAATATTTTCTAATGAAGTCAAAGAGTATGATAATCTTTTTATGAGTGAAATTAAGTTGTGTAAGTGTAATTTTTCACGGTTTTTAATATTTTGAACGATTCCTATATCCGAATGGAAATGACAGGACCAATTTTAAATCATAGTTGCAAGTCATATACCTTGAGCTCATAAAAACTTGATTTCTCTTACATTTCAAACAACTCTTCCTAATACCCAAAATTCCAAGTCTCTTCTATTGCTGGAAACATAAAAAAAAAATTGAAAGTCAGTTTAATAGGAACAATAAGATAGGTATTACCAAAAATGACCTACTTAATTATCTTCAAAATAAATAAAAAAAGCATCATAAATCAAAATAAACGAGTATTAAAATTATTAAACTTTATACATTAAAGAAATCACAAACTATAAAAAAAAATACCAATTCGATGGACTTTATTCAAATAGGAGATTTATTCCAACATATATATTTGGATTTTATATTTATAATATTTCTATAAATCCGTGGGAAAATGATGAATAACTATTTCCATGGATTAGCTCGTGAATGAGATCTGTACCTCAACTGAAATTTCAGTTAATAACTGGGGTCAAACTGATCCTATTACAGACATTTTTATTCCATCATTGGGTCGTAGGTAACTTATTCATTTAACTTTTGATAAAGGGAATTTATAAAAAAAAAATGATTATCTAAAAGATATTACATGTATTGAAATTATTGCGCAGTATTAACCTGACATTCTTTTGTGCTTTTTTCAGCTCTTATTTTATTCGAGTAAATTAATCAACAGAAATCCAAATGAATTTTGTTTATGGTAGTTAATCACTCATTCCAAAATAAAAAAAAAAGTACACAGACACTTAAAAGATAATTAAATTCGCACAATTATGAGAGAAATTTTTCTCAATATTTTTATATTTCTAACTTCTAAAATAAGTAGAATATTTTGACACAGAATAAAAAATAGTATTTACTTTTCAATTTTATCAACCATCAATTTTGTTAATATTCTCAAATATTTTTTTATTTACATATAAAAAAAATTGCAGAGTCGGCATAGCGATTTTAGAGAGAAGAGACAGTATATTTCACTTAAGTATAAGATTAAATGTGTCAATCAATATCATCATCTCACTCAGTGAAGGATAAAAAACTGACGGGTCCTCGGTTTTTCTTTATTTGATACTTGGAAAGGTGTCAAAGGGCTTAAATTTCTGATCAATCCACTTTTCTTTCGTAAAATAAACATAATCAACATTTCTTTACAAAGCTTTCAGGTATTTTCTTTTTACAACAGTGGAAAAAATAACCGAAAAAACAAACACCCTCGAATATAAAGTATCACTTCATTTTCGATATCATACTGCTTTACTTATGCGGCCCGCAAAATAAACATTATTTTACACTGTACAGTGATAAGAACAAGGAAAAATGCTATAAAGGAAAAATGCCACGATACATTATGCTATATAAAAAATATGACAATTAGAAACAAATCATGGTTTTAGTGCTTATTAATTTTAAAATAAACGTATTTTTTAATTACAGAGTAGATTAAAAAAGATACACAATAAGTATCGGGACATTTTTATTATAAAATGAAACTGACTGTTTACAGAGTCTATTAAATTCGGAATTTTCTTTCTTTTTTTTTGCATATGTTATTAATTTTCTAACAGAGAGAGAAGTTTTGTATAATTTTAGAGCAAATTTTATTTTTAACTAATGTTATTTAAAAAAAAAACATTTTTGCAATTGCAATAACGAATGTGAATTCAAAAAAATTTAAAAAATCATTTGTATTTTGGGGTCTTCTAAAACATACTGAGTATTTTAATGAAAATACCAATGAATAACACAGCTGAAACACAAAATAGTTTCTTCGATTCCTTTCATTTTTTTTTACAAGATTACTAAACAATTTGCTTGCTTTTGGTTGACAATTAGTCTGGAGTTTTACAATTCATCATTTCAATTGTCTCTTGTATTTGAACTCTTATAAGGAAAACTGATTAAAAATATATTTATAATCAGTGAATTATTTAGCAGAACATATTTATCATCAATTTGAACAAAGGAGGATGATAATTTATAACTTTTATTTTAAAAAAAAATTGTGTGTGGAAATGAATGTCACATTAAGAATGTAAAAACTTTCGTTAAAAGTGAAATTAGACTGAAAATAATCCCTTGTGTACAAAAGAAAAAAAAGTATCTCATTTTGATAAGTGTTCAATTCAGTTAGTTGCGGCCCGTCATTGCCGAAGAATTTACATACATGGTCTCTGTGAATGGAATTCTTCATGGGCGTGTGAAAAATAATTCCCTGCTACATGTGTGTGTTCTATATAACCGAGCTATTTGGTTGATGGTTATTTGTGTGTCTATTCATATTAACCACAAGTGTCATTTCTCTGTTTTTTGCCTCGCTAGCCCTTGTTGACATTTAATCAATGCATTTAGGGTGCCCTTTCGGAATTTTATCGCAACATAAATATTTTATTAAAATACAAAATTTGTTTTCTTTTTCATTGTCGCACATTAAGTTGAAAATTTTAAAATTTCAAAATTATTTTAGCGTAATTCAGTAAGCATATATGTAATTGATTAAATTTATATAAAGTTTTAAGAGTATGTATTACGGATTTCAATTGAATTTTGTGCACTTTTGTATTAATAGTAAAAAAAAAATTTAGAAGTTAACGTGACTGAAGAACAGTGGCGTAACAGAGAACATTTGGGCCCCCCTGCAAAGTCAGGTTTTGGGCTCCCACGTTGAATTTTACATAGGGTAGGCACTTGCATCTGTCAGGCTTTGGGCCCCTTAGAACCCTGGGCCACCCACGATCCGGGGGTGTACGTTACGCCACTACTGAAGAAAGTACTCTAATGGTTTCTCGTAATTAAAAATATTCTGCTAGTAATTACGATTATTTGAGCGTCTTGTGTGAAAAAAGTTTAATTATTTTTCACGTATTGTGTTTGGCCGAATAAAAAGAATCGTATAATCATATACAGTGGTGGCAAAAAGTCCTGAACACACTCATTTTTTAGCGTAATTTTTATGTTTGACTTCATTTTTCGTTGTGAAATTATCGCACTATCTTAAATATTGTTATTGATTTTAATGCATTTTTTTATGCTGATTTCAAATCTACTACTAGTTTCTTAATGACTAAAATATTTTTTGTAGTAAAGCTGCCTGAACACAATAATGTGAAATATGTGCAGAATAAAACAATATAGAATAACATAATATGCAAAGAAAAATAACACGAAAATTGACAAATACGGTATATTTAATATATATATATATATATATATATATATATAAGCATTTTGAAAATTACATTTTGTCATTGTTGTCATGTTAGAAAATCAATATTTTATGGGCCAGCCGTTTGCTTTAATTACGGCTCTACATCTTTTTGGCATGGAATGCACCAATTTCAAAAGAAGATCTTTCGTGACGATATGGTTGAAGGAAAATATTAAAGCTTCAATTAATTCACGTTTGTTTGAAGGTTTTTTCTTTGAAATTTCATAACCAATTTTAAACCATAAGTTCTCTATCGGATTAAGGTCGGGAGACTGTCCTGGCCAGTCCATTCTATTCACAGTATGGTCTTCCAACCATTTCTGGACTACCTTTGCACGATGGCAAGGAGCGTTATCGTCCTGAAAAATCCATGACTGATTCCCCAAAAGGTCTCTCACAGTTGGTAGCAATTTATTTTGTAGTATTTCAATGTAATCCATGGCTTTCACTGTTCCGCTAACGATGTGAAGTCTTCCAACACCATGAGAAGACATGCAACCCCATACCATCACTTTTGTCGGGTACTTTACTGTGGGCCTCAGACACTAAGGGCTGAATTCCGCATGAGTGCGTCGTCTTACATAGGCACTACTTTGGTTGCCAGAAATACAAAACTGACTCTCGTCACTAAATATTACCTTTTCCCAGTCTTTAATAGTCCATAATGAATGTTCCCTTGCCCACGTCAATCGCCTCTTGCGTTGAAATTCAGTCAGTAATGGTTTTGGGCGCGCTTTACAGCCACGCAACCCAATTTCCAGCAGTCTTCCTCTAACAATTCTTGGGCACACACTCACATTTGATGTCAAAGTCCATTGTTTCAAAATTTGCGAGGAATTAAGCTTTCTGTTTGAAAGAAATAACCTGTCTTCACATAAAGATGTTTTTCTTGGTCATCCTGATCGCCCCCTGTCCGCAATAAAATTTGTTTCAGAAAATCTTTTCAAAGTTTTCACAACAGTAGAAAGGCCACATGGTACTTTAGCAGCAATTTGGCGCAAAGAACAACCTTCTTCCTTCAAATGTATTATTTTGTACCTTTTATTCTCAGGCAGATATGAAAATTCAGCCATAATTCCAATATTTTCCACAAACGCACTTCAAATTGCTTTCAATACACTATTTTCCCACAAGCACACAGCTGCATTCAATACAATAAACCACGTTTCACCTTTTTCTTTGAACTCTTTATTGCTACTGCTCTCTGATTGGTTGAAATAATGGAGCATTTCATTGGTGGAAAACACACTCACTCATTCTTACAGTGAACTTATGCTTTATTGTCAAGGTTTTTTCAACATATCAATGAAACTATTTACTTTAGATGAAATCTATAAACAGATTTGAAATCAACATGAAAAAATACATTAAAATCAATAACAATATTTTAGATAGTGCGATAATTTCATAACGAAAAATGAAGTCAAACACAAAAATTATGCAAAAAAAATGAGTGTGTTCAGGACTTTTTGCCACCACTGTAGATAATCCAAGAATTTAATAAAAGTCAAAACTATAAAGTAAAAGTAAAATAATTCTATATAAAAGCCATGCTATCAAAGAATCTTCACATTCAAAAAGTTTCAATTCAAAAAAATGAAGCATGTTAAATATAATTTTTACTAGAAATATACAGAGAATTCAGAAAGTAGAATTTAATAAAAAAAACTATACATATTATAGGATAAAATGTTCTGAGAATATTTGGATAGTAAATAGCCCTATTTAAAAATGAGAAAAACGATAAAAGATTTATTTTACTGTAAAAAGTACTTCTGTGGAACTAATTTCTCATAAAATATGAGTGTACAGAGTTTTTACTTTGTATAGAACTTCGTTCGTGAGATGTTTTGAAGCAAATTATTTAGTCCAGGAAGTAATTTATTTCAGAGCAAATTTTTTAGATTAAACGAAAAAAAGCTTGCCACTTAAATGCATTAACATATAGCAATATTCTGCTATCTAAAGAGTGTTTTTTTCCCAGGTATAGAAGTTTAAGTTGGCATTACTTTCCAAGATGGTGACCGATTTAACAACTGTCAAGTGATTTATTCTCAGTTTGGTTTGGCAATTCATCATGAATAGACTCACGCCTGAACAAAGCTTTCAAATTGTGCAATTTTATTTCGAAAATAATGGTCGATTTTCATAAGCGAATTTTGTTTAGCGATGAAGCGCACTTCTGGTTGAATGGCTACGTCAACAAACAAAACTGCCACATTTGGAGTGAAGCTAATCCCCAAGTGTATGTCGAAACACCGCTACATCCAGAAAAACTGACTGGTGCGCTTTATGGGCTGGTGGAATCCTTCTTCAAAAACGATGAAGGCCACAACGTTACAGTCAAAGGTGATCGGTATAGAGCCATGATTACTAACTTTTTCATTCCTGAATTGAACAATCATGATGTCCAGGAGCTGTGGTTCCAACAAGACGGCGTAACATGTCACACAGCTTGTGCCACAATCGATTTATTGAAAGACACGTTTGGTGACCGCCTAATTTCACGTTTCGGACCTGTGAATTGGCCTCCAAGATCTTGTGATTTAACACCGCTAGACTATTTTCTGTGGGGCTATGTAAAGTCATTGGTCTATGCGGATAAGCCACAAACGCTTGACCATTTGGAAGACAACATTCGCCGTGTTATTGCCGATATACGGCCACAAATGTTGAAAAAGTCATCGAAAATTGACGTCCAGATTGGACTACAACCGAGCCAGCCGTGGCAGTCCTATGCCAGAAATCATATTTAAAATGTAATGCCACAAGATTATCTTTCGAATAAAAAAATTCATGTCAATCGAATAATACATCGTTTTTTTATTGCAATTTAAAGTTCTATACCTCTAAAAAAACACCCTTTATTACTATGGTATTATATTACAGTAGAGTCCTGTAAAATCGGCACTCGATAACCCAGTAGTTCGAATAACTCGGCCACACTCTAGTAAGTCGGAAAGCTCCCACGTACAGACCCGTTCCAGAACGATACCGAGCAAGACACTACGTCCGAACCAAAAATTATTGCTGCTGTCACAGTTCATGAAAAAATGGCGGAAGATGATGAAGCCGTGAAAGTGGAGGACACCATACAAATTCCTGAATTGCCCCATATAGTAACTGTGTAAAGGCTTGTGAAACCGCCTTTCAAGTCTTTTGAACAAGGTGCATCGATAATGGATTTACTATTCCTTCGTCGTCTTCGTGATGAAGCAGCAAAATGCAGTACGGAAAATAGTACACAATTGGCATTTCTTTCAAAAAATGAAGATAGTTTTTGCTAAGTCGTCTACTTAATTTCCATTGCGGACAGCTTTACGCCTTCATAAAATATTTTTCTGAGGCGTAGGTCTGATCAGGTAAATTATTGTATACTATGTATTAATTAATTTTCATGTAATACTATGCCTTCATAAAGTACGTACTTTTCGTTTGTTAAACCAGGGGTGTCAAACTCGCGGCCGCAACGAACATATTTGCGGCCCGGACAGTATAACGGCACACATTTCTCCCGAAATAGGAAAGATAGTAGCAGAAAAGAGATTTTAAGTGTTAGGACGTAAACATTAAATTTTTTTTATGTATTGTAATGGATCGCTTATAATTAACAACTGAACCAATAGATGACGCTGCTATCTGTACTGATCCGTAATGATTAGAACAGTATAGTGCCAGTTGGAGTGAGTGAATGAATATTAACGTCGCACTGTTAAGCTGCACGAGACTTTTGTCGACGGACCACGTAATTTTGAATCATGGTCAAGTGACGTGGACGACACCTGAGATGTCACCCCCTCTCCTAACTACACACCACACCAACGGGAGGGCGTTTCCGCTCTCGACAGATTAAACGTGCATCACTGCCCTACACGGCGGGTCTTTAGGGGTACTGGGCTCGAACTCATGACATGCCTGCCATGTTCCGATACCTTGACCACTGGGCTACCGCAGCCCTATAGTGCCAGTTGGACTCAAGTGATTAAGACACTGAAAATGGTCTGTGTCTTCCTGGCCAAAGGCGGGTAATATTTGAATTTGCTATTTCCGTCTATTCTTTTCTATCTTGTGTTTAAAACTAATAAACCCTTATTATCATTTTTCCATTTTCTTGCATCTTACAATATGTTTAGTATAAGATTTTACTCGAAATAAACCTACGTTTCTGTGAATATTGATTTTTTTGCGGCCCCACCTAAAGTTAAACCTTGTTTGTCTGGCCCAAGTTAGACTTTGAGTTTGTGACACCCTTGGTGTAAAGGTACCAGAGTATTTGGGAAATTTATATGTGACACATCTGTACGGCCCTTTATCACTAATACTCTTAGGCGTCTTTGGGGATTGTAAATTCGCGTATATTTCCAACCAGTTCTAAAAGAAGAAACCGCGATATGCAAATTAGTCAAAGTATTTAAGGAGAGTGTTGTAAGTTAGCAGGAGAGATTATACGCCAAGAGAAAGGTTGACGGAGTTCTAAGAAGATTCAAGTTGATTGTGTGATTAGCGTCTCGCTGATTATTAGGCAACAATCTACAATTGGAAAGTTTGATTCACCTGGAAAGTAAGGAAGTAAAAGGCAGGTGATATTTAAATTTAGATTATTGGATCATAAGAGTAAGTATATAATAAAGTTAGTGGGGAGTTAATGAAGGCTAGTAATTCAAATTGCGTGTATCTCTCTTATTCCGATAGTCCCGTTCGATATTGAGTTTAATATTTGATAGTTATCATATTTCGTGATTTAATTTAATAGTTAGGGTCAATCACATTGAGGTAAACATCGATAAATATTTTTAATCAGATGGTTTATAATTGATACAAATGAATAAATATAATTTGTTATTGTAAAAATATCATCTGGTCATTCTTTGCCTCAATTCAATCTTGGTGTCAGGGTGGAGTCCAGGAGTCCAGGGTGGAGTCCAACAGTGACGCCCAACGAAATATTAACCCCGAGTAGAGAGTTGGATCTAGTGTTCGAGTAAATCCCCAAGCAATTTTTTTCGGGAGTTGAAAATGGGACGAAATTTTTAGATAACAATTTAACATATTACGAGATACACACAATCCAATTGTGTGGGTATCTGAAGGGTCATCTCACGGGACGGGCACTAGATTGGTTTCAGGTTTTGGGTTATAAGGTTGTGAAGGAAAAGGCAACAGATTACGCACAATTAAAACACGCTTTGACGGAGCAATTCCCCGTGGTTCGGAATAGATCGGAGCTCGAGACGAGTTTCTATGCGTCGTACCAAAATCAAAACCAGAGACCTTCAGATTTTGTGTATGAGTTATTAAGGACACACAAAAACTTTAAATTAGAAATGGCGGAAGAAAACTTCTGGATCATATTATCAGTCGTTTAGAACCTCAACTTTTGGATTATGTGGAGGTACGACACCGGAAGACTTCATCAAGTCTTCTACAGTTAATTGATAAATACGAGGAGAGGTTTCTAAATAGAATGACGAGGGGGCCGAGTCACGATTTTCGAAACGAAAATCATAGCGCGAATAATCAATTCACAAACAGGAACAGGCATGAGAATTGGCGGGATACCAGAGTGGAAAACCGATACCATGACACTAGCAGACCGCTGATGGAATCCAAGAGATTTGGAGGTCAAGATGTTGGTGATAATCGCAGGTTCGATAGTCGACGCCGAAGTGGTCAATCTGATAATTTCAATAATCACGGCGGTCGACAGGGTGGTTCGAGGAATGGTGCTTTCAGGGGTCTGAATGGTCAAGACAGGAATTTAAACTTTTAAGCGACCGAGGCGAGTGTGGGGGTGATCGATCGCAAAATACAGCAAATCCTCCTGATACAGAACGACGTACTATTAGGATTTTCTCATTAAGGATGACACCCGTGGATCTTCCTTATGTTCCCATTCTTTTGAACGAAACGTTCATCACAGCTCTGTGGGAAACAGGAGCAGAAAAGTCATTTATTTCCGAAGAGGTCGACCGCAGATACTTTTCATATCGACCACGTCAAAGGACTAAGGACAGAGTAGTGACGGCCCAAGGAGCCCCTTGTTGTCACTTAGGTCGGGTTGAATTGCAGATCTGGATACGAGATTGTCAGAAAACCTGGGAATTTCGTATTCTTGATAATATGCAGCACCAATGCATTCTTGGAATTGATTTTATGAAGCATTCGAGATTAACTTTAGATTTCGATAAGAAATCATTGGTCATTCCAGATGACCAAATTAAACCGTTGCCAATAGTGGAAAAGCCGGTCGAGATAGATCTATCCAATACAAAGCTGGGTGAAAGGCAAAAAGAATTACAAGATTTATTTAATAGTTTTAAGGGTCTATTTGCAGACAAGCCTGAGTTAACTCATGTATTTATTCATGAAATCGATACTGGAAACCAGGGGCCGGTTGTGTCGAGACCTTATCGATAGGATAGAGTCAAGCAGGGGATAATTGACTATCACATTCAGAAAATGTTAAAGGAGGGTAAAATTTGGCCTATTAAATCACCATACGCGTCTCCTGTAGTATTAACACGCAAAAATAACGGCCTTCCTCCAGATTCTCCAGAGGCGTATCGATTCGCGATTGACCATCGCAAACTCAATGCAATAACTAAGTATCCAAGATATCCATTACCGTTGATAGATGACATCACAAATATACCTTTTACGACCATTATGTCGACTCTCGACTTAAAATCGGGTTACTTCCAATTAGCCACAAAACCTAGAAATATCGAGAAAACCGCGTTTATTACGCGAAATGGCACTTTTGCGTTCAACCGCATGCCCTTCGCCCTTTCAGGGGTGGCGCCAAATTTTCAAAAGGCGATCGATATTATTCTTAAACCTGTTCTAGGGCGTTTTGTTAGTGCTTATATGGATGACGTAATTATCACGTCTCCATCATTTACTGAACACGTAGATCATTTAAATCAGGTCTTTACATTGTTGCAAGACGCAAGTCTAACATTGAATAAAGATAAGTGTCACCTTGCACGTGACAAATCGAAATATTTAGGACTAATAATTAGTAAGGACTGAATTAAAACCGATGATAACAAGGTCAAGGCGATCACGGAAATGAAGCCACCTAAAAACAAAAGAGAAGTGTCGAAATTTTTAGGGATGGCTGGTTGGTACCAGAAGTTTATTCAAAATTATGCAGAGATCTGTGAACCATTATATAAATTAAAGAAAAAGGGGGCAAAATTTAATTGGTCGACGGAGGCAAAGGATTTCTTTATTAACGTTAAGTGAGCAGTAACACAGGTGCCAAGTCATAACAGATCATGCGGCGTTAACAAAACTCACGAATGGGAAAATTTATCTAGTTGAATGATTAGATAGGCGCTTAAGCTGTCGGAGTTTAACATTGAATGGGAGCATCGGCCTGGTACTCAGAACGTTGTCGCGGACGTACTATCTAGGGGAATCCAGTGGACAATGTTGAAGGATCACAAATTGCGTGTGCAGCTCTTAGAGCCTTAGCTTTGAACTCCAGGGAACAATTAATTCAAGAACAACGGGGAGATCCTGAGTTAGGGCATATCTATCGTTATTTGGAAAATCCGGAAGATGGTTCAGTTAATGCAACTGTATGCTAGGGTTAGTCCCAGGATTTTAAGTTAATTGATGGTTTACTCTTTTACGCGAAGTATTGCACATTTCTTGGGGAACTCAGAGTATACATTCCTCAATCTCTTCGCGACGCAATAATGAACGAATTTCACGATCAACCATTAGCCGGCCATTTAGGAAAGAAAAAGACATTTAGAATTACGTCATACGTGTTATTTTCCGTATATGAGGAAATACATATTTAAATATGTATCAATCTGTGACTGGTGTCAAAAATTCAATTATAAAAACGCGCTACCAGCTGGTTGATTAATTCCTATAGTAAATATTTGATTACCCCAATGAAATCGTGACGTTAGACTTACTAGGCCCCTACCCAGCATCCCGATCCGAAAGATAGATTTATCTTAGTAATAACTGACCACTTCACTAAGTGGAGTGAGTTTATACCTTTAAGAAAAGCTTCGGCCCAGGCCTTAGCTAAGGCTCTTTTTGAAAACTATTTCACGATATGGAGCTCCTATTTCCTTGATTAGTGATAATATTACCCAATTTATATCCGATGTCTTTGAACATTTAAGTCACAGGTTGGACATAAAACATTAAAACTGTAACGTATCGGCCGCAATCTTATCTAACGGAAAGAGTAAACTGCACTTAAGTGCAGATGATAGCATGTTTTGTAGAAGAAAATCACGATAACTGGGACCGATTCCTCCATGCTTTCGCGTTACGCACAGCAATTAATGTAACTACTGGTTAAACTCCGGCTGAATTATTCTTAGGTCGAAAAATTATCACGCCTTTTCGTAAATTAGTACTGGTAACGGATGGTGCATTATATGTGGGAGGCAATATTTAAAAATTATTTGATGAGGCGAGGCAGAATATGCAGAGACAGCATAAGACGTGGGAGAAATATTATAATCGAAAAAGGAGAGTGGTTAACATCAAAGTTAACGATTTAGTCTTGATACAAACTCATTTTATTAGTGCAGCGGGCAGGAGAGTTGTGGGAAAATTTATGCCAAAATTTGAAGGGCCCTACAGAGTGTTGGAAGGTCAAAACAACAATTTGACCATTTGGAAAAGGGGAAGAAGGGTCACAGTAAATGTTGACCATATGCGGATTTATCATCCGAGAAATTCGGAAACAAGTACTTATATATGATAGCATTAATGAGAGAACATATGAGGGTAAGGGATCGAGTAATTGATCTAATAGGTCGAACGTGGAAAAATCCAGACGTTCTAGAAAACCCTCGGGCAATGAGAATAAGAGTTGTAAATCGGGTAAGGGAAATGCCGGATTGGAGGATCTGAGAGTTAAACGTGATAGAGTAATAGAGTCGACGGGTACATCGGAGAGGTACGATGGAAAGAGGCAAAAAATATGCAGGAAGCAATCGTTTAGAGGGTCTGATTATTAACAGCATAGAAAGAGGAAAGCGCCTGTACTGCCCCAAGGTCTGTATAGAGGGGTTCCATCGTCCATATATTATAGATCACACAAATATATGAGGAAGGACTTTAATAAACATCTTTCGCAGGAGTCTGAGAATTCCAGGAACATCAAATCAATGACAGGCGAAGAGATCCAATCCACCTAAACAAAAGAGCAGTCGAAAAACAAGAGTGGAGTCTGACAAAATCCGAGAGACCAAGTTAAACACTAACAAAGGACACGGTGTAGCTGAGGGGAGACCGGCCCGGTCTAGAAGGAAGCCAACTAGGAGACACCTTGCCCGTATTATCTAAGGAGCAGCTTCAAAGAACCAGAAGGACTACCGGAGGAGCAGAGGAGTACGGAGATCGACAGTCTACCACAGAACAGCCTGAGGAGAAGGAGCCTCAGTGTGGAAACATTAGACGGAGATCCGGCAGATAGGAGCACATAAAAAAAATCAGGTTGTATTATCCTTTTTTTTTGTTTTCTTGCTGACAAGCAGCCAGGTGTTTTTTCATTACCAAGTCGAGATTTTTTTAAAAAATATATTATCTGTACAAGAGTTGACACTAAGATGTGTGCATTTTTCAGGTCAGAAAAATGAACTTTTGTATATTAATTTTCCCCCAAAGTATGGAAACAATTGTTTGAGGACATTTGTTTGCAATTTCTGACTTGAAGGTTCTGCGGGAATATCTAGCATTGTTTTTTAGATATATTGTAAATTGTATGCATGTCTGTATATCGTTAAGCCTATGTATATGTATATTTTTAATTCGCATCTAGTGACTTGGGACGCTACGTAGTTAGGCAATACTAACAATAACATTGACAAGCGCAGCATGCATGGAATGGGAGTTTTTTTTAAAGAGCCAGATGTATTAATTGATGTATTGTAAAATGATGTGTGAAATGTGGAAATGTATTTGTGCATAATGTTTTTTTCTTCGAAAAGATATTAAAAGAGTTGTTATTTCAAAGTAGCTGACTCTGATTATTGTACCGTAGACAGTGAGACTTCTGTAAAACAAGACAGTATGTTACAATGTTTAAGTAATTAAGTAAAGCACACGGGCAGGTTTTTCCACACTGTGGTTTTTCCCTCGGTCCGTAGCCATAAATTGGGTGTGCTGTCGGGAATTTTAAATATGTAAATGTCTACGTCAAACTTTAATAATAAGCAATTTAAAGCGGAGCTTCTGGTCTTCTTTCATTTCTTTCCCTTAGCGTTGGAAACATCTTAAAGTGTTATATAGTTAAGTAAAGAGTGTTTTTTTTCCAGGTATAGAAGTTTAAGTTGGCACTACTTTCCAAGATGGCGACCGATTTAACAGCTGTCAAGTGATTTATTCTCAGTTTGGTTTGGCAATTTATCAAAACGATCATCAAGCAAGGCGTAGATTCGTCGAATGGGCCCAAAACGAGATTGCCATTGTTCCCGATTTTGATAAGCAAATTTTGTTTAGCGATGAAGCGCACTTCTGGTTGAATGGCTACGTCAACAATCAAAATTGCCGCATTTGGAGTGAAGCTAATCCACAAGTGTATGTCGAAACACCGTTACATCCAGAAACACTGACTGTTTGGTGCGCTTTATAGGCTGGTGGATTCCTTCTTCAAAAACGATGAAGGCCACAACGTTACAGTCAATGGTGATCGATATAGAGCCATGATTACTAACTTTTTCATTCCTGAATTGAACAATCATGATGTCCAGGAGCTGTGGTTCCAACAAGACGGCGCAACATGTCACACAGCTCGTGCCACAATCGATTTATTGAAAGACACGTTTGGTGACCGCCTAATTTCCCGTTTTGGACCTGTGAATTGGCCTCCAAGATCTTGTGATTTAACACCGCTAGACTATTTTTTGTGGGGCTATGTAAAGTCATTGGTCTATGGGGATAAGCCACAAACGCTTGACCATTTGGAAGACAACATTCGCCGTGTTATTGCCGATATGCGGCCACCAATGTTGGAAAAAGTCATCGAAAATTGGACGTCCAGATTGGACTACATCCGAGCCAGCCGTGGCAGTCATATGCTAGATATCATATTTAACATGTAATGCCACAAGATTATCTTTCTAATAAAAAAAAATTCATGTCAATCGAATAATACATCGTTTTTTTATTGCAATTTAAAGTTCTATACCTCTAAAAAAACACCCTTTATATTAAATTCTTAAACACTGATTATTCAGTTTCTTAGAATATCGCTACGTAATCTATTTCAGGCCATTTTATACCTTCGAATAAATCCCGTTTTCTTCTTGGAGGTTATTGTGACGGATCTGTACGGCACTTTATCACTAATACTCTTGGGCGTGTTTGGGGATTGTAAATTCGCGTATATTTCCTAGAAGAAACCGGGATATGCAAATGAATCAAAGTATTTAAGGATAATGTTGTAAGTTAGCAGGAGAGATTATACGCCAAGAGAAAGGTTGACGGAGTTCTAAGAAGATTCAAGTTGATTGTGTGATTTGCGTCTCGCTGATTATTAGGCAGCGATCTACAATTGGAAAGTTTGATCCACCTGGAAAGTAAGGAAGTAAAAGGCAAGTGACATTTAAATTTAAATTATCGGATCATAAGAGTAAATATATAATAAAGTTAGTGGGAAGTTAATGAAGGCTAGTAATTCAAATTGCGTGTATTTCTCTGTCCCCTTATTCCGATAGTACCTTTCGATAGAGTTTAATATTTGATAAGTATCATATTTCGTGATTTAATCTAATAGTTAGGGTCAATCATATTTACGTAGACATCTTGATAAATCTTTGTAATTAGATGGTTGATAATCGATTCAAGTGAATAAATATAATTTGTTTTTGTGCAAAAATGTCGTCTGGTCGTTTTTTGCCTCAATTCAGTTTTGGTGTCCAGGGTGGAATCCAGGGGGATTCCCACATATTTTCTGTACAATACATGCAACACAATACAAGAAAACAATACATGCAAGCACAGAACAATGTTTTTCGAGAAAACACTCGATCTTATTCTTTTTTAATCCCATTCTCAATAACCCGGCATTTTCACAAACTTGACCACTCTTCGATCCACATTAGGCCGAGTTTTCGATTCTACTGTACTGTGTTAGAGAAGATTTTTGGCTTGTTTTCAATATAACAGTGAAAATATCTTTGCAATAAAATGGTGGAAATTTTAACTTTGATCAATTCATTCAGTTTAGTGATTAAAACGATACAAAGGCATTCATTGAAACAAAATAAGTTGAAAGAACAACACTGTGCGATACTTGCATAATCACACCACTACAATGGATTGAGACGAATACAGAATTTCATGATTTCCTCTTCGTATAAATTAAATTGCACTCCAGTCAGTTTTTCTTCTAATTTTTAAGCCTAGAATGGTTATTGTAACTAGAACTGTAAAAAAATATTACTCTGTATTTATTGGCAAGCATACCGAAATGCCTATTTCACTATAACTAAGCTAATTCACTTTACTACACATTTTATGTTTATAAAATAGACATTGAATGATTTCGATTGACCGAATCTGGACACTGAAAGTTTTGTTTAAGATGTCAGGAGAAAATTTAATAAAAAAAAAAGCAGAAAAAGGCCAAAAAAGGTGCACCACATCTATTGATGACAGAAGAACAAAAATACTATGTTTCAGAGATAAAAGAATTTCATGGACATCCATCTGAAGTGATCTGAATGATGCTGGTGTTTCTGTCAGTTCAAAAATAACCAGGAGTAGTGTAAGGAACCGCTGCCTGCACCTGGCAACAGGTCGAACGAGAGACGATATAAAGAGAAGGATCTGGCAAGGAGAGGAGAAAAGGTCGGACGGGGAGAGGAGAAAGGGTCGGACGGGGGAGAGGAGAGCGGCGGCGAAGAAAACGAGGGGTCGTGAAAAGTAGACACGGCTGAACGATGTATCGTAATCTTGTAACATCTCAATATATTCTTGATTTTAAGAAATGTCCCATAGAAGGTGTGGAATAAACAGTGGGACCAAATCCTGTCTGCTATTATTTTCAATTCACAATGCGAACACGATCAGAAAGGAACCCACAAGTTTACAAGTAGATTAGCAGATGTAAGACTAAAAGGAAGAATTCCACGAAAAAAGCCGCATCTCAGTTTATAGCAGGATTAAAAGGGACTATAGTGGACAATAGAACACATTAATTGGACAAATAATTATTGGTCGCAAGTTAGAGGGACGAAACTGATATATTGTTATTTGGTAGTGGTAGCCTTAAATATGTAAGACGTAGAATAGCAGAAATGGTATATCCTGATTGCATCTAGGCAACTGTGAAGCACCCACATAGTTTTATCACTTAGTCATGCATATCAGCAGATGGTATCACCTTCATATCATCGATGGGACACTGAATGGTATAAAATACATTGACCCCATTCTAGAATCCAAATTTCTGCTTCATTTATTTTTCAGCAAGATTCTGCTCCTTGCTACACAGTAACGTAATTGAGTTGTTGGTCTGGCCAGGAAACAGTTTTGATCTCAATCCTATCGAAAACTCGAGGCACCATTTTAAAACTCTTGTCCGAATGAGGTACCCAAGAAAGAAAAATGAACTAATTGAGGATATAATTGTTTCCTGGGCATCATGTAATAACGAAGGAAGAGCTTAAAACTATTTTCAGCTCAATGAAACATTGATGGGTTGATTGATTGATTGATTGAATATTAACGTCGCACTGTTCAGCTACACGAGGGCTTTTGGCGACGGACCACGTAATTTTGAACCATGGTCAAGTGACGTGGACGACACCTGAGCTGGCACCCCCCTCTCCTAACTACCACACCGCACCAACGGGAGGACGTTTCAGCTCTCGACAGATTTAACGTGCATCGCTGCCCTACACGGCGGGTCTTTAGTGGTACTGGGCTCGAACCCGTGACAAAGCAAGCCACGGTCCGATACCTATACCACTCGGCTACCGCGGCCACGAAACATTGATGGGAAGCTGTAGTGAAGAATAAAGGCAACCTCACTAAGCTCTGATAATTCCCTGTTATCATGAATATCTAATGTATATCGACAGTTATTGCAGCATAACTTTTTTTGCATCGCAAATATTTGAATTTTCTTTTTTGTATTGAATTTAGAATTAAATTCTAAAATGATATAAAACTTTCCATTTTGTGCAAGGAAAGATTTTCTATAAGCATACAAACTGAAAAAACATAATTTTAGCCACAACTGTATAATTAAATTATTTTCACACACACAATTAACATTTGTTTACTTCTAAAATCCTGTTCTCCTCCCTTCCCATACACAACTAATTTTAATGTATTTTACCACAAATAAGTAAATAATACTAGATAATACAGGAATCAATCAGCTTTTCACTTCATAAAGTACATTATTTTAACCCAATAATCTTATTATCGGATATATTTTTCAGAAGTTTTAAACTGACTATTAAACTTAATAAAAATTTCGTATTTCATAGCGCAATTTTAGTAACGCCTTATAACTTCCTTTACCCACATATCCATGATTTTAAGATTTGTTTTGTGAAATATAATCCTTAAAAGGCTTTAATGGCACATCAAGAATAATGATACTCAAAGTTATAATTATCATTTTTTTGAAAACTGTGCTCAAAAAATATCTATTTATAATTTTTAAATATAAAAATAATTATATATTCAATATTTTAATTTAAATCCTTTTTCGATTCTTATAAAGACGTTTTCAAAACATCTTTTGATATTTGTATTCATGCGGTTTCTTCGATATCAGAAAAAAAAATTAATTAAAGTCTTCGAATGAAAAGTTGACTTGAACATGTCTATGAAAATTCGGAAATTTGAGCTTGAATAGCTTCAGTAGCGAACTCAGACTACTTTCCTAGGAGAGTTATTTTTTTTTATAAAACGTAGTCAAAAGCACCGAGATGTCATCTCAATGCTAAAAATTAAAACTATGTTGGTCTACGAGTCTCCAAACTCCCCCCTTGTATACGATACTGGATAACTAATTTATGATAAACCTGACCAGGATATTCTAAAACTGCTGTCTAGACTTGGCCCTAGCAAATTGGTATGCCTCTAATGGACCCGTTCCCACGCTTGGGTGTATGGTAACGATACACTTGCAAGAAATGGATCCGATCGCAAACTCTGCACATGTAATCCAATTGGAAATCCATAAAAGTAAATTACTCTCCACGTGGCACCTGGTCATAAGTGGTATGTGGCCCAGGACTATATCATGCAGTGGCCCCAAAGTTGGACTTATCGAGGCTTAGAAGAGGACATTGGAGTCCTAAGAAGAGAGACAAATTTTTTCCCTGTTCTCTCCCTGCCAGCCCTTCTCATCTTTTTGCATGTCTCCTGGAGGCATCTGGTGGCTGAGCAGGAGAGGAGTTTTGAACTACTTCTGCGACAGGGTCTTTTGGACCTGGTGTAGGCTTTCCTACACCAGAGGGCTACGCAACAACTATTAGAATTTGTAAACATATGGCAAGAATACTTGTAGAACACATATATTACTTTATAGAAATATTTAAAAACTCTCCTGGTGAGAAGAAAACAGGAATTTTTTTTGAGAATGGGAAATCTAAAACGTGAGAAGTAAACTTATAAAAAAAAAATAGCACTTCACTAAAAATTTGATTCATTTGAATGTTTGATTCTTCATAAAGTATATTTTTTTCATTCATTATATTTAAGTATTACCCCTTTACCTATGTCCTATGATATGTTTTAATAAAGCTCTATACGGAAATTGGAACTCACCTGCAGGGATGTAGGCAACACACATCTTTGGTCATCCAAGCGACTGTTTTGTAATCTTTCTAGCAACTCAAAGAGATCTTGCGTGCCCTAAAGATAAAAATAAAGACAATAGGTGATTTACTTTTGTAGCAAGCATCATTACAGATAGTTTCGATACATATTGTTGTTATCTAGTCTAAATTATTTCGGGACCAGCACATAATGATGATGCATAGAAAGGAAAGAATTTTAATTAAACCAAAAAATTGTTTGGTCATCAGTTACATAATTTTTTCGCAGAATCGTGTATCCTAAGAACTTTAAGTTTCATCGCACGAAATACATAAAACATTCAGATTAAGAGTATTTATGATTAAATTACGAAATCAGCATTGTGTTCCGCTTAATCTGCTGTGGATGGAGAATCAGTGTATGAAAAAAAAATCCCTATTCAATTAATGGTTTTTTGTTGTTTTTGTTTTGTTTTTAAGTGCGATTTTTCGTCAGACTATTAAACATTAATATAGAATAGAAATAATTGAATAGTTTCGTAAATTCGCTTGTGTTTTCATGGGATTTTTTTAAAGAAAGAAAATCATTGTGGAAGCCCCCTTGCCTCTCATAATCATTGAGTATCAGCTTCCTAGGTTTTCGCTGGAAAAGAATGGAAACATAGATGAAACTGGTAAATTGAAAATATTTGTTAACGGATTGTTTCTGTAATACAATATTGTGTGAGGAGGTATTTTTCCATGATTTCACATTTCATCATACTACCATTCTTTACTGTACATCAGGATATAACAATATATAAAATTGCTTAGGAAAAAAAATTACTTTTTTTTTCTCACAAGCGATAAACATTGTTAAATACCCTTTGAGATTTATTGTCCGCGTTACTGGTTACACTATTCTTAACAGATATTATAAACACAGAAGAGAATTATCAATGTCATTTTTAATGCATAATTTAACTGTTTATAAATCTGTGTATAAACTTTTTATACGTTTATGTTAACTTTTCGTTTTTCTAGTACCAGGTTATCATCGTAGATGGGAGAAGGCATGGAGAAAAAAAAAGATATTGCCCTGTTATTTTTTTCCCAGTCAAATATTTCTTTTAATAGAAAAAAAAATTATACATAGATTTTTAAATATGAAATATTAATTAATTTTTTTGCTTGACTTCAATGAAAAATAATTTTATTTGTATGTTGTACAAAAAAAATCATTGTTTGTGTAAAAAGTAGTCTACCTTACACGTTTTTAAAATATTTTTTAGTCTTCCATATTCTCAATTTTCAACAATTAACTTCTTTCATAAACAGACATTTAACAGAGATTTTGCATCAAAAATAAATGAGTGCTTGAGAAGTTAATTTTTTTATCAGGAAGCTATAAGTGTTATTTTATATTATAATGCTAGTCAACGTTTTGAGTAGTTTTCTTAAAACTCTAATGTTCATGGAAAAACTTTAATATGAGTTGTATATTTTCACAGAACAGCGGTGACCAATTATGAAGTGAAATATATTTTAGCACAAATGAAAGAGTTGAATAAATTGCATCATTGAATTGTAGAATTATATCCCATTTCAAAAGGTTCACGAAGAGATTAGTATTTCTTCCGCATAGTTGGGTTTTATCTAAACAGATGATTTTGAAAGTTGTATCTTCAAAAACCTGAGAATGACACATTATATAAAGAAATTTAATACAAATCCGAACTGAAAAATAATCCAGCTCTTTATTGCGGTGTAGTTGGATAATACACTCTGTCGCAAAAAAATATATGCACCCAGAAGAAATTGAGCTACATTCACGAAATTTGGTATGCATGTAGTGTATATGAAAATAAACAAATGATTAAAAATTCAGAACAAAATATCATTTTATTAAGCGGTTACAGCTTGCAAAAGGTTAAAAATCAGTAAGTAGTAAAGCCACCTCTGGCAGCTATACAAGCCGAAATTCGGCGTGGCATCGATTTAATTAGATCACTTATGACCCCCTGTGGAAGATCCTGCCATAGTCTTTGCATCTGCGCAGTTAATTCTCCTGTATCTCGGGACGGCTGCAGTTGCCTTCCCAGCGCGTCGCAGACATGCTCTATTGGCGAAAGATCTGGTGACCTGGCAGGCCATGGTAGGACGTCATATTCTTGAAGACATTGTTGCGAGAGTCGCGCAGTATGTGGACGAGCATTATCTTGTTGATAAATGGCACCTGGGCGACTTGATAGCATGGGTAGCACAATCGGCGTTAAAATATCGTCCACGTATCTGCGAGCTGTCAAAGTGCCTTGAAGGACCACTAAAGATGATCGTGTGTCCCAAGAAATTGCTCCCCACACTGTCACACCTTGTGAAATTGCTGTATGCCGCTCGACAATAAATGCCGGATCGGACCGCTGGCCGCTGCGCCTCCAGACACGTGTGCGGTGGTCATCAGCACTGAGACTGAATCGGGATTCATCACTGAAGACGACACGTCTCCAGTCTGTCACACTCCAAGTTGCCCGAGGTCGGCAAAAATCCAGTCGACACTGCCTATGATGTGGGGTCAGTGGTAAGCGTCTTAGCGGACGTCGGCTCCTCAAGCCAACTTCGGTCAGTCGTCTCCTTATGGTTTCTCTTGATGGCACTGGATGTCTGGAAGGAGGTAAGTGGCGTTGAATCGATGCTAGCGACGTTGTTGGTGCCGAAGTGGCCACTCTTCTGATTGCACGATCCTCGCGATCATTTGTGTTCCTGGGACGTCCTGACCCTCCGCGACGGTACACTCTACCTTCTGTGATCCACTGTTGCCAACACCGAGCAACTACCATATCGCTCCGACCGAGGTGGCGGCCGATACGTCTATTCGACCAACCTGCTTCTCTGAGGCCTATTATACGGCCCCTATCAAAGTCCGTCAGCTGCTCGTACTGCCGCCGGTTACGTCTTAGAGGCATCCTAAGTCTCAATATTGTCTATCAAAGTCATCAGATTCGTTTGGATAGCCGTACGGCGCTCGTACTCATGCTTTTAAACTCTCCCAGTTGCGCAACTAATATGCGCATAGCACACTTAGCCTTGTCTCATTGGCTTCGAAATTTTAATCATTTGCATATCTCTTACCAGACTACATTCTTGCCGAGTTTCGTGATTGTAGCTTGATTTCTTCTGGGTGCATATATTTTTTTGCGACAGAGTGTATTTGTCTAAGAATAAATACATGTCACAACACATTACAAAGATTACGAATGTTACAAGATAAACATCAAAAATCATTCAATAATCTCGTATGTTTAGTTACCGAGAAATTTCTGTATTATTCATCTCAGAATTCTGTACATATTTTGGCAAAGCTCAAGATTTCCTTCCTGCATATTTGAAACGAAATTGATAACTTTAACATCGAGTAGAAAGTTATTAAGACCTGACGAAGAAAGCATGATCCTCTCATTACACTACATAAAAAAGAAAACTTTGTTCCAAACCAATCAAGACTATATATATAACTAGGTATTAAACTTTTTCACTTATTTGGCCTGAAATCATATATTTAAACATACAGATCGTGTTCCTGTTAAGTTGGCTACTTTCCGGCTTAAAAAATAGATTTGTGCCTCATTAAATAAATTGGATACTCAGCAAAGCATCAAAGCGTTTTGTCCCGAATATTTTCAAAACGATTAACAATGCAGTTTGAAAGAGAAGAAAAACTAAAACTGAAAATGTAAGCTTGGAATAAGAAATAAACGAGAGAAAACTCTTCGATAGTTGAAAGTTAATGAATATCCCAAGATTACAACGGAAGGATCAAATATAGAAAGAAAATCTCTCCGGAACTATTTCTGGACGAACAAACATATGGTTGATCTTTAAGTTAGAATGATACGATTTGTTTACTTTTCATTGAAATTATCAATTTTAAAATTGTTTTAGAGCACATAATGAACAGTATTTAAGTGGCAAAAAGAACGGTATTAATTTAAGTTATTTAGTTAGTAAATTATTAGCTATTGGATATTTTTTTTATTACTTTAGTACAGTGCTTCTCAAACTTTCAATACTGGCGCCCCCCTTATCAATCACAATTTTTATCGCGCCCCCCTTATACATTAATAATGTATTGAATGCAACGATAATGCACTTTTTTTTACGCTAAAGCAATAATCTTAATTATATACCGTACAAATTCATGACATAAGTTTTAAATTTTGTATATGTTGCTTTTAAGCAAAAAAAAAAAAAAAAAATTAAGTAATAGGATAATTATTATGTTATTTTTCCTTTCTCTAATTTTTAAATTGGAACATATTGCAAAATGCGGTGGCTGCTTAGAAGACAAAATATAGATATCTGCTTTTTTTTAGAAAGAACTCAATGGGTCACTTTCTAATCATAAGCATTCCTTTGAAAAATTTGCTCTGTAAGACAAGCCCATGGAAGTCGCTAATACTTATTAAACTTGTTCTTAATTTAGCATTAATTAATTAGTTATAAAATACTTTGTGAAGCACTGATACATTAAAAGTATACCGGCTGAAGTACCCGCTATTTGCACGAGTTCATTTATAAGAAAATAAAACATTATTGATATAATCGCTGAATTTTAAGGAGAGTAAAGCCAAGTGCGCGACAATGTTTACAAAAATGTAAAAGGATTTTTTTAAATCATTGCTCAAATTATAATTAGTTTTAAGCGAACTGTAGTTTTAAGCCTCACAGAATTAGCATTTAGAATTGATGTTGAATAATGAACAATAATATAAAATTCCGATGAGAAATAATTGTATTATTTTTAATATTTAAAGTGAAAAGACTTCAAAATGTTTTAAACCTGGAGCAGGCACGCACTCGATACTAATGGTCGAGTGGGGTTATTGAGCCACCCCAAATTTTTTTTATAATTACTTTTATAGTACAAAATAAAAATCGTAATTCCAGTGAATAATTTAATTAAGAGAAAATACACACTCACCTACTTTCAAGAACACAGAAAATATTTCGGAAAAAAAGTTTATCACACCGGGAACTTAGTCAAAACAAGTACCTTAAGATTGTAAAAAAACGTTTGTCACTCCCAAAAAAGAGGGGGAGATATGTGACAAATATATTTTAGTTCACACGTTAAGACTGTCAAACAAGAGGATAGTGTCAGAGCCATTGGTAACAATTAAACAGTTCTGCCAGAATTACCAATTTCGTGCACTCTGTGTAACAGCTCCGGAATAAAAGTGTATTTATTACAATATGGATGTTCAAAAAAATTATGTAAAACGTTTTTCATTATGCTTTTTTATATGTTTGGGAATAACTCATAGAAACAAATCTTGGCCAAGTAATTCTTCAAAGAGCTCTCTGTGCTTTTCCAAAAATCATAAAAATATTTTACAAGGAAAAAATCCCTGCAGAAATAGTTTATTTGCAACTTCCCTAAATGAAAAAACAAATACATAAGAGCAGGGACGTAACTAACCGTACAAGTAGGTTCGAAGGTCAAACCGCAGCAACTACACACACACACATTCTGCTGCCTATAGCTGATGTGACAATAATATAACAGTGATGAATTTTTTATCTTCCTAAGATTTTTTTTCGATTATGGGTCTGGGTTTTGTTTTTCTCATTTTGGTTTGAAAAGAAACCGTAATAGAAGTAGAAGCTTTAATTTTTTATGACGTAATATCGCAGATATATAAATTATATCAGTGTAAATGTGTATTTTTTATTATGTCAGAAAGTATTTTGTTTTACTTCATTAATATAGACGCCCACGATAATAGAGCAATTATCCGAATCGAAAAATACCCCATTAATCCCTTTTTAATCGCCCAAGAAATATCCTTGCAAACCTTTAACTACAATTTTTTCAAACCTCTCAATCACCTATTTCAGGCAGACTCCCTCTCCTCCAATAGGAGCAGAGCGAGCTGACCAATCCCGACCGCTGCTCTCATAGCGGTTTTTCACTTCAAAGTCTCGTACATCCACCCCGCCCACCCCGAGTGGCTGCATCCCGATTGGCCGAGCCAAAATCACTCTAATGTTCCAAAAACCCCCGATTTTTCGCGCAGCTCCCAGACGGCCCTCGCAGGTGTTGCGGCTCGCCGCATCGCCTGTGCCCGGCTTTTTCCCACTTTCTCAAATAAACTTACCATTTATATTTAAATTTCAAACTTTCCGCTGATACTCTATACTTCCCCCACAACAAGTAACTCTCCCCCACAAGTGTCTTTCACTTCCTAATGAAAAAAAAATACTTTTAAATATTAATATTCTATACTTTAATGCAGTTCTGGGCTAAGGTAAAACCGAAGCAAAGCTCACCCACAGTTCCAAAGATAGGAGGTGAAGTTTCCCTGCGGGAAACAAGTACTCCGACAACATTTCCACGTATATTTACTTCATTCCAGTAAATAAATTGTTTTTAATCGTTTATTTTCGATATGCTCGCGCCCCCCTTGTACGTTTATCGCGCCCCCCCAGGGGGGCGCGCCCCACAGTTTGAGAAACACTGCTTTAGTATATTAATTCATAATTCGAAAATTCTACTACACAATTTGCCATTTCATCTCTATGTATTTTAAGCAAATTGGCTTTATAAACTCGATCGATATCAAAATTTCTTTAAAAAACTGTTACTAAACTCAAAAGTGTATTTCAATAAAAATAAGCATGAGTTTTCGCAAGATAGAACTTATTTTACCAATTTCTTTTTATCGAACATCAACTGATAAATTTTGAAATCGCATCTACGAAGAAAAACATCAAATTACATCCTGTCCTTATCTACAAAGATAAATAAAGTAAAAAAAAAAGTTGAGCAAAAAAATATACCTATTCAGTTTTACAATTTACTTTTATTCAAGCCCATATAAACATTTTTATCCAATATATATTGTTGGATTGCTGAATAATAAGCTTTCTTGATCACGATTGATAGCTATGCCTGTCATAAATTAGGACTGATGGAGGAAAAATTGCATTAGCTTTTGAAAATGTGTGTGAGAAGAGCAAAAAATATATTTTAAAATGGAACAAGAAGTTTATTTAAGTGATGCTACAGCATTGAATATAAATCTGAAGAATCAACTACTGCACATTGATTCTTCTACATAAGATGCTCTTTTGAACACCTTTGATGCGAATATTAAGGCAATTAATATTTATTTTCGAAAGGAAAATAAAAATAAAATTCAAAAGCATTGCAATTGGCGAAGAAAAATTTCTACTGAAACTGCATACGAATCAGAAAAGTGCATAGTCATGGCAAAAAAATGTTCATGGGAGAAGATGTTCCACACATTTCAAAATTTCCTTATTAAAACTATTTTCAAATTTCTTCGTTTATTTTCAAGGTGAAAAGATTAATTATGTGGAATACGGAATTTCGAATATTATAATTTTTTTTCTGAAAGGCAAGTATAAAATGTAAAAGTATTTTTACAGAAATTCATGTGAAGAAAAATCACATTTTAATACAAAATATTTTTATACACCTACAAAATAATTGCTTAACATATTTTCTTTCTTATTTTAAAACTTGGATATTTTTTTTATTTTTAAGGAAATATCCATGCACTATACAATAACAAAAACATTTCATTAAAATAAAATTTCCTTTTTATTAGAAGTAATCTGTTTAAAATTTTAGTAGATTGTTATTTCTCTATGGGGGAGTATCAACCTTCACATCCCCTATTGCTATGTCACTAAGAAAAGTTTCAAGAAATAATATTTATACATATTCTTTTAGTTATTTGAGTTGAATAAATATTTGATCATGGAATCAAGTTCTCAGTAAAAATAATAGTTCAAAAACGAACTAAGACTTCGATTTACGATCTATTAAAAGTAAACTGAAATTGAAAACCGAAATACCTAATAAATTATAGTTTCAAATTTCTGAAAACAGAAAGTACTTTGAGCTAAGTTCATTTTTCCAAGGGAAGTGTTTAAAAACTGTAGTAATACTTCGTATGAAACTAAAAGACGTCGAACTTTACGAAAATTACTTTACATGTTGGATACAGAGGACGAATCGGGCTTCTGAAATGGCAAAAAAAACTGTGCTGCACAATTTAAAAGAAAGTGTTTAATATTCTAAAGCGTTTTTTGTAGCGTATAAAAAATTTTTATTCTCAAAAAAGCTTTGTTTCATCTCTCCCTTGCAACAAATCTACCGTTGCGGAAAAATATAAATATATATTCCAAAGTTGAAAATAAAACTATTTTTGCATACATAATGAGCAAACTTTATGACGCAGTGAATTTTAAATACATTTTGAATTTTAAATAAAAGAAATAAATGATGGAATTTTTTAAACCACGCATATATGTTCATATAAAATTTCGGGACGCAGGAATGATATTTGAAACAAGTGTTGAAATAAAATTATAATTTTTAAAAAATATGTATTACCATCTCTTAAGGATTAATTTGTATTAAAAATCATTAATACCTTATATCAAATTCTAAACAGAATAAAATGAGTTTTTATAGGATATAAAAAGAACTGGATTTGAGAAAAATTAGAAAACTACAGGGAACAAAATACACACCTTTCCAAACAATTTAGAGCCTGGGAATGAGCTTAAAATAATAAATACCAAAATTTTTATTATAATTATTTATGTATAATATAGTTTTAATCCTACTGAAATTGATTCTTTAAGAAATATAAGTAAGTTTATCGAAAACAAGCAAATAACCAGAAATTGTTTTGCTTTGATCATAAAATATTGTGTCTGATGTTTTAATATTTTTTCCTTACAAGAAATATTTTTTTAGTTTATACTTCACGTATTACTAGTTGATTAATTAATGTCTGAAATTTTTTTCAATGAATTTTTAATGCATAGGGAATTGAAAATTTAAAAAGACCTCATATAATGTGAGAGCTGTAATTAGATAATTTTAATACATTATTGATGATGTCTATAAAATATATGAGTACTAACTGAGTTAACTTAAAATTTCCTTTTATCATAGACAACTTTGTAATTAAATTTTCTATGGGCTTTCATCGTCTTTTTATTTGGCTTTGTTAAAAATAAGGAGGAATTCCATTATCAAGTTCTTTAGGGTCAAAGGTAAAAGACGTCAATTCCAAACAGCATGTGATAACTGACCATGGATGTATATAATAAAGTTATAAGCTGATGTAAGTCAAAATACATCAGAAACTTGTTTTGCGAGTATTTTCTTAAAATAATTAATAGCAAATCTTTTTAATAGTTTTGAGAATTATCTGCATTCCCAGAGAGAAAAATTAAATTAAGTTTTCCATGTGTGTGTTTGGAAGGAATCATGAATAATTGGCAATTATAAAGAAGTCAAGGATACGTTTTGAGAATTGGTTAAATAAAGCCAGTATCACTAGGTTTTCGAAGTTAATATTGGCAGCTCAGTCAAGAACATAATTCTTGAAAATGGCTTTGAAAGCAAGATCGATACCCATAACGCGGTTTTATAGGTTTGGAAAAAAATATTTAGAAGATAGATACGAATTTTTTACGCAATGTATATTTTCCTTCCCCTGATTTTTTACAGTTTACGAAACAAAGCATATTTTAATAAGTTTATAATGTATAAGGACACACCTCCTTAATATTTTTTAAAAAGTGATAGGTAATGCGTTTGGAATAAATTGTATTCAAATTTTATGAAATCTCTTTTTTATTTCTTTTATCAAGAAAGCAAAAATTCAACTTACTTCTGTATTCCACAATATTTTCGAACTTATTTAAATCTATCATGAAACTGAAATGCTTAAGTATTTTTATCTACGAATCGATTAAACTTAAAGCTCAAATTAAAGAATAAAATATAAATTAAACTGTATTCGTTTTATTCCTATTACTATAAGTGCATGATTTTTATCAATATTGATGCTCTCAAGTGTCTAACCTTATTCATCTTCTGAAGAATAAATTTAAATGAAATTAACTCTACCAGCCTTTTGGGATTAGTTGATGTGTAACGGATGGGACAGTCAGGAAACCCTTAACACGGCTTTAACTTCGTATATTTATGTAAATAAATTATTAGAGTAACTCAAATCATTGTTTCATTGAGCTCGAGCTTTACCTGTTTAACAAAACGATCTTCACTTGATTGCTAAGTAGAAAAATAAACACTCACCTTGCTAAGCTCCTCTGTCTCTCCATCATCAAGAGTCTCTTGAGTAGACCCTTGCCAATTTTTTTCCATAGACCTGCGTCTGAAAGAGAATATAGCCTTATTTTTTTTCATTTAACGGTTGCTCAACTAATTACAGTGATTACTAGGCACAATTGATATATAAGCTCAGAGGGAAAAAAAGACAATACTGAAGAAACGAGTTTTTGACAATAACTTGACAACAAAGATGATAAGAGTTACTACAGATAACAACCCTCTGGGTGTTAGTTTTAGACAGTTATGTATTGCATATGTGGGTCATTGTCTTCATCCGAATAGTTGAGACATTTGATAAGCACAACCATGGGAAGATTATATCTATATATAAATATTGTTACTTCAGTTTTGTGTACAAAAAGTGACTCATCATAACGTAACTATATAAGTGATGCGTTGGATTTTATTCCCTTGAGAAATGGATTACATAGGAATCATTAAGTAATCGCGTTTTAATTAATTTGCTGTTTTTAATTTTACCGTTTAGGTCAATTGTATTAATTGTTACAATTTTCTATGTATTCGATTGGTTATTTAGTATATTTGATTGAGGATTTCATTATTCCAGCCACATAATTATTAAGTCATGTTTTCAGGTTCTTTTTCAATTCCTCTACTATTAGCTCAGACTCTCTCTACATATATTTATTTATCTTGATGGAATTTTCAATCGTTAATAAAATACATTTTAAAGCGCTCAATTGAGCTGAAATTTTATATACAGGATTTTGGATGACAATTCAATGATTTGATTATAATTAATAAAAATTAACTGATTAAAACTAATTATTCAAAGTAGAAATACAGCCACGTTGACATCATTTTTGGCGACTTTGCGACCAATTTGGCGACTTGTGTCGAAACTTGAAAAGGTTTTTTTCACACATTTTAAAGCCCTCATTTGAGCTGAAATTTTCTATAAACAATTGTTTGGGATAAAAATACGATAATTTAATTATAATTAATCAAAATTAATTGACCGAAACTGATTATTTAAAGAATTACAGAAACAGCCACGTTGATTTCATTTTTAGCGACTTGAGTCAAAACTTTAAAAGATTTTTTTCTTACATTTTAAAGCATGCAGTTGAACTGAAATTTTATATACATGCCTGTTTTGGATGACAATACAATACTTTAATGATAATTAATAAAAATTAATTTCCACTTAATGTTGTGATTCTGTCATATGTACATACATATTTATATTAATTGTAACTATTTAATAAAAAGTAACTAAAATAAAATTTCTTTGTTGATCGAAGTAGCAATTGACTTAAAAATATTTTTTATATTACTTGTTTTAATTTCAAGTATGTTAGTTTGTGAAAATTTATTATAAAGAAACATTTTCTTTCAAATATGTATATGTATGATAATTACTGTCACTGTGTACTATCAGTAAATAAATCAGTACAATACTTTTCACTAATTCAACATAAAAATAGAAAATATTGATTAAAAATATTTCAGATAATGAGAAATTATATGAATGAAAGATTGATGGTATTAAATATTTTTTGTGCTAAAGGCAATAAGTAAATTGCCATTAAGGTAACAGGAAAATACGCGAAAGCCTTGCTTGTATAAAAACTTATCACAAACTAGAAATTTTAACTAATTAAAATTAAGAGGGAGGAGAAGAATATATAAGGGAAAAGAAACAAGTTTTAGATTCTTAAAAAAATGACCTACATCAAAATCTAGCAACAATAGAATGACTAACATTGCACAGAGCATTTTATTACACAGGTGGCCTTAATCAAGCGAGAATATTCTTTCTATCTTTAGGAAATTTATTTTTGTACTTGAGCATCTGCAGTTGGAATCTAGGGAGACTAAACGTTTTACTTACGAAAAAAAAAATATTTTCAGGAATAGCGTGTTAACCATTGAGAAAGTACGCATATTTAATGAGCAAAATTTTGCAACAAAAAGTGCAACTTGAATCATGATTTGAAAATTGATTCGATAGCCCTCAGAAAAACCAATATATGTTACGTGTAAGCATTTAAGCGTCTTGCATCATTGTTGGAGCTCTTACAGGCTACTTTACAGATATCACAACTCGTGAGTGATTTTTTCAGTGTTTTTTAATGTCGCACCCTAAATCGAGTTATTGGCAACGGACCTCGTAATTTTGAACAACGGTTAAGTGACGAGGAGAACACCAGAACTGGCACCTAAGCCACTGGATCCAAACTTCAACGCGAGGACTTCGAGCCACGGCAGATTTAACATGCATCAAATCCTCTACACGGAGGGTCTTAATGGGATCAGGATACGAACTGGAGATTCGATAACACCGGTCACGAGTTTGTGAGCATGACCACTAGGCTAACACGGTAACATCACAGCTCTTATTAGTATCGATTAACAGATATTTTTAGAGCCTTTTTTTTTCATATTGCGTTTTAGTATTATGTATGAAAAAGTATTTTACATATTAAGCACATTTATTATTAAAAAAAATATGAAATAACTAGTTTACTCATTTGTCTATATGAATGTGTGTGAGAAAACGTTTTGATCTAATACTTAAAATAACATGATTTATTAAAATCCATTCTTAAGAAATATGAAAATTTCACGATTTGAAGCGATACGAGAGCCAGACGTGACGGACATAGTCATTTTGAGCTACGGTCAAGTGGCAAGGACGATACCTGATCTAGCACCTTTCTCTCTCCACATCCTACTCTCTAAACTCCCACATCACCCTGACGTGAGTCACGGGCATCAGCTTTACTCCACAGCTGGTTTTTAGTTGCATCAGGACTCGAACCCACAGTATAAAAGAATTCTGGTCGTGAATTCGCGACCATGACCACTCGGCTACCACGATCAAGAGTTAGTTTTACGTGAGTGTATAATGAGGCGTGTTTTAATTCTTTTGTTTTATGAAGATCTTTTTTGTGTCTGTAAGGAACAGCTGCCTGCACCTGGCAACAGGTCGAACGAGAGACGATATAGAGAAAAGGATCTGGCAACGACGGAGGAAGAAAAAGGGCGGAACGGGAGAGAAGAGAGAGGGTGACGAAAAAAGCCGGGGTCGTGAAAAGTAGACACGGCTGAACGATGTATCGTAATCCTGTAACATCGCAATATATGCTTGATTTTAAGAAATGTCCCATAGAAGGTATGGAATAAACAGTGGGACCAAATCCTGTCTGCAATTATTTTCTTGTCACAATTCGAACACGGTCGGAAAAGAACTCACGAGTTTACACTGGTGTCAGAAGTGCGATGCAATGGAGCAGAATTTAAATGAATAAAATTTTTCAAATTGATCGGTGTTCGTGCTACATAATTGTGAACAAGGTTCTAGTGGACATTCGGTTTGAAAGAAAAATTTTAACAAGGAAATAGAACCCTGCAGTGTATCTTCAAGTTGATGACCACGTGCATCCCGGGAATTGCCTTGCAGCAGTTTCAAGTGAAAAAAACAAGACCTTCTTCATATGGAGTTTTACCATCACCTGCCGAGTTGGGCTATGAACGAACAGATGTCGTATTTTTCTTCATTTTCTGATGAATGGAGCCGTGATCTGAAAAGTGTTCAAGTACAGAAACAGCGTTCATGTCGAGGTAAGTGGCTATTGTTCCCCTAAGTTAAAATATTGCGTGAATATTTAAAAAAGTAATGGGATGCAGTCATATTTAATTTGTTTTTTTAAAAATAAGATAGAAAAAGCAGATATATCTGAAAAAAAAAAGAAAATTTCATTGGTTTATTGCAATATTCTATGTTGTTGGATTATTGTGTAGAAGAAATAAGAAAATTGTGTACTTATTTTACCTGGAAATGATAGGGTATCATTTTAAATGTTGTAAAATATGGTATTTAGAGTTCTAGTGTTAAACTATAATTTCTTTTTTTTATCATCATTCTTTACTGTTTTGAAGTTGTCTCAAAAATTAAAATCTGGGTATAGAAAGTGTTTTGCATAACAATTCAGTTTGCAGAATTTTTTAAAAAAAGAATTAGATTAATTTATCTTGAAATAATGGTTGCGAAAAATGTATGTTTGAGTAGGTGAAAAATATCCATTAAAAAATGTGTATATGTATTTCAAGTAGACGGATTTAGTGTTAAAATGTTGTAAATAAGAGATTTTGTAGGTTATTTATGACTCAGAATATGGCATGTTTTTTTTTTTTTTTGATATTATATGATAGTTTTTCATTTTAAGTAAAAGTGTTGCAATTTGTCAGTTAGTTGATAGTTTAATGCAATCTGAGGTTATTTCCTTTGCTCGTAATTTAGGATGTATATGTATATTGGTTTTTTGTTTCCTGCATAAGATTCTTCTTTTAATTAAAAAAAAAAAAAAACTAAGAGTAGATTTATGATTTGAGAAATAATTCTATGGTAATGTAGCTAAAGTATGTTGTTAATTGTGTTTTTTTTTATTTTGAAAAAGGTTCTGCGTTCTGATTAGTAACAAATAACTGTGTCTCATAAGTTTTATTGTAAACATATTTCGTATTGTGTTTCTGGAATTTGAGTACTCTTAGAAAAAACGAGTAGAATTTTTCTTGCTTGTTAAATATATAGTACTAGGTCATTTAAGTGTTTGTAGTTAAATTTGTCAGAAGGTAATTTGGCATTAGGTTTAGCTTGATTAAAAATGGCATTTCTCATTAGAAGTAAGAAAATTGACTTAATTCAATTAGCGCGGGACTTAGATGAGTCACCTGATCCATCTATGTCTAAAATTGTTTTAAGGGATTTAATAATCTCTAGTAAATATTACAAGGAGGAAGAGGCAAAAGAGTTATTGGAAGTTATTACAGCCGAAAGATTAGAGACAGAACAGCAGCAAAAACTAAAACGACAAGAACAATTATCAATTGAAAAATTACGCTTGGAAATAGAATTACCTAGGAACGCTAATCAGAGTGCTACTCAAAATAATGGTCAAACCTCACGCGTAAAATCTTTAGATGAAATAGTTAAAATGGTTAGGCTGTTAACTGTAAAGGTACCCAATAAATCAGACGGGTGGGACTATTTTTTTTCTAGTCTTGAAAAAGGCTTTCGCTAGTGAAATGGTTAGTGACGAGTTAAAACCGAAGGTTTTGTTATGCATGTTAGGAGACAAAGTGTCAAACTTATTAGTTAACCTAGGCGAAGAAGAATTAAAAGATTACGAATCTTTAAAACAGGTGATGCTCAAGGAGTATGAACCCTCACCAAAAATATGTTTAGAAAATTTTAGAAAGGCCAAACGTAACTCTGACGAAACTTTCTCTCAGTTCGCGTCCCGTTTAACATCGATGTGGTTATACTACGGTAAGTTAAGAGGTGCGAATGATTTTGAGTCAGTTAATCAACTGATCGTAGCAGATAAAATGTTTGAAATGTTGGATTCTGAGACGGCGACCCATATTGGTGTGCTCCAAGGGGAAGAATGGTACAAACCCAGGAACTTGGGCAAACAATGTGATATATTTTGTGCTTCCAAAGGGAAATCCTACGATGAACCTGAGAGAGCTAAATGGAATGATAGTGAAAGGAGAAGTTTTAATGGTAGTTGGGGTAAACAGCCATTTGGGGAGAAAAAGACAGATAAATTTTCTTCTAGGAAAAACTTTGATAAAGGTAAAGTAACTGAAATAAAAAAATTTGCTTGTTTCACCTGTGGTTCAGATAAACATTTTAAGTGGAATTGTCCGAAAAACAAAGAGGTAGATAATAAAAGACTTAATGTAAATAAAGTGTCAACGGAAGGGACAGAATTGGAAGATGGAACGGTCACTGCTACAGTTGATTTGCTAGGTAAAGTCATTCCTAGGGGGGCTAGTGAAGACAAATTAAGTAAATTAGTGAAAACATCTATCAGTGTAGATGGGAAATTAGTCCATGCGTTAGTGGATTCTGGTACGGAAATTACTGTTATCAAGAAAGACTTAGTTCCTGGTATATCGGTTGAAGGAGCTTCCACGATTTATTTGAAAGGTATTTTCGGTCCAGTGGTTAAATGTCCTTTAGTATATGTTCCAATTGGTCTTGCTTTCGGTGGCCAGGTTAATGTGGTGCACCAGCAAGTGTTATGTGCTTTGGCAGAAGTTTTGGTAGAAGACGTGTTGCTTCCACCAGAGGTTTTGGATATGTTGGGAGGAGCCCAGAGTGAAGAGAATTCACTGGCTCAAAGCTCTCAGGACCTGAGGGTTGACTCAGGAAATGTAGATGAAACCGAGGTTTCATCGGGTATTCTGCCAGAGAAAGCACAGGAGCACATTGAGGATTCTCAAAGGAATATTACTTCATGTCGGAATGAAGTAGGAACATTGGGTACTAAGGATGAGGAGGTGACCGCTGAGATGGATAAAGGAAGCATGGTGGCTGATAGTTTTCGTTCCGAACATGAGTGTTGTGCCGAGTTAGCATTGGCTTGGAAGTATGCTAAGGAAGGCAAAGGAAACTATTACGAAGTAGATGGATATCTATTTCGTAGGGATAAAATACTCGGGGAGAGCATTGGGCAGCTGGTAATTCCGAAGTGCAGAAGAACTGAGGTATTGAAACTAGCGCATACTTCCGTGTTCAGTAGTCACATGGGTCCCAAGAAGACGCTTGAACGAATAAAGTATTCTTTCTTTTGGGAGGGTCTGAGGGCCGATGTGAAGAAATTTTGTGAGTCATGTAAAGAATGTCAGCTCACTCGATCGGTTAGGATTAAAGACCGATCATCCAGTACACCTGTGGCAAGGCCTGAATTGCCATTTGAGGTGGGGAATATGGATCTGATAGGTCCAATTGATCCGCCAAGCTTAAAGGGACATAAATATATTTTATGTCTGGTTGATCAGCACACTAGGTGGGGCGAGGCTAGGCCGGTGACTAGTCTCAGTGCGAAGGTAACCTGTGAAGCTTGGTTAAACATATTTTCGAGAACCGGGATTTATCTTTTGTTGAAAAGGGAAGGTTTTGTAGAAAAGAATAGCGCAGCATCGTGGGTCACGGTACTGGATTTGTGGAAGTGGTATTTCTGTCGTTCTCTCACGAAGAATTATGCCGCATGCTTTATGTCGTTTGTAATTTGCATGACTAAAAAAGTGAGGTTTAAGATTGAATACACTTCTTATGGATGTAATTTAACGGCTCAGGTTTTAAGAATGTTAGAGCAGTTTGTTATATCTCGAATAGTCGATATAGACCTTCTGATGCAAATTTGGAAAAATCGTGTAAAGCGAATTAACTTTGTATTAGGATGGGTTGGGTCGGAAATCATACTGGCCAAAGGCAAATTAGAGCCGTAGGAAAGTTTACTGTGTACTTAATATAGATTTAGTGAACTCATTGAGCATTCATTCATGAGTTAATGAAATAAACATTGTCTAGATTAAGATAAAAACTAATGTATATATTTAGTGTTGTTTTTTTGTATAATGTGTTTTCCATGTATCTGTTTGCAATCCCATTACAGTTTAGATCTTTCTGGGAACATAGTCACTTATTTCAATTGGGTGAACTATTCATATTATTTCATGTGTTTGTATTAAGGAACTTTCACTAGAACAATCATCAAGACTTTTGACTGTTGCAATTATTGTGTGTTCTGTTTGTGGATTTTCTGTGTCACGGTTTGTGAATTTTCTGTTCTTGGTGTCTGATATGGTAAAATCAGCCACAAGGGGGCAAATTTTACTCTTAGGTGGGGCGTGTAAGGAACAGCTGCCTGCACCTGGCAACAGGTCGAACGAGAGACGATATAGAGAAAAGGATCTGGCAACGACGGAGGAAGAAAAAGGGCGGAACGGGAGAGAAGAGAGAGGGTGACGAAAAAGCTGGGGTCGTGAAAAGTAGACACGGCTGAACGATGTATCGTAATCCTGTAACATCGCAATATATGCTTGATTTTAAGAAATGTCCCATAGAAGGTATGGAATAAACAGTGGGACCAAATCCTGTCTGCAATTATTTTCTTGTCACAATTCGAACACGGTCGGAAAAGAACTCACGAGTTTACAGTGTCACCAGATAAAATGACCGCTAATCATTTGACAACGAGTAAAAATTTCTTTTCTAGTGAAGTGAAAAATCTGCAGATAAGTGAATTAAAAATAAAATATCGTAGAAGTAGATGAGTGTCGGGTTTTCTGTACTCGACGCTATAGCTGCTAATGCGGGGAAAACCTTGAGAAGAACAGTGAGAGAACTCACTACAAAACAGTGTGTTTTGCGATTTTCAAAACTTTTGAGTTTTCAAACATTTTAACCTACTAATACACATAGGACTTGAACATTGAAATTAAGCATAATGTACAATAAAAGAATTGTACTGTGGTCGGTTTTTAGCTGACTATGCTTTGTCCTTCAGTTTAAAGGTTCATTTTCCAAGATGGTATTGGATACCTAGAATTCCACAATATCAGGTATTAGCAGAGAAAGATTATATTTGTGACTTTTGTAAATAGACTCGAAACAGAAATGACTCATGTTTTCAAAAAAATGTCTTTTGTATTTGAAAAAATAACTATGTTTTATCAAGTTTTAATTAGTTTTTTAATGGTTTAAACCACCTACTCCATAATACCCGACTATTCCATAATACCTGCCATTTATCATTTCTCTTTAAAATAAATTTATTACAAAAAAAAATAAATATTTTTTGATAAGTGATAATTCCTTACAATCATTTATAGTATATATTCATGATGATTTCAGGGATTTTTTTTTTATCAAAAACTAGAAAAGTTATTTTTAAAAATGTATCCCATAATACCCGACTTTCCTCCACTGTTAGGAAAGCAAACGGATCCACTTAGGCCGGTATTCTAAACACGTATTTTACCCGGCGAGTCCTATCTTTTCGAATAATGATATTACACATAATATTGCTAATAAATTTAAATCTAAAAATAGGCATCACATTATACGATTCGTTCAAAGCAATTAAATGTTCTTTAAGTATTCTGATGACGAATTCAATTTTTAATGAAAAAGAAATACTTTGAACAAAATATTAAAACTCGAGAAACCTTTAAATACAGAGAGAAACGTGAATCGATAAGCAGAAATAAGAACAGTGTATACTGTTTCGACACATCAGCGCTCTTTTAGAATGGGTAAAAAGGCAAGTTGAAATTCATCATCATGGGCAGGGACTGAATCAATAAACGGTTCGCTCCTTTCGATCATCGCACCGGTTTTATTGTACTTTCGCTCCCTCATCCATCAAACCTTTTCAAGGGAGCAGTAACGAAATACATTTTACCCTGTCATTTTCCAGTAATCAATATTTTGCTATTCCGTAAAAAATAATATCGTACATCAAACTACAGCTCTCTGACGGGAGGAATAGTATAATCTTTCTTCAGAGGAAACAAGATTAAACAAGTGATCAGTTTTTGAAGCTGTAATTCCTTTTACAGTCAGAGACTAGAAAAGAGACACGCTATTTAAGTGCGATACCGAAATAAAAATCAAATTTCATGCGAGCGAACATAATTAAATTATTATTGGAATCAGCTTATACGCACCTTCATCGATAAAACTTTACATGCAAACTTAAACTTCGGAATAAATTTTATCGCTTTTATTTAATGAATTTTTTCGAAATTATGATACAATCTTGTTTATGTACAATGCTTTCGCCTTTGTTTTAAAATAAAAGAAAGTTCAACGAGTTGTTGGTTTTAATATTAAATATAATTTATATAGACGAGGAAATATATACATTTTTTCAATAATTTAAGGCTGGATTAAATTTCTAATTTTAACAATAAACATTGCTTAAAAAATTAATTATACGAGAATACGTTATGGGTGTCCATTGCAAATTAATAATAAAAAACCCCCGAAAATCTTATTTTTCTGCAATGGAGAAGTATATAAATATAATTAAATGTTATTTAGTTTCATTAAATAATTACCGTTTCTTTAATTAAGATTTTTTTTAGTAAATATGCTGCAAAGTTTTAAGAGGACAAATTAAAAATGTAAGCGTTGTTTTAATTTAAGAATAAAAGTTAAAATTATCCCGCCAAAAATTTAAAAGCACTGAAATATTATGTAATCAGATGCAAGAGGGGGAGATAAACCAGAATTTTTTTCCCTTCGACTTCAAACTTCGAAATGTTATATTTTACAAGAAAGCATTAAATTATATTAGATAACATTGAAATAACTTTTAAAAATATCAACATTTTTTACGCTTAAGTATTCATGTTTTCTTATAATAAATTTTGATTTTAAATATCTGCTAAATTTCTCAAGGAACCTTAGATTTTTTCAGAAGTCAAAAGTGGTTAGTGACTGAATATTAACGTCGCACTGTGTTCAGCCTACACGAGGGTTTTTGGTGACGGAACACTTAATTGTGAACCTTGGTCAAGTGACGTGGGCGACACCTGAGCTGCCCCCCCCTCTCCTAACCACGACACCAACGAGAGGACGTTTCAGCTCTCGACAGATTTAACGTGCATCGCTGCCCTACACGGCGGGTCTTTAGTGGTACTGGGCTCGAACTCGTAACAAGGCCAGCCACGATCCGATACCTTGACCACTCGGCCACGAAGTCAAAAGTGGAGTGAGTGCTAAAATTTAACGTCGCACTTAGAGCAACATGACGGCTACTGATGGTGGACCTGGTAATTTTGAGCTGCGATCAAGTGACAAGGTCGAAGTCTGAGCCGGCATTCTATTCTCCAAACTTCCACACCAATGTGAGGACTTTCAGCCTCAACATATTTAACTTGTCCCTGTATACAGAGGGTCTTGAGGAGTACCAGGACTCGAACTCGCGATTCGACAACACCGGCCACGAGTTTGCGACTATGACCTGTATGCTACATGCCTATATGAAAGAAAATGATAAAGTAAAACAAACTAAAATGAAAAAGTTATTTAAATAAAATCGGAAATAACCCCTCCTAAAATGATATAAATTAAGGAATATCGCAAAATTTTCATTACGAGAAAGGGATAGTAGCAGTGATGCCAAGATACAATTACTGTAATAATGTAAAATGCTAATTACTCGTGAATCAAGGGATGGGAGCTTAAATACATTCTAAGAATGTTATTGGACTTTATTTTTTTTTATTGAATATGAGGTTTCAATAGGAGCGAACAGTTGCATATGGGGTCTGCATATTTCCCCTTGCTTACCTTACAATTATTATCTTACGATTCAAACTAGATTCAAAAACTCTCTTTTCTTATCAATCGTTTGAGGTAAAGTCTGAAATTCAAATGATTAGTTTGGATTCAGCCAATAGTAGATAATCATAGAATACTGAGCAAGAAAAAATGTGAATTTGTATACATAAATAAAGACACCCATTAAGGCAAAGTTCATTACATAGCTTCACAAGGAATCATTTATTTTATGATTGTTCAAAAGCCATAAATAGATTTGAAGTCTGAGACAAATAGTGTAGGCGCGCTTTATGCGACTTTTATTTTTAATTGTGACAAGAAACGTGACATTTTCTGTTTACACATTTACTAGAATACGGAATGTTTTCCTTACAAACGTTTTATCGAAACACTGAGAAAATACAAATTCAGCTTCAGAGAGTTTAGCCAAGAAAAATTTGTTTTCGATTATTAAGAAATTTATTAAAATTATCACCGAATTTAGCAATTGTTTAAAAACTATTTTTAAAGAAATGCTTTTGATAAAGTAATATGTATGTTGTTGTATAATACTTCCAACAAACTCTAGATATATATTTAAAACTACGAATAATACAGCAAATCATTGACATATTTAAAAACATCTTATTTCTACCATTACTACACACTTTTACCAGATACAATCTAATTGATCTCATCAAGTTTCTTTTTTTATTTACAAAGGTAAAAAACTTTTAATATTATTTGCTAAAGAGATAAGTCTAAACTTGTGATGATTGTACTATTTCTCTTCGAAATTTATATATATATATCTATCTTTACATTGCAAGATTAAACTTTTCAGAGATAATTTGTGCGATAATCATTTTTTTTATCCATAAAAACATCCATTGTAAATAGTCGCACAAAAAATATATATAGAATGTTGTTGCTTTTATTTAAGATAATATGGAAATGTTTTTTTTTCTTCCTAATAAAAAGACATTAATAGTTGGACGAAGCCACAAACACACACAAAAAAATGCCTGCAAAGGATGCACGATTTTATCAGAATCCCGTAAGACCAAGATTTCATCCAATGGAGAATACGTCATGCTAGACTTCTCAACATTTTTACGTTGGAAAATTATCTGTTATCCCATGAACTAACTACGTCACCGATTCCAGGAGCGATTTCGTTAAACACATCCACACCTGACCAATCAATTGCTAGCAAAACGAAACTACATGATTGCTGAATGAAAGTTTTGAAATGATATAACACGGGAAGGTAAAGAAGGCAGCTACCATCTGGTCCTTCCTCTTGGGATAATTATCCACCAGAAAAATTCTCTCCCCCCCTCCATACCCACCCTTCACGTTCGGTTCAATGCACCAGGTGGAGTAAGCACCCAAGTATTCGACAGTAAATGCATCGACTTCAAGGACATGTTTTGAAATAACTGTGATAGGCGATTTTTGAGTTGGAAAAAAAAAGGCATATGTCGAGATCTACGCTCCGTTTTTAATTGTAACTAAGTTGTTGGATGAAAAGCATAAACACTGCAGCCTAGCTTAGATATATGTATACAATTTATTCTTCCGGGATGGAATTATCAAGAATAAGTTTCATTTTCTTGCATCTGGAAAGGTCAAAGGACTATGAGCAATGGTGGGCTACTCGAAGTCAAGGTTCGATTTCTAGTGAATGGAATGGGACTATTTTTTTTTTATAAGAATTTTGTTCAATGCATAGTATTAAATCCAATTTAATTAAAAATCCTTAAAATTCTGATAAAAGTTGCATTTTGGAATTGTAAAAAAAATTACAATACATAATTAAGTTTTGTGGGAAAATGAATGAAAATGAAATCAATTATAAAAAAAAAGATGTTTGGGAAGATTAACGTTATGTAAAAAAGAATGAAATAAATCACCGACCTCTTTCTCATTTAATACAACTATCAAGGCTGAAATAAGAAAACAGTATAATTAATTTAGAATGGAAGTACAGTTATTAAGAAAAATTTGCTTAGATATATGTACTAAGAATTTTAAGGGGGAATATAATGGAGATAGTTACATCAGAACACATATTCGGTAAGAAAATTTTTTCACATTATTGAAGATTAGAAAAACTATCTTAAATTTTTATAATATTTTCTTACATATTATATTTTATCTCGTGTTTCCTTTTTTGATTCACATAATTCATAAATTAACAAGATTTCAATTTTGTAATAAGAATATCAAATTTAATTAAAAGTGGAGAATGATCTAATTTACGCAGTGTCATTCCTTTTTATAATGAATCTTAGAATATAAATTAAATTACAGTGAAAATCGCTTAACACGAAACTGAAGGGACTGAAGTATCTTTCGTGCTAAAGGATATTGCAAAAAAAAAAAAAAAAAAAAAAAAAAAATCAGATCAACACAGTTAAGTTTGTTTTATTTACATAGATATTTATTTTATGCATATATTAAATAAAAATCAATGACACAAAACATTCATGAGAACTTAAAGAAACTTAATACAAAATTTTCAAGTTTTTTGAAAAATGAAACATTGAGTTTTTGGAACGTAATCTGATATTTTCTTTGCACTGCTTTCTTTTGCATCAAATTGTTAACAAATAGTTCGTTGTCGTCCATTTTGCTATTCGTTTCACTCCATTGGAGCTGCATACTTGTCATGATGTTCCTCATTTCGGATGATGTGGGAACAGGAGCTACATTATTCATTTCATTTTCATCCTCGGAATCTGCTACAATTTTTTTTGAGCTTTAAATAAACTTCAAAATATCTTTGCCTGCCGTAATTGGGGCTGTTCACACATTATCATTATCCACTAGTGTGAATTCTTCTGATACTACAGTCCAATTCAGCTGGTGTTTTCCGTATTTTGTTCATTTCCAGAAGGAAAATCTTTTCGTATTAAGTGATTTTCGTTTCGTGTTAAGAGGAAAAATGCATGGAAATAAAGAGTAGTTTGTCGGATCGTTGTATTATTTCGTGTTAACGGACATTTCGTCTCAAGCGTTTTCACGTTAAATGTATTTCACTGTATTTAATTTTAATATATATATAAATTAGAAAGCATGGCATTATAGAAAGCAAATCCAAAGCTCACTGTAACTACAATTTCAGTACGAGAACAATTGTAATTTCAATATAATTATATTACTAATGTAATTATAATTTTCAATCTAATATAAAAATTTCAATTACATTTTAATGTATAATTGAAGTAAGAGTTTTTAAAGAATTTTTTAAAATTTTTATATGCAAATTCAAATGCATGAAAAAATAATACAAGACATATAAACATATCCTATTAAAATCTTTTAAATCATGCAGTCTAATTCTTCACTGTCTTGATAGAAATTCAATTACTTCCTTCTTAATCTATTTCCATAAGATTGCACTTTTTTAACCATTTTCAATACATTCAATGTATTAATTTCAAGTAAATTAAAAGCCACACCTAGAGAAGAATAATGAGGTAGTTTAATCCCATAGAGTCTCTGATTAAAATCTTCTTAACTGCAAAATCACGAAGATGATCAGATGTTTTGGTAATCAATCTTAATTTATCAGTGCTAACTGCAGCCAAATGCACGAATCACATTTTGTAATTGCTTTGTTTCGAAATCTTGATGCTTATGAATTATCAATAGTGAACAAATATTCCATTGTGTGAATAGATCGGATCACATCAAACGAATTGTGAAATAGACAAACTTATTTTGGTTCAGTTTATTTCCTCGTTTTTTTAAGTGTCTCTAAATAATTAGTAAATTATATTTACTTTTGATTTTCATACCAATAACCCGTGCCATAAGGAGTAATCATCCATCGATGATAATGACTTGCTGTGTGAATAGAATATATATATATATATATATATATATATATATATATTGTTTAAACATGCTTTCATTTCATCAAACAGCATGTGTGTCTTAGATATATTTTAAAAGAAAAATATCTGTTAATGACAGAAATGATGATTCCGTGTTGCTTGTTTTTTCACACACATATTAAAAAATTCTGGATAGTAAAATTCCTTACATTTACAGTAATTTTTTTCTTCATATTAAAAAAAATACTTAAATTATTCATCATTTATAGAAGTAATGTCTGAACAAAATACGAGTAAGACAGAAAAAAGAAATCGTCAGATATTACAAATCATAAAGCGTAAGTTGAATTTTTAATTAAATTTCAGATTACATTTGCTAATATATTTGTTCTGTTATACAAGAGCCGGAAAAAGGGTCTTTTTTGCAAATGACTTTTTAAATACAAATAAGCATACTCATTTGTAGGGGGGGAGAACTTAGCATGCTATTATCACAGTACCAGAAAGAAAATTATTCGTCTCGAGAAGAAAACGTAAAGCTTTTCAGTCCTCAAAAACCTGACATGTAAAAGAATCATTTCCTAAAACTCGGTGGGGGGGGAGGGAGTAGCTTTACATAAAAGAGAAATTCTACTCAATAATTACAATATTTGGGTCTCAACTGCTACAAGTCTTTGGAATGAGAAAAGCGCCTTTATGAGAGCAATATACAGATAGCTTAAATATGAAGACAAAGGAATAAATATTGACAGATTTTTGCGATTGAGTTTATTCAGGTCTTTACGCTTCAACGATCTTCCAAGATGAAACCATTTCTGAGGGAAACACTTTTCTTACACCGAGTCGTCCAAGTCTCTTTGGGCTTATTAGTTAACGTACACGAATGAAAATGTACTCATTGTTTTGTTCAGAGCTCAGTAACGAGGATAATAACTTAGCTTTTGTGGAATTCCGTGAGCTGGTACTCAATTTTTGCTTCTCTTAGTTATCTTCAGAACTAAGTCCGTAAAGTAATTATCTTCATCTCCGAAATAGAGAAAACTTCATTGAGCCAAATGTGAATTAATTATCATACATTTACATTGGCTCCAAATTTTGCTCATATACATAACAATATATTACAGTATTAGCAATTTTTATGAAATGAAGAGAGCCAACGAGATATGCGTGCAATCATATTAAATTTTTCGATATTTCTGTTTCACTTGTTTTTTTCCTATTATTTAGGATAGATTTCTTGTTTATTTATTTATGAGAAAGTTTTCCTGGTTATCAATATGGCTTTTTAGTTTGAACTGTTATGTTTGAATGCATGTATATGTTACCGTTAAAGTGTATAATTCAGTTATTTCATATAATAACTAGGTATTTCATTAAATAACTAGACAAGGCAGTTACAGTATGTAATAGATGAAAATTTTCATACTTTGCCTAGTTATTCAAAGAAATAACTCGTTATTCAAAGAAATAACTAGTTATCCTATGAAATAACTAGTTATCCTATGAAATAACTAAAGATAGACCGTTAAAGAGTGAAACAAATAATTTCAAAGTTATTTTATAAATTAATTGATCATAAATAGAGCTGAAATCTCTTGAAAATTTTTTTATCCCAATTTCGGATGATTAATTGATAAATAATAAGGAAAAGCAGATGATATAATTTATTGTTGCTCATAGTGCTAACATTAGTTAAACAGGAAGGGGAAAAAAGAATATGTTGCAGAAATAGTTACATTTAAATATAAAAAAAAAAATACATGCTGGGAAGAAAAACTGTTGCTTCAAAAAATATTGTGTAAACTTTTCCAAACAAAATTCTAAGAGAATATTAATTTAAATTTTATGAAATACTTTTATTTTACTTTTCATTATTTATTAGATCAAGAATTAGTCATCACTTTAACTATTTCATACTTTAACGATCAAGTAATCGTTATTCTACAGAATACCTGGTTAAATCGGAGAATTCAATTTTATATATTTTTACCGATTTGTCTAGTTATTTCATGAAATAACGGATTTCACACTTTAACAGTAACATATGTATAAACAATTAAGTGTCAACGTTTAGTTTTAATCAAGTCATAGTATTGGTATTAAGATAATTTATGCTCATTTTTTTTATAAAAGAAAAATTTAATTACGTATTCACGTGACAAATTTTGAAACCAGACGAACAATATAGGTTTGAACCGAGTCAAATAGTTAATATGGAAGTGAGAGAGAAATCTGGTTCTCATATACGTTAAAATATAATGCATAACTAATGATCAAATTCAAGTAACGATTTTAAAAGAATTTTTATAAACATTTTGAAAAATCAGTATTCTGATATATGTATGCGGCCCTCAAAATAGTAGGAGGAACTATTTCATGTGCTTTATCTAAATAGTTATACTACTCTGGGAATTTATTAATTCAAAATTAAGATAAAAAGTTTTCTGAATTAAATGAAAGTTTCTCAACCATAACATCAACCACCTTCGTGTAAACAGAAGTTAATGAATATTGGAGAGAATAAAAACTATTAACTATAATTCATTAAAATTCGAAATTTTAAACCAAAAATTTGTCAATCGAAAACTAACGATTAGATAAGTTCTCACAGACTTTAATACCTAACTTACCTTTTACACCTAACTTACCATAGCGGCATAAACCGCTTTGTCTCCAAACGTGTTAAAATACTATTTACATATAGATTGCATCAAGCTCAAATTAGAATACAAGTTTGCAAAGTCAAAAAAATATTTATATGAAAAAAAATATACAATGAGATTCTCACAATTAAAAATTTTTCTCCATAAAAGTTTCCACAGTATTAATTTCCATGGCAAATATAAATTCTTGGAAAGAGAATGTACTCTCGCTGATATATAAAATCATTTTTAATTATAAACACGATATTTAAATGAACTTGAATTTAAATTGTTGATAAATGTAAACAAGTATTCGCTGTCTAAAGAAAGTCTTCGAACGAAAATTAAACTGAAAATATAAATATTCGGTAGAGTAACATTCTTTAATTATTCTACCTCACTGTGTTTGCTTAGGAATAGTAATAACAAGTCAAAATATCATAAGATATTGAAAGTAACGAAAATTCATAAACACATTTCTGAATGAAAAATGTGCAAGAAACTAACTGATTGAGTTTTCCTAATTTTCTTTCGAAAAGTAAAATTCTTGGATACAGTAAATATTTTTAAAATTATATAATATATATATATATATATAATTGAAACATACTTCTTTTAAAATTTTCTTTGCGAGGATGGATAAAATCAAATAAAGTGTAACTTGAAATTTTTTGAAACTATATATATATATATATATATATATACACACTGGTGTGCAAAAATTAAGGACGAAGTCGAAAAATTAGCATATCAGCTGAACGAAGAGGCAGAGCGGACAGAAAGACCAATCAGAAGATTAAGTTAGATGATGTACGGTAGCACATGCGCAGATATGCAGGTAGACGTAATGGGGGAGTGTCTGAGTAGTATAAAGCATGTGCTCGGTGTAAGATCAGTATTTCTGGCAAAGAGATTGCACGCCGTATAGCAGTTAAAATCACACCGAGTTGCTGCCTCAGCGAGAAATGGCGAATAATCAATCTGTTAGACGACATCTGGATGCTTTTACCCGAGGTCGAATCATTGGGAAGTTGGAGGAAGGCCGCAGTGTGACAAGTGTGGCTGCAGAGTTCGGAATTGCTCACAGCATCGTTTCACGACTTTGGAGACAATTTCAAACTACAGGAACAGCTATCCGGGGGTTCAGTAGTGGTCGTCCACGAGGAACCACACCCGCAGATGACCGGTACATTGTCTTACAGGCCAGAAGAAACAGGCGGCAGACAGCGGGAGAAATCGCTAGACACACGACACAGGCGACTGGACGACCGATATCGCGTTTTACCGTGGCCAGAAGACTGCACGGTGGTGGTCTGTTTGCACGACGCCCTGTACGGTGTGTACCTTTAACGCCTGCCCATCGGAGAAGGCGTTCTCTGTGGTGCCGGGAACACCGGAATTGGAGAGACAATGAATGGGGACGAGTACTCTTTACAGATGAGAGCAGATTCAGTTTGAGTAGCGATTCTCATCGCATACTCATCTGGAGAGAGCGGGGAAGCCGCAATCATCCCTCGAACATCATTGAAAGGGACAGGTATGGAGGTCGCGGTGTTCTCGTTTGGGAAGGCATCATGCTTGGTAGTCGTACAGACCTTCACATCTTCGACGCAGGTTCAGTCAACGGGACCCGTTATTGTAACGAGATTCTTCTTCCATATGTGTGTCTTTTTAGAGGCGCTATGGGTATGCAGTTTCTTTTTATAGACGACAATGCACCATGTCATCGCACAGTAGCTGCCGAACAGCTCTTAGAGAGTGAGGATATCGAACGTATGGATTGGCCGGCACGATCTCCGGATCTCAATCCCATCGAGCATGTATGGGATTTTCTAGGCAGACGCTTGGCAGCTCGTACCTTACCACCAGTAACGATTCGGGAGCTTCGATTGGCGCTGCAAGACGAATGGGCAGAAATGCCTCAACAACTCATTGACACCCTCATTCTCAGCATAGGCAGACGCTGTGAAACCTGCCTAGCAGTCAGGGGAGATCATATTCCCTACTAAAGACCGGATGTTTCTGCTGGACACCCATCACAGGGATGTTTCGGCCTTCAGTCGCATTGCACTCCATGCTACTTTTTCAATCAAGCTTCTTTTTATCCCTCTGATTTCTCTTTTAGTAAGTGTTGCTCACATATTACACATGTCCTTACGTATTGGGGATCTTACGGTATTAAATGTGTTGATTTGGAAAGCTTTTGTACAAAGTTATATTGAAAAAACCGTCTCGTCCTTAATTTTTGCACACCAGTGTATATATAAACACTGTATATTTAAACATGTTTTTTTAAAAGAAAATGAAAAAACACGGGATGGAAATATTTTTACAAATGATACTGTAGAAAATCATTTAATATACATGAATGAATAAAATAACGATTTGATAAATTTCAGGAGTAAAGGACTTAATCCGGTAGCTTTCGGTTACAGTCCGTACAAGTACCGTTTGGCAATGTAGCTATAGTTGTTTTCTTCACAACTGGAGTGAAATTTGTTTAACACATCTAGTACTTAGTAAATTCATATGTTAAAAGACGAACCAAGATATTTCGAAAGAAACCTTTTGGAAACAAAGGAAGGAAACACAGAATAAACGTTTCTTCATCTTGAACAGTGACACTTGTCATTTTGATTCAACGAGTTTCTAATATAAAGCTTTATTTTTAGTTGGATGTCAACTAATTCGAAAATATGTCTTAAAACTATTTAATAATGATACAATTGAAAAATACGTAGATCTATTCACCTTAATATTTTTCCCTATATTTCTCGTATATAAATAACCTTAAAACTTTTTGTGCACTAATTAGTGGCAGAATAATTATGTATAGAATTTATGCCACTCGAGTTGCAACTTCCGCAGCGCTAAAGAAAATTAACGCATTCAACGCCCCTTTAATTACCCGTAAGAGAGATTAACGGCCTTGTTAATATTGAATCTGCATTAGAGAGAAGGCTACAAAAAGCTTTCAGAAAAGAGCGATTTATGAGTTAGATGCATAACTTATTACAAGGGATAAGATGGTGAAAAAGAAAAGATAGCTTAAATGACTCGGTAATGTATTTAGGTAGGTTAGAGGATACCAGGGATGAAACCTTGCAAGTTCAAAATTAAGATATATATCAAGACGTCGATATTACACTTGCTTATTAAGAACAGCAATCAACCGTTATAAATAGTAAAACATATCAGAAATTAATTACAAAGTAAAAAGACGTAAACAGGAATCCCAGTGGAGACAGTTAATCTTTTGATCTTTCAAGATTTACAAGAATGTAACAAAATTGTCTTTTTAAATAATGTGCACTCCAGTATAGGGTCAAAATATACTTCAGGTGTAGTCTTAATGACTAAAAGCAAAGGAATAGGGTAAGATTTAAGTTGACTGTATTTTTTCGTTTTATGCTATTCGTAATTTATTTTGCAAGTATGTTATCCCAAAGAATCATTCATTTTGCCAATAAAGTTTTCAGTCACAATTTCACATTTTAGTTTTCTAAGAAAGCAATTGAAAATGATGAACATCTTGATTCAAGTCCATTTTTCTTTTGACATATCTTGGTGTATTAATCCTGTTGTGATGTTGACATCGAATTCTATAAGTTATTTGAAAATACGCCACAGGCTTTATGTTTAAGTGAAAATGCGAAGTTTCCTTTTATTCAAACATCCCACTAACTGAATACACAAGTTGTTTGCAACTTAAACACCGTGAGAATAATAGGAATGAATGTAGGAGTTGAAATTGCGTAAATATTTCCCTCTAGCATCGGTACAATAATTAAGGAAGGCGAATTTTCGAAACCTTTTCAAAACGGTCTTCGAGGTTCATTAAAGCTTTTTCGAGGAGCTTCAATGATTGCCTCCTCTGAAAGCAAACCAATAGGAAAGAGGATTCAAATTCTTGAGTTTCTCTTCGATTTCTCATCACTGAGATATGATTGAAAAGGATTTCATCGCTGGATTTTAAAGGTAACTGTACAATTATACCGTTTGAAAAGTTAGGTAAGAGACAAGGAGGAAGGTTGAAGAAAAAAGAAAAACGTTTAGAAGTAGTGAGGACATCGGTGAAGAATAAAAAGAAGAAAGTGAAAAGGCACATATAGGAGAAGTAATCAAAAAAGAAAATCAAGTGGGAACAGAAAATAGTGTTAATGAATGGTATTTTCGAGTAATATGCATCCAAATTTACGTAGTCAAGATTTTATGTGAAGGACTTTAATACGCGTTGAATGAATAAGAGGATGAATAAAGAGTAAAACGAGGGGAAAAATTATAGCCACGAGAATGTGAAGGACATTTGAGGAAAAGAAGAAAAAGAAAGGAAGTGGGAGGGAAGAATATAATGAGATGATGCAGCAATTTTCGGAGAAATATAAATTCATAATTGCACCTTGCAAATTCTTTAAAAATATGAAGACAGCACCAAAGACTGAGACAGAAGATTAAAAAAAAACAGAGAGATAATTGCTAATAGAAAAAGCAACCGTCATTTATGCATTGGAGGACAAAATTTAATACGAATGAAATAAAGAAAAAAATGACGTATGTGTATAATCGTATTTTATGGAAGCGCAAAAATACAAAGCCACAGATGTTATCTAAAAACTTTGAAAGCAGAACTAACGCATTAGTGCCAGAAAACAATGTATTTGTCTAAATAGCGTGCGTTAAAATTACAGATTTAATAGTCCACGTTCATTCTCATTGATATCGTAATATCGCACACGAGCATGGTCGACGACTGATGCAGCCATGTGAAAGTGGTGATCTCTCTAGTGGTTCCCAACCTGCATTTTCTTGGAGCCTATCATCTGCTTATAATGCTAAAAAGGAACTTAACACTGGATATCTGATATAATAATTTAAGCCAAATTAAAGCAATCTAATAAAATCATTAAATGTGTTTAAAGAATTTAACAATAATTTTGTATTTTGTTGCGCCAATCCAAAAGTACAAAAATGAACTACTTGCTTATCCAGCATCACACTGTATTCCAGCAAAATATTTGAACTAGCGACTTCTATACGTGTCCAAAGGATATTAATTATTAACAAATACGAGTAAGATACATTATTTTTTTTAAAATTAAGAGCAGTAGTTTTTCATTCTATGTGGTTCTGGTAGTTCATTAAATTACAGATAATTTCACAAATATAGATATTAACAAAAGAGAATTTTTCTTGGGATATATGATTGTATTTGACTAAAAAAAATCAAGCAGAGGAGGGAATACAGTATAACAGATGCGTTATATTCTTAAAAGTTATTATTTTTTAGAAGTAATTATAGCATGTATTTACTGACTATATTTTGGGACATTTGTAGTTGGAGATCTCTTGAAAAACGAGATTAAAATTTCTAGCACCATTATCCTTCAATAACACATGCAGGATTCAATAATGAAATATCCCAATTTTGAAACAATTATAGCAAGAGCTAATGCTCATTGTGTTGAGTTGAGTAGTAATGTACAAAGTAGGCTTATAAGATATATTTTCTCTCTTTTAAGCAATAGTGTAGGAAGTGATACTTCAGTATATAAAGTTTTGCAAATTGATCTACATAAAAGTAATTCCTTAATTTTTTTAAAGAACTTAGTTTTGTACTTTTATTTACGTACCAATTTCACACTGAAATTATTCCATTTATACATTTTGGAAGTCGTTAACTTACAGAACTTCATCGAGGAAAAGAGGATATTGAAAAAATAATGAAAACCGGGTGTGAAAATACAATATTTATGGAATCGTGAAATGAAACAAAATAAACTTATAACGTTTAAAAAATAACAGTAATGAGTAATTAAGATTATAAACGATTATTATAGAAAGTAAAAAACAAAAAAAACAACAACACTGAATTTAAATTAAACATATCAGTTTTGCGACTCAATACTTAAAGGAAATAAAAATGATCATGAAATTTAAATTGATGAACGAAAATAGAGCTACGCAAGACAACCGTTGGATATATAAGTATTTGAAAATTCTCTATATATAAGCTGTATATTATTCATATAAATGCTCATTAATATTAGACTTGCTAATCGTTTCCTCTTTCTTGAGTCTTGTTTTCATGTGAAATCATACGTTGCGTTTCATTACACAATCTCATGGTTTGCATTTTAAATGAAGCAATTAGTTGTTTAACTTCAATTCGTCAGGTCGCTTCATTTAATGATATCTTAACATCGTTGTACTTAAAACTGTGAGTCAAGATGGTGTTACACGAGTCGATTAACTCGAAAGAAACAGGAAATGAAAATAAAATGAAACAGGAGAGTGAAAGATGGAAGACTTAATATTAGTCACTAATATTAATGGTATATCCTTTTAAGAATAACATACAGAATAATATACTTCATTAATAAGAGGGGAAAAATTTATCTACAAATATTTACAAAGTTAACGTGGTTAGATAAAAAGTGCTGAAATTAAATTAAATACGCTTAATAGAGTTATTGATGGGAAAAAAAAAAGGAAAACTTTTTAATTCGCGTTTATGACATATGTGTTTGTGTTTACCTTTTGTCCTGCATTGTCTTCCTATTTTCTTACTTATTGCTTAGAAATAAATGAGAATTATAGTAGTTTAGTTCATAATTGTGTTGTGTGAAGATAATGGCACACACAAGCCTAGGGGTTTAGAACCCCCCCAAATCCTTTGATTTTTTTTCCGATTGATTATAATTCTGAGTATATAGTACGTAAAATTTAATGAAGTATTTGTTTTTAATGACTAATTTTATTAATTAATGCTAATTATTTATTCAATAATTAGTTTTTTACTGTTTATTATTCCGAAAATCGACAAAATCAAAAGGAGCATGATACAAGAATGGTGGACTTTCGACTCTGGGCCCCCTTCAAAAATTCCTGTGTGCGCCGCTGATTAAAGATTACATATAAAGAAAGAAATATTGAAAATAAAGTGAAAGGCAGGGGAAAAACCCATAATTACAAATTAATGTTTTATAAATGTTAAAAAAAAATATTCTTTATTGAGTTTTTAAAAAATTCACTAAGTCACTCAATATACATATATATTTAATGATTAACCAATTTAGAAAGAAATTAATTTGAAACTGAATTCATAAAAATGTGAACTGTTCTCTTGCATAAAGACTCCATGCTTTTTTTTTCTTAGAAGGAAACGTGCCACGACATTGATGGTCATGAACTTCCAAACACATCATACCAAAGAGAAAAAAATACCATCTCGTGTATTTTTTATGGAAATGAAAAATAAGTATAACTCAAACGAATCCAATAAATAGCATTACATAAATTGTATATTATTCGCAAGTTTATTAATTTTGAGATGTAGGTAATCTGTTTTGCTGTAGCATTTAAATGACATAGCTATTATTTTTTTTTTTGTGTATGTTATCAAAACTGCATTTTTCTAAGTATCTTCCGTAATTGTTATTTTTTAAAAGCTAAAAGAATGAATAATATCCTTATATGTTATAAAAAGGAGAAATAGGAAACAGTTGCATAGGTAAATTTACTTTAAAACTCTTTTAACCACTCAATGATACCCTATTATAAAAACAACAAAAGCAACTTTAGAAGAGCAAATTGTGTTTTCTTTGAAACTTTTGAGTGTTTATATCTTAAATAATATTAATATCGATTGTGATGGACCGACAATTTTCCAAGGAAATAGGTAATCTAGCAAAATAGCAATTCATTAATTTAAATTAATTTTCGCATTCAAAATTTATTATTTATACTGATGTATATTTTAAGATCTCTTTTCCCGTCCAAAGGGGGGATGCATTTTCTCTTTTTAAAAAGAAAATTTAAAAAATTTTAAAAAGTACTTTTTTAAAATAATTCTTTGACATGTTCTGCGCACAATCAGTAAGAATCTATTCATACGTACATTAAGCTCCAAGTTTATAATATCTATTCCATTGTATTCTATTAAAAGTAACTAATATCCCCAAATCCCTTTACTAAAATGTTAAAATATCCTTCTCGTGCCCCAGCATCTACTCACCAACAAAAGAACTATACAATCCCTTCCCAGGCAAAAAAGTAATTCTGCTTTCCCTAGGAAAAAAGCAAAATCATGACTTAAAGTACCAGTATGTAATTTGAGAAAGTGGTGATATTTATCACAATGTTATTAACTCTTTGCTTGAACTTTTCTATATTTCATTTTGATGGATCCTCACCGAAACGTGTGGATTCTGAATAGCATCTCCCAAGCTACTGAAGGGTGTACAATTCGTGATTCTTTAATATCACGCTAGAAGTAGAAATCAAAACTCGTGAACTTGTAGATTCTCCCTTCGGTTATGTTTTATTTCCGTTTATTCTTAGTGCGTGATTGCACTTTGTGATTAATAGTAATCAAAACATCGTGAGTTGGTTTAAGCACTCACCTAACGAGAGGGGAGGGGCTTTCAAACAAAACTTCTCGTCAAAGTCTCATAATTCACAACGCATTTAAAAAGTTGGATGAAAAGAAAATTATGGGCCGTAAAGTCTATCTTGTTGGGAATTTTAATACTTTGTGGCTCACAAGTACTACTGATCATCATAAAATGTTATTGTATACATCCGGGGTTGTCATTAAGTCGATCGCGATCGACCGGTGGACCGCCAAGACATTTTGGAGTGACCGCCTCTACGGAGACCTAGTAATGATTCCATCAAACGTGGTCTAGAAAAACCGTATTTATTCAAATCTAAGCCGCCATCGATTCTAAGTAGCGCCATAAATGTCTCAACAAGATTTTGTGACAATTGAAAAATTGTCTAAAGTGGTTTATCGATATCCAATTTTACGAAATTAAAATAAATTTAAAAGGAAAATTAATAAGAAGGGAATAATTAATTTTATCAGTATTATATTTTGAATACATGCATGAAGCTGTAATTGCTCTAAATACCCCATCCAACAAATTTTATGTCCTTCCCTTCTAAGCCACGCCCGATTTTCGGTTGCATTAACATTGAGGAAAAGGTGCGGCTAAGATTCGAGTATTTAATGAAATACGAAGGAAACAAATCAAATCATAAGAGAAAATTAAATTGAATAGAAAATACACTTTGTTATTTGGAGGTTATTTTACGAAGAAAATCGCAACATGCTTTTAGTTTCAGGAAAAAGTTCGCTAAATAGAGAAATTCGTTAAATAGAGGCTCATAAAATAGAGGCTCATAAAATAAAGGTTCCTAAATTAGATAGATAAAAAAGTGAGGTTCGTAAAATGGAAGTCCGACTGTCTTGTATACTTTCTTTTAGCTCACTACTTCTACGCCACTAGGTGGACCGAAACACCTTGAAAAAATTCGAAGTTTTTATTTTTGATTAATTTTTTTTTAAAACACTTAACATGAGGTTTCGTGAAACTTGAGTATTAGCTGTCTTAGGGTTACTTAGGCTTATAATGAAAAAAAAAATGTATGTTTACTTTAAATATTTTTTTCTTACTTTTCAAATTCTTTGTAATGATTAAAATTCTGTGTGCCTATTAGCTTAGTTTCTTTTAAAGGGTTTATGCTTGAATTGTTTTACTTTGAAGCATTTAAACGAATTATGTATATTTTTTATACTTAAATAATTAGTTGAAAGTATGAAATATCATTAAGGAAGCTGACAATTTCCGGATCAGGTCTCATTATAGCTTTTTACAAAGATTTTTAAAGACTGAAAAATGCTTTGACGGTTGATTTTTTTTCAACGATTTAAAATATAATCAATTCCAAATTAATGTTAATTTAAGGAAACATTTCATTATAATGCGATTGGAACATAATTAGCTAAAAATTCATTCATTGAAGAACATAGCGTCATAAGTCCATAAATCAAGGATAATGAAGTTCAGGCAAAGAAAGAGACAGAAGCAAAACCAATTTGACTTATTTGTAAAGTCTGTTTATTAAACAAAAGGTAAAGAGCAAAAAAGATGCTATACGTTTGACATAATTAATAAAAATTGCGATTTTTACTCCCTGGAGCAAATTTCAAAAAGCCTATTTACAAAAAACAGCATAACATGGTTAGTATGATAGTTAATATGGAGTATGTCTCCCGGACGATGCAACACATGCCTTACAACGCCTAGGCATGCTGAGTATCAAATTATCAATCTAATCTTGGGGAATATTACACCACTCATCAAGCAATGCCCTCCGAAGTTCCGGTAGACAGGTGGGAGGGGGTTGACGGACTGCAATTCGTCGGCCAAGCATATCCCACACATGCTCTATTGGATTCAAGTCCGGTGAGTATGCTGGCCAATCCATACGGGTGATATCCTCTGATTGGAGACATTCGTCTACAATGTTTGCACTGTGAGGACGGACGTTGTCATCCATAAACCGAAATTCAGCACCCATGGCACCCCCGAAACAAACGTACATGTTGTTCCAGAATGACATCCCGATAGATGTGGCCTGCCATCATTACACTCTGAACATGCAGGTCAGTTCTGGAACCAAGAATAATTCCTCCCCGAACGAGCCATCTTGCACCACCGTAACGGTGTCGTTCAATGGCGCTCTCTTGGTGGTAACGGGTACCTGGCGCTCTCCATATTACAGTCCGGTGAGAATCAGACTGCAAACTAAACCTGGACTCGTCGGAAAACATCGCACAAGACCACTGTTGTGGTGTCCACAATGCATGCTCTCTACTCTAGGTTAATCGCAGGCGACAGTGAGATGCGGTAAGTGGAACACATCTTACAGGCCTACGAGCATATAGACCAATGTGCTCTAAGCGTCTGTACAGGGTCTGCCTTGAAACTGTCGTACCGGTAGCTGAAGAGAGCTGACGAGACAGGTCTGATGATGTGCTCCGTCTGTTTCTTTTGGCAGTAACTGCTAAATACCGGTCCTCATTCGGCGTTGTAACTCGGGGGCGACCTGTGCTGTAACATCTACTCACATTACCATCATCTTGGAATCGTTTCCAAAGCCTGGAGATGACACTTTGGGCGATTCCAAGTTCCTCGGATACTTCCAGCTGGGTACGTCCACATTCCAGTCGTCCAATAATTCTACCACATTAAAAATAATCCAAATGCTTCCTTTGTGCCGTAACTATGCGATTATTGCACTGAAAGGCTTTTAAAGCGCTTGTGAATAATTTTACTTCTTTGCCACCATTCCTTATATACCCCTCTCTTACACTCTCGTCATTGTGACGTACTGTCCGCGCCATCTGGTAGTTTCCTGTAATTTGCATATTCTTCTTGAAGATGTATGTGATAATTCTACAGGTGAAATTTTTATTTTAGAGTTCAATTTCTGTGTGGTTCTGAATTATCCTTAATTTATGGACATGAGTGTAGTTGATATGATATAGTGTAATTTTGCGAACATGAATTAACTATTCTGTTAACTTTTTTGAGTCAAGAGAGGTCTATAGCTACAAAACCAGCCTCCCGGCTGCTTATCTTTCAGCATTTCCATTAACCGAAAGCACATTTGTCCAGTAAATGCTTTAATCAAAAATTTACTATTCAACTCAATTACGTAAATGTTTAGCCTTTATCATGTAATTAGCTTAAGCAGTGCACTAAACTATTTTCAAAAATCGATCCATTTCTAAGGCATTTAATTCTATGTGATAGTATCTAAAAGACAATACTAATCTTGACAAATTTAAACATTTATCATGGCCCTTAAGATTCAATAATTCTCAGAGATTTAGTACATTGACCTGATGCCCTGAAAAAAATACAACTCCTTATTTTTACTTAAATTGGCAATTAAATTTTTAGGAGCTATGGTAGAATTTCATAACTTGATTTCCTAAGAAGTTTTATATGAATCTCAAAATATTTGAATCAGAACGCAACTATTTTTTAAGTTCTCGTTATTAAAATAAAAAGCGCAAGAAGTGTTGATACAAATATTTTAGGGAGTTTAAAGTCATATTTATAACTTGATATATTTCATTCTTCATTTAGAAATTATTTTTATTTCAAGCATAATATCAATTTTTACTTCAACCGATTAACTTTTCATTATTGATATGCTTTAAATTTCTTTTTAATTGCTTAAGGTTTCTGAAGTTGGTTGGTTGTACTGGTGCTATGTGGGGGGTATATGTATCATTGATTCCTTTTAACAAGTCATTTACACCTTTGCTAACAAGGAAATTAACGAATATTTGACTAGTATAGATATATACCCCCCACAAAGGCGTAAATTAATTGTTACTATAAATCAATGATCCATATGTTAAAAGAAGAAAGATTATTGGCGAACAAAAAGAATAAGGTTGAATATCAGGAAATACCGCTAGTGTATACTGGGATGCGTTATTTTTATCAAGGATATTGAAATCCACTTGAAGAAAAAAAACAATTAAAAAATTCCTTCAGGTAACTCAAGAGTTTCATATGCGTATTTACACGAAGACGGTAAGCTCCTGATGGAGCTTAAAAGCTTAAAATTTCAAATAAAATATTGTTTATATATGTACACGTTATTGCAGTGGCGAATACTAGGGCCCCCTGCAAAGTAAGGTCCAAGCTGGATTTTACAAAGGATTGCAAAACCATAACATAACGTAAGCTTTGAATCCCTTAGAATCCTGTCTCCCCTCACAGCGGGGTTTGCGGTGGTGTACGTTTCGCCACTGCAATATTGAGCAGACACCCTTCGTTCTTTAAGAGAGTGCATAA